>CM042158.1:29265697-29269905 GCA_023376005.1 Doryteuthis pealeii | reverse complement strand
GTTTGCGGAATATGGAGCACCTCTTCATCACTATTGCCTCCCAGGTCCAATCTGACCCGAAGTGGTATTACCTGTTAGGTTCCCGTCTATGGGTTTAGGAAATGTGTTTATAAACAAAATTGAGTTTCCATTAAGAATGAATTTATTTCAAAGCAATTGTTCGGCATTAAATAACCCACTGAGGTTGATATGCCGTAAACCAAAACCAAATCAAACTCGTTAGTCAAAACTAATTGAGAGCTCTTCCTCATCTCAGAACAGAACTATATATGTCAAAGTAGATTACAAATCAGCAATTTCTTTTTATTGGTAAATTTTCCCCAAATTGTATTGTATATAATTAAGTTTAATTTCTATCATTGTCGGTAAAGGCCAAATCAATCAGTCAAATAATGTAACGAGATTTAGTAAAGAAAATAAATCACTAGTCGATGCAATTAGTTCTGGTTACTGTGAAAAAAAACAAAAAAAAGAAACAGACCTAAATGTATCTACAGCAATTTAGGTCACTTGCCTTTTTCGATAGTCATAGCAATTGGGTAAAGATTATTAATATTAAAATAATAACTAATAGGTAAATATTAGGTAATAGATTATATTAAAATATTATATTTAATTTAATATATATAATTTAATAATATTTATAATTTTAATATTTATAATTTATATTATAATAATAATTTATATTATATATATAATTAAAATTCCAATTTTATTGACTTATTATTTTATGAATATTTTATTGAAATTTTAATTAAAATTAAAATTCCATAATATAATTTATATTATAAATTTATAATATTTATAATTTAAATATTATATTTAAATATTAGGTAATAGATATATTCAGGTAAAATTGATGACAAATAATAAAGTTTTATCGGTAAAGGCCAAATCAATCAGTCAATAATGTAACGAGATTTAGGTAAAGAAAATAAATCACGAGTCGATGCAATTAGTTCTGTGTGCTGTGAAAAATAAAAAAAAAACAGACTTAAATGTATCTACAGCAATTTAGGTCACTTGCCTTTTTCGATAGTCATAGTAATTGGGTAAAGATAAACACGCTAATAAAACAAATGGAATGTATTGATTGAGGCACGTGCGAGTAAATTTGAATTCAGTTCATTCGATTGATCCACTAGAGAGTCGAGGTACTAATTAGTTCGGTGTCCATAATAATTCTCCTGTCAGTAGCAGTCACAAGTAGCTGCTCATCTCCTTCAAGAAAGAACGGCACATATTTCTTTGGCTACAGGTAACAAGCGGGAAATTAAGCTCATATATATATAATATATATTATATAATATATAGTATATATTGAGAAGAATGGATAATAAAAGATGAATTTAATCAATATCACTTACACATGTGTTTCGATCAGTTTATCTATGTGTACACGATTTCAAAACGTGTACACCATAGATAAACTGACCGAAACACATGTGTAAGTGATATTGATTAAATTCATCTTTTATTATCTATTCCGCTATTTCTTTTCTTTATTTCATTCTTCCTCATATCGTCAGATTCAATTCCAATTCCATTTTTAACACACACACACACACACACACACACACACACACACACACACACACACACATATAATATATATAATATATATATATATATATATCAAACTCCTCCGCACGAGCAGGATGTGACACAAGATCAATTTCTTAAGCGGAATTCAAACAGGTTTGAATTCAGAGTTTTCCTTCTCCTAGATCGCTTGCCTAACCAAGGTTAAAGAGCCCAGTCTGTCCTACTATTTACCCATAGCTGGAGGGAGAATACGATTCATACCTTTCCCAAGAGTATTAATTTAATTACCACGCCCAGGATTTGAACTCGGGGCGACGAGTCCACTTCCCATGACTTTAACCATTAAACCACGCGCTTCCTTTATATATATATATCTGATGAGTCTAAAATTCAGTGTATATATTATATACATATTGTACACACACACACTCACACACAGACACACTCACACACACACCCACACACACCCACACACACACACATATATGTATATATATATATATATATATATATATATATATATATATATTATATATATATAGTCTAGAACATGTATTTTGGGATTTAGTGCGAAGCATGGGTAATGTATTAAATAAATGAGAAACTGAGTTGGGTGTTATGTACTGTGTTTTGTTTTATTTCCTCTAATATTTCGAAGGAATGACTCTTCTTTTAAAAGATGTTTTAAAGACAGACTGATTACAGTAGTCGCTTGCGTTTTTATGGGTCAGGGGTGTTCACTTCCCGGCCTGCCTTCGAGGAACAGTTGTCTTTGCTACCCTCTTCATTAGCCCGGAGTAGGGGAGGTGTATGTGTATATGGTCGATGGTGCGGGGTTGAAATATTTGTAAGCGTTAAATTATATATATATATATATATATATATATATATATAGTAAACATACACATATACTCCTTACCAATCCTTAAAATCCAGTATATATAAGCCAAACACCTAACAACTGCGGTACCATTACCAGAACCCCTTTTGATACACTCCCTATCAAGAGAAAAGTAAAATCCACTACCAGCCCCGGACCACCCCTCCCTTTTAATCACGACCTCCTGTTTTACCTGTTTGAAAATGTTCACCATTGAAGCAAGAACTATATCCAAGTCCTGAAGAAGGTCTAACAGACCGAAACATTACAACGTCAACACCATTACCTACAATAAAACATCCATTTTCTACAACATCCCGTGTTTGTCTACTTTCTCCTCATATTATATATATATATATATATATATATATATATATATATATATGTAGAAAGGTTTGTAGAAAAAACAAGATGTTAACTCTTTTGAGCTTTTTTTAATGATATAAATGCTTCTAATTTTTTAAAATAAAATTTATTTTATTTTTAACATAGAATACGCATTTTTAATTTTAAAAAAAATTCCGGCCCTGATCGAGAGCGTTTTGTACCTCATGATTAACGATCTATTTATTTCGACTTTCCTATAATACATAGTTGCTTTGATAAAGACCGCTTTATATGGTCGAAACAGATTTCTGTCAGCAAAACTATTAACACCTTGTTTTTTCTACAAACTTTCTACACATACTGTCGGATTCATATCCATTTTACTTTTCATATATATATATATATATATATATATATATATATAAATATATATATATATATATGAATATTTACGTCCTTGCTTCTCCAGAAGTGTCTAGCATTACTTGTCCGGCTTAAGCGGGTGGTTATGTGTGGGATAGAGAGTAAAAAAACAATAACAAAAAAATAAATAAATAAACACACACACAATACCGTAAAAAGTCTCCGTGAACAACCGTAAAGTTTTTATCTTATAAACATTACAGTTGTTCACTGAGACTTTTTACGAAAAGTTATTACGTTTTCTCTATACATACCTTTATTATATGTCGGTAATTTATAGGAAGCGCGTGGTGTAATGGTTAAAGTCATGGGAAGTGGACTCGTCGCCCCGAGTTCAAATGCTGTACGTGGTAATGGCATTTCACTTGGCGCTAATACCCTTGGGAAAGGTATGAATCCTACTCTCCCTCCAGCTATGGGTAAATAGTAGGGCAGACTGGGCTCTTTAACCATGGTTAGGCAACCGGTCTAGAAGAAGGAAAACTCTGAATTCAAAGATGATAAACTGCGCTTAAGAAATTGACCTTGTGTCGCATCCTGCTCGTGTGGAGGGGTTGGTAAATATATATATGTCGGTAATGTTAACATATGCTTCTTTAATAGAAGACAATTTTTTAAAAATCATCAGTCTGATGATTAGATTTTTTTAATTATCGTATTATTGTTTTTTGTCAGAAATATTATTAGAGTTTTAAAAAAAAATTGTTGGTAGACCCCCACGACATATTTAAAAAAATAGGCTCTTTATTTTAAGAAATAACTAATTTTACTATAAAGACAGATGTCTTAATATAAACCAGTTGAGTTATGTATCGCCCACATATATGGATTTTACTGAAAATCGGCCTTAACTCGAAAATTAAGATTAGAATATATATATATATATATTATATATATATATATATATATATATATATATTAGGGAGATTATGTGCTTAATTAAAGTCATACCTAATTTGTTAATTAATTATAATTAAATGAACTAGTTTAGTGGTTAGAATGTCCGCCTGTCAGCCTGACGGGTAGGGTTCGA
>CM042158.1:29255697-29260697 GCA_023376005.1 Doryteuthis pealeii | reverse complement strand
CTGGGCACAGAATCAGATGAAATAGCCGATTTCGTCTTGAAAACACGTGTTCTGAACAAAATACCTCGGAATTCAACTTATAGTGAATATCTTTTTATTCGTATTATCTGCGTTTATTCGGACTATTGTCCTCATCTTCATTGTTATCTGTACAACGTTTCGGCCGATGTACCCTCCGTCCTTCTTCAGGTATTTCTTGTCGAACTCGGGAACCTTCTTTTCGGACTCGGCAACCTTCTTATCGTAATCGGGAGCTATCACGGAACTTTGAACCTAACCCTTTATTCAGTCCACGGGGGTATCCTGTTCTCATTCCGTTAACCATAGCTGGGGTAGAGGCGTTAAGCTGTGTTAATTATTATTCTATGTTACTGTTACCCTTTGCCAGGATTGAACCTACAGTCCAGAGATAACTGTCACTTAGAACTGTCTTAACCTAACCCCTTTATCCACTAGGCCATGTGTACAATTGGACAATCCAGTGTGAATATCTTTTTTTTCCAAACAACAGCGCTGAATTAACATAGACCTACAGAGAGGGGCTGTGAATTGTCTCGGAAAGAAACCTGGTGAACCTAAACGCTTTAATTGACAGTCCAACCACTGTCTACTGGATTAAAATGAATGTCACTTTTATGTGGGTGTTTTCCTCTTTGTCTTATCAGATTGTTAAATGGCTCATTGCATAGGCTACTTAGTCACGGTTAAAGGGCCGAGACTTCCCTACTATTTACCCATAGCTGGAAGGAGAGTGGTTGAATGCATACCTTTCCCAAGCCTATTAGCGCCATGTGAAATGCACACAGCCTCGTTCGGCATTTGATCTCGCGTCGACGAGTACATTTACTACAGCTCTATCTATTACACCACGCGCCTGTATGTATTAGTAAACTTGAACGTTCTATGTTCCGATATATAGCATAATATAATACCGATTTTCAACTATCCCCTTTATATTAGTTCCTTTGGGGCATATATATATATATATATATATATATATATATATATATATATATATATATATACACACACACCAACCCCTCCACACGCGCCGGATGTGACACAAGGTCCATTTCTTAAGCGGAGTTCAACAGGTTTGTATTCAGAGTTTTCCTTCTAGACCGCTTGCTTAACCAAGGTCAAAGAGCCCACTCTGTCCTACTATTTACACATAGCTGGAGGAAGAGCAGGATTCATACCTTTCCTAAGGGTATTAGCGCTAAGTGAAATGCAATTACCACATCCAGGATTTGAACTCGATACGACAAGTCCATTTCCCATGACTTTAACAATTACGCCACGCGCTTTCATTGGGCATATATATATATATAACAATAAAGGAACTGGGTCTATACGAAAAGTAAAGTCGTCGGGATGGCCTAAAGTCGGTATCAGCCAAGCAGCAAGTGAGACTATCCCTTCTTCCCTAGTTAAACCAAGGAAATTGTTTTTTGCGTCTGAGGTGGAGCGCCACACATACCACCAGCTCCTTACTTTACCGCACATATTACTGTGCTACTCCAACGCTGAGTTGGCGAGTATTGGTATCGAAACAGGGACGTTGTGATTCCTAGGCGGACGCTCTACAGACTGAGCTAAACCGTAGCTTTGAATTCATGGAAATTTTGGTCCACTCGGTATTGTGGTTTGTAACGTCTCAATTGTATGATTCTATATAAATATAAATTTGTTTGAATAAATCTGTTCCTCTCAATATTTGTTTAAATGTAAATTTGAAGCATTTAATTCTGCGCATCTGAAACTTGGGTTGATCTAAGGAATTTGTTGATAAATCCTTATGCATTAAAATGGAACATATGAATAATTCAATGATACAAATTATACAAAGTTTTCAAGTTAAGTTAACAAGAAAGTGAAACAAACAGTTACAGTGGAAAATAAATATTTCAACCCCTGCTGATTTTGTGAGTTTGCCACTTTACACAAAAATTGGAACGGTCTATAATTTTCAGGGTAGGTCCATCTTGAAAGTGAGAGATAGAATATTTAAAAAAAATAGAAAATCTCATTTTATTAATTTTTGAACATTTATTTGTATTTTATTGAAAAAATAAGTATTTCACCCCATAGAAAATTATAACTCAGTACTTGGTGAACAAAAAAAAACCTTGTTAGCAAGCACAGCAGTAAGACGTTTCGTGTAGCTGGTTACCAAGTTTTTCTGGGTCACAGGTGGGATTTAGCCCACCCCTCTTTGAAGATCCTTTCAAAATCCTTAACGTTTGTAAGTTGTCGTTCGGAAACTCGAAGGTTCAGCTCTTTCGACGGATTCTCTAAATGATTAAGGTCTGAAGACTGACTAGGCCACTCATTACCCTAAGTGCTTCTTCTTGAGCCACTCCTTTGTTGTCTTAGCCGTATGCTTTGGGTCTTATTCAGTGTCCTGGCTGAGGCAATCAGGTTTTCACTCAAAATTCCCCTGTACTTGACCCCATCCATCTTTCTCTTCACCCGGTGTAGTCATCCCAGGCACTGGTCAATAAACCCAGTCCTGCCCCTTTAAATCAAGGGGAAGCCACTGGATCCCCGGTTGAAACCGGTGTTAGAGATATTTACTCTTACCCCACTTGTACGGGTTAGGCACGAGGCCCTATTAACGTGGGACCACCCACAAGACGGAGACTCATGGGTGGCAGGTAGAAGAATTGCGTTGATCCCGTCGGCATTCCCCCTAAGCAGAGAAACATTCCTAAATCCTAATGATTCCACCACCATACTTAATGGTTGCGGTCCAAGTCAGCTTCCCCTCCCCCCAACCTGATTTCGTAGTGGACTGAAATCATGTAGTGCCTGCAAGTTCCCCCTACTCAAGAATGCACATACTCAAGAAAGGTCCGTCGGAAGTTTGCAGTTGAGCACCTGGATGATTCAGAAGGTGGTTGGAGAATGTGCTGTGGTCAGATGAGATTAAATTGAGCTTTTTGGCATCAACCCGACTCACCGTGTTCTTGGGTCAGATTTTCTCCTCCAAACACTGTTTGTTTGTTTGTTTGTTTGTTTTGTTTTACGGCATATCAACCTCAGTGGGTCATTTAATGCCGATAAAGTTTTGAAATAAATCAATTCTTAATGGATAATACAATTTTGTTATAAATACATTTTTCTATTTAACTCATAGATGGGACCCTAACAGGTACTACCACTCCGGGTCAGAGGGGACCAGGGAGCAATGGTGATAAAGGGGTGCTCCACATTCCCCAAACCTCCAGAACTGGAACCTCATCATCAGATAGAGTTTAACGTCATTCCCAGGACATGTAGACCCTCAGTCACCGCCTTCTAGCACCCATAGGATAAAAAGGGGTTGGGGCTTGCGATAAGGGCAATAGGGTTGGGAAAATCATATAGGTGCTAGGGCTTGACGACACTGTTTGTGCATGATCCCCACTCTAATGATTCTTGTGTACGACTGAGATGGTTGTATGTCAGTAAATACTTGCCATTAGCCAAGGAAATAAAATAAAATAAAACAATAAACTGTATGTTTTTAGAGTGTAAATATAACATCCCCAAAATTACCACTTAAAAATTGTTTTTTTAAACCAAGTGTAAATTCTTTTATAAATAACATTGTATTTTTTCTTATAATACCTATTTTCTTTCCATTTTTGTTCCTCACAAGAATTATTCTGTCATCTCTGTAAAGATTATCTATTATCCCTATCAGAATAGAAACCTTAAAAAAATAACATGAAAAGGCACTTAGAAATATAAAAGATATACTGTAAAACTGTCACATGAAATGAGAATAACAAAAATAATATGAACGATAACAATAATCGGAGAAATGTCATCTGGTTTAACCCTATCCATATTCGACAGCGCTGTAAAAATTGAAGTAGGCAGGGTATCCAGAAATGTAATTGATAAAAACCTCCCCAAGAACAATATATTGAATGAAATGTTAACAGAAATTCTATGACATTAAGTTACATCTGCGCAAAAAATCTATTGTAAATAATTTTTTAAAAATGTTAGAAATAATGAAAGAAAATTTTTTTACCTGAGTAACTGTAGACTTAAGAACGAATGCCCAGTCAATGATGAATGCTTGACAAAGAATGACGGTATCAGCCAAACAGTGATGGAATCTATACTGAACATGGTTTATATAGGAGCCACAGATTAGTCATGTTAGCGCAGATTTTACAACCACAAAAAGTTATCTTAAAAAGATAAGATACTACGTCAATAGCACAATATTATCTAAATATATTAATAATGGAGATTCGCTTCCGGTTTTTGTATGTAACAAAAATTACATCACTGCTTACGTCACATTACCCAAAATCGCCATAACATAGAATAAATACACTCAAAATTTGAACATGCAGCATTAGACAGTCCTCATTGTTTTTTAAAACAAGTTTTAATAAATACATGACTGGTATTATATATCTATATATAGTTTGTTTTATTTTAATACATATTTAAAGTTACATTTCAAATTGTTTTATTTTTTAATCCTTTAATGAATTTGATGATTTTACTTACTTAGGGTACAAACTCGCTGATATTGAATTTTTTACTCCCACCCCTCAGGCAATATGTTTCAAAAATCTATTTTTATATCGCCCGGAGGGTGTTTTTTTATTTTGTACTAGTATATAATAATAGAAGATAAGTGTTTGTGGTGTAATGGATATTGTCGTATAAAATGGATACGCCGACCCGATTTCAATTCCTGTATGAGAGTGTTTACATTACACATCTTATTATAATAGAGATTGTGTGTTTTTCTGTCTGTAACCGAAACTATATTAGTACTCATGTCACAATTTCCTTAATTATTTACGTCACATTCTTCATTACTTCATTACTTCATTTTTAGGTAGAGGTGATGAAAAAAGGTTAGAACCACAGATCCATTATTATTGAAACGCGAGTTGAATCCTGGTAGTATGCCCCATTAAAATCCCTATGTAAAAAAGACATTGCGTTGATCCAGCCACTCTGAAAAATGATCCAGCCACTCTGAA
>CM042158.1:29243197-29248197 GCA_023376005.1 Doryteuthis pealeii | reverse complement strand
TTTGATAAAGTTAGTTTAACTTTTACAATAAAGCCTCTGGATTATAATGCAATTTCTTATCGGAAACTTACATGAAAACCCCATCAAAACTTAATCTCTAACTGATAACATCGAGAAAGTCGACTACGTTTTACTTTGATACAATTACTAAATTGGTGCGTCCATTGTGGACACAGGTTATCTCTGAATAAATGTATTGCAACAAAAGCTTCGCCATAGAGCAGTGGTTAGCAGAATACTCTTATTTGATTCGGTTCTTTGTTTATTGGCATATCTGTTTTTAAGGGCCATCCATTGGGTTATTTTTATACCGGAGACGTTTGTTATTATTCATTTCTTGTTTGGTATTAATTTTTTTTTTTCAAATTCACTTAAAAAAACAACACATTTTAATAATTAGATTTCGTCTATACGCTTAGACTTAGGTCTCAACGTCTAGTTGATTGGTTGGTTGGATTTAACGGCATGGCAACCCTGTGTGTGGGTTATTTTATACCGGAGACGTTTGTGTTTTATTCATCCATATTGGGTATTAATTTTTTTTTTTCAAAAATCACTTAAAAAAAACACATTTTAATACTTAGATTTCGTCTATACGTCTAGACATATGTCTCAACGTCTAATTGATTGGTTGCTTGGTTGGTTGGGTTTTACGTGGCAGACAACCCTTGTTGGATTATCTTATACCGGAGACGTGTGTTTTATTTATTCTTGTTGGGTATTAATTTTTTTTTCAAATTCACTTTTTTAAAGCACATTTTAATACTTAAAGAAAGTCCTATGTTATGGAATCCTTTGGTGATCCTTTAGTAATTGCAGAAGTCCTATCCTGTGTATTGGTAAAGGTCCAGTGATTTAATCTTATGTTCGTAGTCAAAGAAGGCTGCAGTACTTATGACCAGTAGAGTGGGTTAAGTATTGTATCAACCTCAGAGTACTGCCAGTGATTGGCCAAGGAATAGATCACATGATTTCGCCTAGTCTATAAGTATGGGCGGGGATCTAGCACACACCTTATATTCCAAAAACTCAACAATATCAACCTTCATTGGTTATTAATGCCAAGAAGGGTACATCACGTAGTGTAATGGTTAAGCTAAATTCAATGATCATTCCATGTGAGTTCGATTCTCACTGGGCGCCCATACTTCTGGCCTTGTGCCACATCTAAGTTAAGCTTAGCAAATTACTATTAATGTCAAGAAGAACCGTGCAGGTACTATTTAGGAAAAGATAGATAGGTCCGGTTTAGCTCGGTCGGTACAACGACAGCCTAGTAACCACAAGGTTCCTGGTTCGATACCGGCGCTCGACAGCTGAGTGTATGAGTAGCACAGGGATATGTACGGTACTGCAAGGAGCTGATGGCAGGTGTGGCGCCTCACCTCAGACGCAAAAACAATCTCCTTTGTCTAGCATTAGTGAAAAGGGTATAGACTCCCTCGCTGTCTGGCTGATACCGACTTTAGACCACCCCGAGACTTTATTTTTTACTAGTTATTGATATTTGATTTTTGCTATCAATTATAAAAACTAGCAAAAAACCACTCTCCGGGCAGTGTAAAAGTTAGGTTTTGCCCCTCTCTTTTGTAAAAACTGTAAACAGACCTTTGAAATCTTATATTTTCTTTAATAATAAACTTCGAAAATAGTTTTGCTGTCAAAGTTCAATAAATATGGAAAGGATTCAAATTTTTATCTCGATTTTATCAAGATTATTCTTTTTCTGTGTATTGACGATTTTGGGTAATAGGAAGTAAGCAGTGACGTAGTTTCGGTTACAGACAAATAGATCGAATATTGATCAAAATATTCATTTTCCACAAAAGACCTCCATTTCATTTTGTCTTGTGCCATGTCCCAGATGCAGTTTTATTCCTCTTATATTACCCCGAGTAAATCAGTTTATAGTATAAACTGATATACTCAGGGTAATATGAGAGGGTCACTAAATTACGGCTCACGGGCCGGATCCGGCCCGTGAAGGCATTTTATCAGGCCCTCCAACGGTACTTGAATTTTGCTAATTTTGCGTTATTTGATAATGTATTGAAAATGAATATGTTGGGTAAATTTGTTTTTGTGTATCTTACGCCACTCATCCCTGAATATAACATGGAAAGATAAATTTTGTTTTATATATTTTTCTCAGAGCTTTCGTTCTGGCTAGCAAGTATTGAACACAATAATAATGTGGCCCGCGTTCCTTATTTTTTCAATTATCCGGCCCAGCGTGAAAAAATTTTGGTGATCGGTTAGGCAGAAAAAATGAGTTTAAAATTATAATTAGTATAAACTTTATATTAATTATAATGTTAAACTCATTCTTTTCTATTTAGCCGATAGATGCAAATATAACAGGTATGACCACTCTGGATCTGAGTGGACCTGGGAGACATAGCAATGAAAGGGTACTTAATATTCTCTAGATATTCTCATATTAACCCAAGTACATCAGAGTATGATAATTATAATTCCTCTTAATGTGATGATAATAACAACCAAGACGAAGAAAATAATCCAAGAATATACCAGCATATTAATGATAATTCCTCATCTCAGATATGGCTTAAATATTGAGACTATAATAACAACCAAGATAAGGATATTATTCCACGTACATCAATGTATAAAATTATAATTCCTCATCCCAGAAGTAGCCTAAATATATTGATTATGATAACAACCATGATGAGGGTACTATTCCAAGTACACACACGCGCACGCGCATATATATATATATATATATATATATATAATATGGTGTGTGTGTGTGTGTGTGTGTGTGCGCGTGCGCGTGTGTGTACTTGGAATAGTAGCCTCATATATATATATATATATATATATATATATATATATATAATTAATAGAGAGAGACAAAAGTATCAAATGGACTGGTATGTTGGGAATTATTTATTCTACTGGTTTTCAAAAGAGAAAAAAACAAAAACATTTTTTACAATTCGAATCTTTACTTAAAAAAAAAAATAATTGGCTGTCTGATGAAACTGGGACCATTTATTGCTAAATGCATGCATGAACGGAAGTGGAAATTAAGAAAAAAATGTTGACCAAGTTTGATTTTCTGAAAAAAAATTATTTTGAATATAAATATTTTAGATAATTCCATATTAACAACTACAGTTACGACATATCAACATCACGTCTGCTAAATTGTTTTCAACGGTCTTAATTACAACATGAACTCCCGCAGTTAGCTGTAATTAATCAATATCTTGATTAATTTAGTGAATTTAACCCTGAGGATCCTTATGGCGAAACTTGAGTAGGTTATTTTTGTACACACAATAATAATAAATCCACTCTACTCTTTATATTTGTTATAATGCTAACTTATAAGAGTAAAAACTTATACCAATATTTGAGACCAACCCAATATTTTTACCGGTAAGTCATTCTTTTTACACACACACACACACACACACACACACACACACACACACATATATATATATATATATATATATATATATATATATGATGTGTCAACAAATGATCAACATTTTTTGTACTTTTTATTTTTCAGAATACAAGGTGTGTCAAAAGAGTACCAATTTTATAGATAGAAATGAAGAATGAATGGGTTGTTTTTTGTTTTTTTTAGAATACAAATCTGTAAAAAGTACAAACATCTCGATACCTTTTGACATCTTATATATATATATATATTATATATATATATATAGAGAGAGAGAGAGAGGGGGGGTGAGGGAGAGAGAGTGAGAGAGAAAGAGGGAGCTAGATAGATCGATAAGCAGATATAAATATAGACAGAGCACAACAACCATTGGATAAACAACAATTTAGGTCAGCTTTGAAATGTCAAATTGAGACTTGTATCTTGATACAATCACCAGAATGCTCTCCAACCGATTATAGCTAAGGGTTATTACTTGTTGACAATTGTGTTAAAGTTTGCATCAATCAGACTAGAGATAGCAATTACCAGTTGAGCGTGATTTGCTCAGATTCAGATGGTGTCAAACGAAAAGCGAGGAAAACGGCGGCAGCGTGACACAGAATAGGACATTGTCTGGCCTTTGAAAATTGGAGTAAATAACGACAGGATGTTGAAAGTCCGTCTAACATAGGATTACTCAAGAAAAGAGGACGTAAAGAGAAGGACGACGACGATGCTGATTTTCTGTCAAAATATCAACAACGAAAGGAAGAATTTAACACCTAGTACGGGGTTAGCTCAGTCGGTAGAGCGTTCGGCTAGAAACCACAAGGTTCCTAGTTCGATACCATGTGGCATGGATTAACTCCTACAATATTTTTAGTGTTTTTATTAAAAGGGTCAGTTTAGCTCAGTCAGTAGAGCACTTGGCAAGGAATCGCAAGGTTCCTAGTTCGATACCGGTCCTCGCCAACTCAGCGTATGAGTAGCACAGGGATTTGTGCGGTAAAGTAAGGAGCTGATGGTAGGTGTGGCGCTGCACCTCAGACACTTAAATAATCTCCTTGGTCTAGCGCAAGTGAAAAGGGGATAGACGCCCTCGCTGACTGACTGATACCGACTTTAGGCTGCCCCGTCGACTTTACTTACTACTTACGATGGTGATTTGAAGCCAGGAGCGATTTAAAAAATAGAAATAGCAAGTAAAAGTAAAGTCGTCGGTGTGGCCTAGAATCAGTATCAGCGAGGGAGTCCTTCCCCTTTTCACTTGCGCTAGATGAAAGAGATTGTGTCTTAGCGTCTGGGTGCAGCGCCGCACATACCATAAGTTCCTCACTTTAACTGCACAGATCCCTGTGCTGCTCATAAGCTGAGTTGGCGAGGGCCGATATCGAACCAGGAACCTTGCGATTCCTAGCCAAGTGCTCTACCGACTGAACTAAACTGACCCTTTTAATAAAAAACACTAAAAATATTGTAGGAATTAATCCATGCAACAAAACTCAGTCTATATACCACAGTATGATAAGTGAATTATTACAATGTTTGATATATTTACGTAAGAGCTATTGCAATAGTT
>CM042158.1:29235697-29238197 GCA_023376005.1 Doryteuthis pealeii | reverse complement strand
TGAACATTTATGTTTACATAGAGTAGCCATGTTTAAAGATGGAGGATAAAAGGTATGCGAGACAAAACAAGAGGAATATTATCTCCCTTTGTTGCATCAGCAATAAGATGAGGTTATTCTTTCATTTGCATTGTTGTTGTCCATTGAATACTTCATTGATTAATGTGTTTTTTTTGTTTTTTTCTAAATCTTGACTGAACCGGTTTACTTTTTCCGTTGACCGATTTGATGCAGTTCAAATATCATTAGAAATACGAATAAGATCGTTTGCTTTGATTGTTGAATAAACAGTTCTTTGTATGATTGTAGTAAACTAGAAGGCAATTAAAGGGGAAGGAGAGAGAGAGAGAGAGAGGGGAGAGAGAGAGAGAGAGAAACTAGTAGAAAAATACAAAAGAAGAAATAAGAGAGTGTGAGAGGCAGAGAAAAGCCGGGGTATATTATGAGAGAGAGAGAGAGAGAGAGAGAGAGAGAGAGAGAGAGAGAGAGAGAGAGAGGGGCGAAAAGACGTAAATCGTACCATCAATGAGAGAGTGAGAGAGCTTGGAGATGGAGACAGAATAAGTGTGAGAAAGAGAGAGAAAAATTCGAGATATATCATACGAGAGAGAGAGAGAGAGAGAGAGAGAGAGAGAGTAGTAGTAGAAAAATACAAAAGAGAAATGAAGAGAGTGTGAGAGGCAGAGAAAAGCGGGGTATATCATGAGAGAGAGAGAGAGAGAGAGAGAGAGAGAGAGAGAGAGAGGAGAGAGTAGTAGTAGTAGAAAAATACAAAAGAAGAAATGAAGAGAGTGTGAGAGGCAGAGAAAAGGCGGGGTATATCATGAGAGAGAGAGACAGACAGACAGACAGAGAGAGAGAGAGACTAGTAGAAAAATACAAAAGGAGAAAGGAAGAGAGTGTGAGAGCCAGAGAAAAGGCGGGGTATATCATGAGAGAGAGACAGACAGACAGACAGAGAGAGAGAGAGAGACTAGTAGAAAAATACGAAAGGAGAAAGAAAGATTGTGAGAGGCAGAGAAAAGGCAGGGTATATCAAAGAGAGAGAGAGAGAGAGAGAGAGAGAGAGAGAGAGAGAGAGAGAGGAGAGAGAGTCGAAATATATCGTACCAGAGGGAAACAGAGAGACAAATATTGATAAGTTGAAATCGTGCAAGTTCTGAAAGACAGAAATAAATCGTGTCAGCACTTGGACCAATATTATTCTAACTGTATTAGCAGGAAATAAATTTTACTGCTGATTCTGTGCTTGATACATTTTACTTGAGAAAATGGTTCAAATTAATTAAGCAAACCGATTTTGGACATATTTTAGGGGTTTATACGTATCTAGGTTTTCAAATTGTGATATACATTGGAACCTCGGTTCTCGAACATAATTCGTCACAAAATGATGTTAAATTTGTTCGAAAACTGAAACAATATTTTCTTTAAAAAATAGTGTAAAGTGGATCAATGCATTCTTGATCATCAACTTTCCCTTTTCCCTTTCTGGTAGTATCACTGCTGTCTATCTTAGGATTCATGAAGGACGGTTAAAATTGTGTTAAAATATATATTTTACGGCTAATCATTTCGTTTTATAAACACAAACGAAGCGAAGAATTTGCACAATAACAATATCAGATACTCGTTCAACATAGCGACGGATGCTGTTTGGGTAGACTCAACCCGCAGTTCGACCGTCTTCGGTTTGTCTCGGCAGTCAGTCGCGCTACTTCCTTGTGTTCGAAGTCCGAAATTTATTTGACAACTAAAAACTTTTTACTCAAATTTTTTTTCGAACTGAATTTTTTCACTTCTGAGTCGTTCGAGAATCGAAGATCTACTGTATTTCCATTTGAACTTGATTGACTGGATGAACGGTATTGCTAGAATATGGTTGTTTCATTGATCTGAATCAACCAAGTGTTCGAAGTCGGAAAATTTATTTCACAACTGAAGACTTTTTTACTCAAATTTCTTTCGAACTGAATTGTTTGACTTCAGAGTCGTTCGAGAATCGAAGTTCCTCTGTATTTCCATTTTACTTGATTAACAGGATGGACGGTATTGCTAGAATTTGAATTCATAGTTTTCCTTCTCCTAGACCGGTTGTCTAACCAAGGTTAAATAGCCTAGTCTTTCCTACTATTTACCCATAGCTGGAGGGAGAATAGGATTCATACCTTTCCCAAGGATATTAGCGCCAAGTGAAAATGCAATGTCCACGTCCAGAATTTGAACTCGGGGTGACGAGACCATTTCCCATGACTTTAACCATTACACCACGGCTCATATAATATCCCGATGATATTGATTCATCATTAAAGATCGGGATGTAATTGTTATCGTCATTGGAAAGTCGAAATTCGTTCCTTTTAATCTCCTCTTAAACGTTGACCTTGTGTCACATCCTGATTCTGCTGAGGCGTTGGTAAATACATACTATTAGGAGAGGTATGCATCCAATTATTCTCCCTCCAACCTATGGGTAGGGCAGACTGAGTTCTATAACCTT
>CM042158.1:29203197-29230697 GCA_023376005.1 Doryteuthis pealeii | reverse complement strand
TTTGGAGACAGCATCTTGAAAGGAAATGTAAAAGAAGAACACGTCTCGAATTCTGACTATTTATTTTCCATTGTAGCCAAAGGCTCTTGAACTTTTCAGAAGATGCCAGTTGTGTTTACCGACAGAGAGAATGCATAAAGCTGGTCAGTAACCGTGAATAAAAACAGAGTAGGACTTTGATTTACAAGTGACACAAATTACAGGTTTTCAAGGTATACGAGCAGTCACTTGGTTGATTCTTTTGCTTTTGTGCTTGTAAGCTAAAATTTGCGGGACTAGTAAGCTTCAGATACGCTTATGTTGATAAGTTTACTAAAATCAGATAATTTTTCTGAAAGAACATAATCTATAAAAAAAGCAAAAAGAAAATATATTACAAAACATAATACATTACTTTCTTTTTTATAATGTCTTTATTCAATACAGTGATACTTTTCTTATTAGAAATAAACACTGTAAAAAATTTTTTTTTTTTTTTTGCAGGATGCTGGAAAGGAATAATGGCATTTTGTTATATAGCCGACAAGTCTGTTCATATCTATGTATCTATGAACAGATCGGGATATATATATATATATATATATATATATATATGAACAGACTGAGATAGATAGATTAATAGAAAGATAGATAGATAGATATGAACAACTGAGATAGATAGATAGATAGATAGATAGATAGATATGAACAGACTGAGATAGATATGAATAGACCGAGATAGATAGATATGAACAGACTGAGATAAATAGATAGATAAATAGGAACAGACTAAGTTAGATAGATAGATAGATAGATAGATATGAATAGACCGAGCTAGATAGATATGAACAGACTTAGATAGATAGATAGATAGACAGATAGATAGATATTGAACGTCGCAGTGGCATCAGTAAATAATCCAATAGCATCAGTAAATAATGGAGAGAGAAAGAGTTGTTGGGGGATGGGTTATGAGGAGATGGGCGACATTGGTAGTCTCTTTCTTTTTATCGGTTATCTTCATTTCTCTAATTGGTCTGATCTGTAATCAAGATGATGGTCGGAATTTAAGATGCTGGTTTGTCAAGGTTCACAAAAGACAACACGATGCTTCTATTTAAGTGATCACTTTTCTTTATTTAAAACCAAACTTCTAAAAAGAAATGACAAAGGCCAGATTGGAAGATAGTGTTTTAATGACTGCAAAATTGTTTAATTAAAAAATAATATGAATCCTGGCAAAAGTATTTTTGGGATCGGCTCGAATACTCAGAAGAGTCATGGAGACCCAAGAAGACTTACTGTCACTCTAACTCCAGTGAAAACTATCAGTTATTGTTGGTAGTTTTGTTTGTTTTGTTTTGTTTTACGGCATATCAACCTCAGTGGGTCATTTAATGCCGATAAAGTTTTGAAATAAATCAATTCTTAATGGATTATACAATTTTTTATAAATACATTTTTCTATTTAACCCATAGATGGGACCCTAACAGGTACTACCACTCCGGGTCAGAGTGGACCAGGGAGCAATGGTGATGAAGGGGTGCTCCACATTCCCCAAACCTCCAAAACTGGAACCTCACCATCAGATAGAGTTTAACGTCATTCCCAAGACATGTAGACCCGCAGCCACCGCCTTCTAGTATCCATATGATAAAAAGGGGTGGGGCTTGCCATAAGGGTAATAGGGTTGGGAAAATCATATAGGTGCTAGGCCTCTCCGACCGCCCGTCTAGCCTAAGATAGGGCCAAACTGGAGTATTACATGTCATGAACTGCTCATCCACCTGGGCTCTATCCTTAAGCATCACGGGTTGCCACCCACGGCCAACAGGTAGCCCCATTCGGAGAGTCTTACCCCTCTGCAGAGGTGCATTCTAACGCCCCGGTGGTTGTTGGTAGTGTAAGCTTCAAGGTTATAATATATGGTATAACTTGTTGAAACGAACAACTCCGACAAGGTGTTAAACATAACATGGACTTTAATACAGGCACATGGAATAACATATAACATGAAATACACATAAAAGGAAATAAGATATAATAAAAGGACACATTCATGAATGGAAATACAATATTTAGGTATACAAGAGATACCTAAATGTACATATATAAATGAACTTACTAGGGTTGTAATGGGGGCCGAAGCCCACCCACACAAGAAAGGTATAGACACAAAAGTCTAACTCATGTGTGTGAGTTCCTGGAGAAGAAAGAGGGTGAGAGAGTTTGTAATAGGCGCTTAAATACAACAGACCCCTGGTGGTGAAAATGGGAACTATTTTCTTTTTGTGGTTTGTGTAACCACTTAGTGAATTCGGTATATATATATATATATATATATATATATATATATATATATACTAGCAGCTGCTACCCGGCGTCGCCTGGGTAGAGGGGGTTACGCTAGTCCCGCTGATCCATTATTACTGAATCGCTAGTTGAATCCTCATGGGATGCCACATTTAAATCCCTATGTAAAAAAGAAGACTTTGCATTGATCCAGCTTCTCTGAAAAGAAATGTTAATGTCTACTATCTAAAATATTAAATGAAAAAAAAATCCATGCTGTTATCATTTGAATTTTATTTTTTAATCATCTTCACGAATATAAATCAAATCTCTATTATTTTTGCTAAAAAACCAAGCCATGGTGATATTTAATGTGTTTATATATTTACTTTGTCATTAATTGTTTTATTTTCGAAGTTTCCTCCGAACATACAGATTAACACAACTGCCCCTTATATATGAGAGAGAGAGAGAGAGAGAGAGAGAGAGAGAGAGAGAGAGAGAGAGAGAGAGAGAGAGAGAGAGTTCTTATGAGATGAAGAGGTGGAAGATGAAACATTCCTATAAGCTGACTGGTATCTTAGTTTGTTTTTGTAATCGGTTATCTTTATTTATTCTAATTTGTCTGGTCTGTATTTGAAATGGTGTTCTAACATTAAGACGCTGGTTCGCCATTGGCTGAGACAACACGAGGCTTATATTTCATAGGATCCCATTTTTATTCAGAGCGAGACTTTTCACTAGTTAGGATCCTTCAACGCATGCGTGAGTGAAGCGGAGTACATATTTACTTGAGGAAGTCTCGCGTTGAACTAACTGACTAAGCTCTGGGCCTTCGTTCTCAAGTTTCCTAGGTGAAGAATGTTGGGATCAACTCGATGTCATCGAGTGTCAATCCTCTAACTCAACGGATTTTGAATTTCAACGATTTTTAATTCAAAATCTAACTACACAAACTGTCAAAAAAAAATGTTTTATCAATATACAACAATTTCAGTTCATTTCAATGGGGAAACTTGGTTGTTGGTTGTTTTGTTTTACGGCATATCAACCTCAGTGGGTCATTTAATGCCGATAAAGTTTTGAAATAAAGTCATTCTTAATGGATACTCATTTTTTTTTTATAAATACATTTTTCTATTTAACCCATAGATGGGACCCTAACAGGTGCTACCACTTCGGCTCAGGGAGCAATGGTGATTAAGGGGGGGGGCACATTCCCTAAACCTCCAGAACTGGAACCTCACCATCAGATAGAGTTTAACGTCATTCCCAGGACATTTAGACTCTCAGACACCGCCGTCTAGCACCCATATGATAAAAAGGGTTGAGGGTTGACATAAGGGCAATAGGGTTGGGGCAATCGTATAGGTGCTTGACATGACCAGCCGATTGATCGGAGGGGGTCTAGGGAAAGTTGGTTTGATATACAAGGACATTGAGTTACGAGTTTAAATACGTCCGCTCGTAAGTCAAGGTAACACCTTACGTGTTGTTTTTAATATGTATTGAGGAAGCAACATTTTAATATAACTCCAAGATGCTAACGGTCGCAACACGTGTTTTATAATTTAATGAATTTGTCATAACATCTGGAACATTTCGAACTGTCAATGCATACATTAATGACTAGCCACTGGCAATCCTGTTTTGTAGATTAATAATGCATTTCTATGGTGAAATAATGTACAATGTTTGAAAATAAAAACAATGCATTTATTTAAAAGATTATTTATTCTGTTATCAATGTTTTCATTAGTTCCTAATAACTGAAAATCTCTCCTTCCTCCTTATCAAAATACTTATCAAATATCACTTTCTATCCAACTAGAAGCAGCTATCTGGCGTTCCCTGTGTAGTGGGAAGAAAACAAAGTTAGTCTCGCAGATCCATTATTATTTATCGTTAGTTGGATCCTCACTGGAAGTCCCACAAAAATCTCCACATAAAAAAGACCTAGTGGGACGTCAGGAATTTTTTTCGCCTGGGTAGTGTCAATGACATCACATATATAGTCAGAAATTTTAATTCAATTATTTACAATTTAAAATATATAAATAAGGTGATTAATTGAATCAATCAATTTTATATTTCAAATAAAAAAGAATTAAAAAAATGCACGAATGTGTCTCCCTTCTGTATCTGTAACTATTCAATTCTTAATTTTTAAATATCTTCCCAAATATAAATAAAATCTTCATTATTTAAAACTATTGAGGATATATATATATATATCGCCAACTCAGCGTATGAGTAGCACAGGGATCTGTGCGGTAAAGTAAGGAGCTGATGGTAGGTGTGGCGCTCCACCTCAGACGCTAAAATAATTTCCTTAGTCTAGCGCTAGGGAAACGGGGATAGACTCCCCCGCTGTCTGGCTGATACCGACATTAGGCCGCCCCGACGACTTTACTTACTTACTTATATATATATATATATATATATATATATATATATATATATATATATTATATATATTGTGTGTGTGTGTGTGTGTGTGTGTGTGTGTGTGTGTCATTTTGGAAAGGGTGACATCGTAGATTTCATTTGTGTCCCAATAACAAGTGTGCTGACTTCTACTGATTACTGCCTAGATACGAAAACAATTTCTTTTTTCAGATCAAAGAGTAAAAAAAACAACAATAAAACAAAAAACAAAAAAAAAACAACAAATCAACGAAAACGAACTTTAATAATAACTAGCAGGCCCTGTGGATATACCACAGTATGCTGATTTAATTATTACAACTTTTGATACGTTTACTTAAGAGTTATGGCACAATAGTTCAATATATTAAAAAGTATAATAATCTTGATTTAACTTTCTCGCGCTTTTTTCTTTCTTTCATCATGTTCGATTGAATTAGATTAGCGTTATCACCCCCTTCCCCCTCTGCCTTTCCCCACTCTCTTTCTTGTTTTTCTTTCTTTCTTTCTTATTATATTTTTCGGTGTAGTCTGTCATCGTTCTCCCCTTTCTTTCTTTATAATAAATACTGTATGTACCATTCATAAGCTGAGAGGATGACACTCATGGGAAATAAGTCGGCTGATAAGCAACACCAGATTTTTGCCTTATATCTAAATAAATTTACTTACATTTCTATTAATAATCGAGATTCGCTTCCGGTTTTTGTCTGTAACAAAAACTGCATCACTGCTTATGTCACATTACTCAACACATAATCCAACGTCATAACATAGAAGAAATATACTCAAAATGTGAGCATGCAACGTTAGACAATCCTCATTGTTTCAATAAATAGATGCCCGGCGTTATATATTTATATTGAGATTGTTTTATTCTAATATAGTATCTAAAGTTATCGGAACTGTTTCCATTTCAAATTGTCTTTCTTTCTTTCTTTTTTCTTTTTTTACTACTTTAATAAATTTGACGATTTTAAATACTTATGGTACACACTCTATGGAAGTGAATTTTCATCCTCTCAGGCAATATCTTTCAAAAAATTATTTTTACATCGCCCGGAGGGTGTCTTTTTATTTTTCTAGTGGTCTTAATGGACGAAAACAATTATACACTGACTATTGAGAAATTAGGGTCAATTTATTGTGATGTCTAGTGATAATATTCCGTTCAATTTTTGGATGCTTAGATACGAATACAATTTTTGGATGATTTGGACGGTTTCATTTTTAATCAGAGGGTGTTGCAGGATTATACCGGTCGAAAGATTAAGGAACAAGAGTATTAATATATTGATAAGCGATTCTGAAGCTTGCAAAAAGTCAAGTTGCTGGACTCAGGGTTTACATTTTTGCATTTCACCTTGGAAAATTTGTACGGGCTCATTTTTAACCAGAGGGTGTTGCAGGATGATAACGGTCGGAAGATTAAGGAACAAGAGTATTAATATATTGATAAGCGTATCTGAAGCTTGCTGGTCTCATTGCACTTAGCTTGATACTAGATTCGAACTCGCTTCGAAGATTTCCTTTGAGTCCCAATAACAAGTGTGCTAACTTCTACTGATCACTGCCTAGATAAGAAGATAATCTTATTTTTCTGACGTGACGACACTCATAAGAAATAAGAAATTGGTGTATAAGCAACACCTGATAATCAGGGTTTGCATTTTGGCATTTCCCCTTGGACAATTTGTACGGGCTCATTTTAACCAGAGGGTATTGCAGGATGATAACGGTCTGAAGATTAAGGAACAAGAGTATTAATATATTGATAAGCGATTCTGAAGCTTGCAAAAAGTCAAGCTGCTGGACTCATTGCACTTAGCTTGATACAAGATTCGAACTCGCTTCGAAGATTTCATTTGTGGCCCAGAAACGAAAATGCTAACTTCTACCGATTACTGCTTAGATACGAATACAATTTTTTTCATCATTGCGTAAAAATTTAAAAAACTAATATAACAAACCAACGAAAACGAACTTTAATAATAAGATAAAATGCATACGGAGAGTTCAACTTAAATTTGGTCTTAATGGACGAAAAAAATTATACTCTGACTATTGAGAAATTGGAGTCAATTTATTGTGATGTCTAGTGATAATGTCCCGTTCAAATGACCTGGGGGCTTTTTAAGCGCATTTGCTGGTGAAATCCCCCTACCGGGAATACTGATAACTACAATTGTTCTTCTTAGAACAAACCGTTCAATGTCCAGACTTCGATTGTAATCGATCAATCACCAACCAGAGCTTGCCTTATATAGACTGTCCATCCCAAGTTTTTAAGCAGACGATATCGCTGAGAGCAATGTCGCTTAAGAGTCGCCATTTTTTTTATTTTCTCTGTTTCCGTTTGCGACATATTTCGCTTAGTGGAACGCGAAATAAAAATTTGATTGCCAATTCGTTAGTTTCTTTGTTTCTTTCTTTTAATCTCTTTTTCTTTCTTTTTTTGTTTTGTTTAATTTCTTTTTCTTTCTTCCTTTGTAGGATTTCTTCGCGCATGCGTATTTCTATTTCATATCGTTTTGTTTATTCTCTTTTATCTTTATTATTTTATTTTTTATTTTCTATACTCTCATTATTTCTCTAAATATTTCTTATTTTTACTTTTACTTTCTTTTTTTCTTTCCTGTTTATTTTCTATATTTATTATTTCTCTTTCTTTTCTTTCTTTCTTTTCTTTCCTTCTTTCTTTCTTTATTTCTGTTTTTTCTTTCCATTTTCATTTTCTATCCATTCATAATTCCTCTAAATATTTCTCATTGCCTTTCTTTCCTTTTTCTTTCCTTTTTTTATTTTCTATCCATTCATTATTTCTCCCATTCATTCTTTCTTCTTTCTTTCTTTCTTTCTTTCTTTCTTTCTTTCTTTTCTTTCCTTCTTCTTTCTTTATTTCTGTTTTTTCTTTCCATTTTCATTTTCTATCCATTCATAATTCCTCTAAATATTTCTCATTGCCTTTCTTTCCTTTTTTCTTTCCTTTTTTTATTTTCTATCCATTCATTATTTCTCCCATTCATTCTTTCCTTCTTTCTTTCTTTCTTTTCTTTCTTTCTTTTCTTTCCTTCTTTCTTTCTTTATTCCTGTTTTTTTCTTTCCATTTTCATTTTCTATCCATTCATAATTCCTCTAAATATTTCTCATTGCCTTTCTTTCCTTTTTTCTTTCCTTTTTTCTTTTATATCCATTCATTATTTCTCTCATTCATTCTTTCCTTCTTTCTTTCTTTCTTTCTTTTCTTTATTTCCTTTTTACTTTTTATCCTTTATTTATTTCTTAGAATATTTTTCAATTTTGTCCCCGTTTATTTTTATTTTCTCATTGCTACTTTTTTTTTCTCTTTCTTATTTTTATTTCCTATCGTTTTCTTTCTTTATTTCCTTAATATTTCATGATTGTTCATCTTCAATTTTTACCTTTACTTCTTTTTGCTGTCATTTTCCAGATCTTTTGATTCTTTCATCATTTTTCTTAATTAATCGTTAATTTCTTTTTTCTTTTGTCTTTCAATTTCTTTCATAGAGTTTTCTTATTCCCAATTCGTCCTCCCTTTCCCAGTTCGTCTTTTCAATAAATCTGCTATTCATTCTATTATTTTCTTTTTTGTTCTTTTTCTTTTCTTTCTTCTCAGTCCATCCGTTTATTTCATTAACTTTTCCTTATGTCTTTTTTTTTATTTCTCATTCCTTTTCTCCCGTTCGTTATGTCACTTTAGTCTTTTTTCGTTTACTCTTTCTTTCTTTCTTTATTTATTTTATTTATTTATTATTTTATCTAATTATGTATTTTCTAGAGATTCTAAAGAAAAATATTTTCCTTCTTTCTTTCTTTCTTTCCTTCCTTGTTTGTTTGTTTGTTTGTTTGTTTCCTTCCTTCTTTGTTTCTTCTTTGTTTCTTTTTTTATTCAGTTTCTGTACTTCTTTTAATTTTCTAAAAATGTTTTCTTTCTTTATTGTCTGTTCCATTCTTTCTTTCTTTCTTTCTTTCTTTCTTTCTTTCTTTCTTTCTTTCTTCGTATATTCATTTTTTTATGCCAATATTTTTCTATCACTATTTCTTTATTTAATTTTTTAATGAATTTTCTAGACTTTCATTATTTTTTCAATCACTTTCTTTCTTTCTTTCTTTCTTTCTTTCTTCCTATTACTTTTCTTATTACTCTCAATTATTTTTACTTTCTTACTTTAATTTATTATTTTAATCTATAAATCTATTTCTATACTTTCATTATTTCTTTCAATATTTTTGTATTTCTTCCTTTTCTTTCTTTATTATTTAGTTATTTTCGATAGTGACAGTATACTTTCTTTTTGTCTTTCTTTCTTTCTTTCGTTCTTCATTTATCTATTTATTTATTTATTTTCTGTACTTTCCTTATTTTTCGAACATTTTTTTTTCATTTTATTCCTATTCCTTCCATCTTTCTTTCTTTCTTTTTTTCTTTCCTTTTCTTATTTTTAATAGTTTGCTTTTTTGTCTAAATCTTGTTTTTAAAATTCTTACTTTCTTCTTTTTGTCTCATTTTCTAAACTTTATTTTCCTAACATTTTAAAAATTTAATGTCCATTCTTTCTTTCTTTCCTTCTTTCTTTAAGTTTTTCATATTTGATAGTTTCTTTATTTTTCAATTTTTTAAAAACATTTTCTTAATTCTTAAAAATGTATTTTCTTCTCTTTTTTTTTCTTATCATTATTTACTTTTTCTTTCTCTTTTTACTCGTATATATTTTGCTAATTTTTCCTCGCTTTTTCTTTTTAGATTATGATTTCCTTTCTTTCTTTCTCTCTTTCTATCTCCCTTCTCTCTTTCTTTCTTTCCTTCTTTCTCTCTCTCTCTCTCTCTCTCTCTCTCTCTCTCTCTCTCTCTCTCTCTTTCTTTTGCTAATTTTTCCTCGCTTTTCTTTTTAGATTATGATCTCTTCTTCTTTCTCTCCTTCTATCTCTCTTTCTCTCTTTCTTTCTTTTCTTCTTCTTCTTCTCTTCTCTTCTCTCTCTTCTCTCTCTCTCTCTCTCTCTCTCTCTCTCTTCTTTCTTTTTGCTAATTTTTTCTCGCCTTTTTCTTTTAGATTATGATTTCTTCTTTCTTTCTCTCCTTTCTATCTCTCTTTCTCTCTTTCTTTCTTTTCTCCTTCTCTCTCTCTCTCTCTCTCTCTCTCTCTCTCTCTCTCTCTCTCTCTCTCTTTCTCTTTCTTTCTTTTGCTAATTTTTCCTCGCTTTTTCTTTTTAGATTATGATTCTCTTTCTTTCTTTCTTTCTCTCTTTCTATCTCTCTTTCTCTCTTTCTTTCTCTCTTTCTTTTCTCTTTTCTTTCATTTTGCTAATTTTCTCGCTTTTTCTTTTTTTTAGATTATGATTCTCTTTCTTTTCTTTCTCTCTTTGTCTCTCTTTCTCTCTTCTATCTTTCTTTCTTTTCTCTCTTCTTTCTTTCTTTCTTCTTGCTAATTTTTCCTCGCTTTTTCTTTTTAGATTATGATTCTCTTTGTTTCTTTCTTTCTCTCTTCTCTCTCTCTCTCTCTTTCTCTCTTTTCTTTCCTCTCTTCTCTCTCTCTTTTTTTCTTCTTCTCTTTCTCTCTTTTCTCTTTCTTTCTCTTTCTCTTTTTCTCTTTCTCTCTTTCTTTCTTTCTTTCTCTTTCTTCCTTTTTTGTTCTTTTTAATTATTTCCTTATTTCTCTAAATCTTGTTTTCATTTCCTTAATTTATTTTCTTCTCTTTCTTTTTCTTATTATCATTTACCCTTTCTTCCTCTTTTTATCAGTCTGTATATTTTGCTAACTTTCTCCCACTTTTTCTTTTATATCAAACCGATCTGCTTTAAATGCTTTTAAACTGATCATTTATTGATTTGGTCAAAGACGAACCCATTGCGTCTATAGAGTCCTACATTATTCATGACATTCATGTTAAGTCGCAACAAATTAAAGTCTTCTTACTTTGAAAGTTATGTGTGAATTGTCAATCACTTAAAACTCATGTCTTTTCGTTCGACCATCAGACGAAAAGACAAAAAAAAAACAATTTCCAAAAACAATTGGAAACAGACAGTTCTTATAGTAAAGACGATATCATATACGGACAAAAGAATACTTCATTTCTTTCTTTCTTTTTTCGCCCTGTCGGCTGGGGCGTTAGAATGCACCGACTGCAACTCTGCATGGGGGTAAGACTCCCCCAATGGGGCCACCTGTTGGCCGTGGGTGGCAACCCGTGATGCTTAAGGATAGAGCACAGGTGGATGAGCAGTTCATGACATGCAATACTCCACTTTGGCCCTAACTTGGGCTAGACGGGCGGTCGGAAAGGCCCCCTCTGATCAATCGGCTGGTCACGTCAAGCCCTAGCACCTATATGATTTTCCCAACCCTGTTGTCCTTATGGCAAGCCCCAACCCTTTTTATCATGTGGGTGCTAGAAGGCGGTGGCTGCGGGTCTACATGTCCTGGGAATGACGTTAAAATCTATCTGATGGTGAGGTTCCAGTTTTGGAGGTTTGGGGAATGTGGAGCACCCCTTCATCACCATTGCTCCCGGGTCCACTCTGACCCGGAGTGGTAGTACCTGTTAGAGTCCCATCTATGGGTTAAATAGAAAAATGTATTTATAAAAATTGTATTATCCATTAAGAATTGATTTATTTAAAAACTTTATCGGCATTAAATGATCCACTGAGGTTCATATGCCGTAAACAAACCAAACCAAATGACTTTTCGTTCGACCATCAGACGAAAAGACAAAAAAAAAACAATTTACTGATCTTATTTATAGGAATTGGAAACAGACAGTTCTTATAGTAGAGACGATTTCATATATGGACAAAAGAATGAGTTAATTTTCTTAATTTCTTTCTTTCTTTTTATATATTTTTTCTTCATTCTCTAGAATGTTATAATTCTTTTATTTTATTATATTCTTTTTTTGTTGCTTTCATTCATTCATTTTTAAATAAGATTTTATATGTTTTCCTTATTTTTTAAATTATCATCTTTTTCTTTATTTCTTTTTTCTTCGTTTTTATTTTCTATTCTTTCATTCTTCTTCTTTAATATTTTCCTTTACAGCATTGTCATAATTGGTCTTTTTTCATCAGCATTATCATTATTATCCATAGCCTATTCTTACTTCTTTAATTGATTCTTCTTCTTCTTCTTCTTCTTCTTCTTCTTCTTCTTATTATTATTATTATTATTATTATTATTATTATTATTATTATTATTATTATTATTCCTTTTGAGTTTTCACATCAGTGTTAGCAGTGTTACCTTTTCCAATCCTTTTGGGACCGTTCCAAGTGCACCAACTACAATTGGTATAACTTTCACTTTCATATTCCATAGCTTTTTCAGTTCTCTGGCAAGGTCCAGATATTTGTTCATTTTTTCATTTTCCTTTAGCTTCACCCTGTGATCTGCTGGAACTGCAAAATCCACCAGTTGACAAGTTCTTTCTTTTTTGTTAATCAATACTAGGTCTGGTCTTCATGCAGGGATAAGGTGATCCGTTTTTATTTCAAAGTCCCAGAGAATTTTATGCGTTTCTTTCTCAAGAACAGATTCTGGTTTATGCATATACCATTCTGTTGTATGATCAAAATTAAATGTTTTGCATAATTCCCAGTGGATCACCTTTCCAACCCAGTCGTGTCTAGTTTTGTATTCTCGTTGTGCTAGTTTGCTACATTCCCAGAGTATATGGTTTTATTGCTTGTTCCTTTTTAATTTCCATTCGCCCTCCTTCTTTCATTCACCTCTTTATTTCTTCCTGTATATTTTATTTATATATTTATACGAGAAACAATTTCTTCTTTCCTTCCTTTCATTTATTCTATTGCTCTTATCTAATCTTAGTCTATGTCATTTACGTCTTTATTGTACTTGCAGATTTTAACCCCAAGTTAATCCTCATTTTCTGGGTCGATTAATACATCTTAAAGAATATTGAAAGGAAAAACAGAATAGACACTAAAGAATAACTCAGATTAGTGTTATTGGTCAGCGTGATAATAGCTTCCTTAATTCGAAGTGAAACATAAAACAAAACAACCCAAAAATATGAGTAAAGAGAGAAAAAAAACAACAAAAAACCTGGTTACCTTTTCGAGAAACGGCAAAAGTGATGGTAGAACAAAAATTTCAATCATTTGTTGGTAAATATTATCTGAAAATCACAGTTATTCAGGAATACGGAGGTTTAAAGAAAATGATCACTTCCTATGTGTAACCAGTGTAATTTCATCAAAATTAATAATAAATAATGATTCTGTTTTTTCACTGTCAGCTTTTTTAAATTAAGTAAATAGTTCATCTTGTTAATTAAATGTTGGAAAAACAGATGATTCCATTTTCCTTATTTAGGTCCTATATGACATACACCTCAATAGCTGAGTGTCCTATTCAGCTTAATCAATTTCTTTTATTTTTCAATTGTATTTTTTCTTTCCTTCCTTCCTTCTTTCCTTCCTTGTAATAAATCATTTTTAGCTTGTGAAAACTCAGTACCATTTTCTTCTCTCTTTTTTGAAAAAAAATTTTTTTTCCATTATTTTTTACTTTTTTTTTAATTACTTTTTTTTATCAACTTAAAAAAAAAAGGTTTAATAAATGTACACATAGTTTTATTGAATTCCCCGGTATCATAACTCGAAGGCGAGGAGAATCAGCACAGGACGCAAAATGTGTCTGTACACAACGGGAATTGGGTCGAATTTGAGTTAAATCTACCTAACATTCTTTCCGATCACATGACATCCTAAGTCAATCAGAATGACCCACTCAGATGATCCTGGGTTCAAACCTTGCCAATAAAACTCTCTGGACTTTAATCCGCTAGTTTATTTTCCCACAGTATATAATTATTACTCCCCTGCACGAGCAGGATGTGATACGATGTCAATTTATGAAGTGGGTTTTAACAGGTTTGAATTTAGAGTTTTCCTTCTCCTAGACTGTTTATCGAGCCAATGTTAAAGGGTCCAGTTTGGCATAATATTTACCCATAGCTGGAGGGAGAGTCGTTGAATGCAAGCGTATTAACGCGATGTGAAATGCAAACAGTCTCATCCAGGATTTCTTATGAATATAACAACTACACTATGCACCTCCACAGTATTTTCCCACTGTATACCGTTAATTTTAAATTCTAACTACACTTCATGACCCAAATGATAGGCTATGTCTATTATTGATGTAACAGTGGTCCGTGATTTTGTGCCACACTCAGTAGCGCTTTGTCAATTTTTCTGCCTGTACATCTATTTCCATTGGATCATCAATTTTCCATCTTTTGATTTGTTTATGATTCTGTGGGTAAATCTAATTCTTTTCTACTGATCATCTAATTAACTTGTCCGTGCATGTAGCTAAAAGGTTCATCTTGATCTACTCACGTAAAGGCGAACAAAGTTAGTTGCTATTTCTTATCTCTTTCGCTTGTAGCGATCTACGCAGACCCCATTAAAAGACGAACCGACGATCTTAAGTTATAAAACCAAGAACGATTTCTGCGATTCATGATTTCATCATTTGAATGCCGCCATAAATCATGTCAGACGCGCAAGAGTTTGTCGATTTAGGGACAAGCCGACTTAGCTCAGTTGGTAGAGCGTCCGTCTAGAAACCGCAAGATTCTGGTTCGGTACCGGCGCTTGCCAACATAGCGGATGAGTAGCACATGGATATCTGTGGTAAAGTAAGGAGCTGATGGTATGTTTTGCGCTCCATATCAGGCGCAAAAAAACAATCTCCTTGGTCTAGCGCTAGTGAAAAGAGGATAGACTCCCTCGCTGCCTGTCTGGCTAATTCCGACTTTAGGCCATGCCGACGACTTTTATTCTGGGCAAACGGTGCATAAACTAATGCAGACTAAAATTGTTTCTTAATAAATCGAACTTAATGGACCTAAATTCCACTATTGTATGTCACCCCACCGAAAGAAAAAATACCAAAAATCAGGGAATTCATCGAATTTAATGAAATTTTTAGTGTTGATATATTAATGAATAAAAGATATAATGCACCAGTTATTTTATTTAAAAACCTTTACATTTTTCAGGTTAGTTAACTTTGGACCACGTATCTTTGAGGCGTAACACAGATTCTCAAAGATACGTGGTTCAAAGTTAACGGACCTGAAAAAATGTAAACGTTTTTAGATAAAATAACTGGTGCATTATATATTTTATTAATTAATGTATCAACATTGAACATTTCATGAAATTCGGTTAATTCCCTGAATTTTAGTATTTTTTCGGGTTGACATACGATGGTGGAATTTAGGTCCGTTAAGTTTAATCTAACCCCTAAGTCTCTATTCCATACTGAACATTGAATATCAATATATCCTCAAGTATTATCTTTATATTTAGCTCAGTATAATTCAGGGGTAATGTTGAACGGGGGATACTTTAGGTTAGGTTTCGAACATTGTATGTTCCTGATTTCTGAATCATCATCATCATCTTAATAATCATCATTATCATCAAATCACGCTCTCAGCATGGACTCCATGATTCTCTCTCCCCCTCTCTCTCTCTCCAACCGTCTATATTGGTAATGACCATGGTAGGTCTTCTGCGCAGCATCCAGAATCCTCACAGGCCCGATTGATGTAGGTTTTGGTGGGTCGGCTTAGACGGATTCCAATGACTCATATAGTGCTTACAACTTTGGCAAAGTTATGAACCCAAATATTATACATCCAGGTATGAACCCAAGTATTATACATCCAGGTATGAAAACAAATATTATACATCCAGATATGAACCCAACTATTATACATCCACGTATGAACCCAACTATTATACATCCACGTATGAACCCAACTATTATACATCCAGGTACGAACCCAAATAGTATACATCCAGGTATGAACCCAACTATTATACATCCACGTATGAACCCAAATAGTATACATCCAGATATGAACCCAAATATTATACATCCAAATATGGGTATCTTGGACAGGCTGGGCTTTTTAACCTTGGTTAGGCAACCACTCTAGAAGAAGAAAACTCCGAATTCAGATCTGTTAAACTCCGCTTAGAAATAGATATTGTATAATGTCTTGTTCACGTAAGGGTGTTTGTATATACTGTGGGGATTCAAATAAAATTAAAATAAAACAATAACAAACTCCCCTGAGCCTTCACCGGAAGAAGCCTCCGAGCATATGTGGGAAAAAGGGTCCATTTCCGACTCCCAAGATAATTTCTCGGCCATTCTGACTTAGTCTAGGGGTAGGACAACTAGTTAAACTTGAGAAACTGACCTTGTGTCACATCCTACTCGAGCGGAGGGGTTGGCTAAATATGTATATTGATTTGATGTCAAATATAATATACGTAGTTTTCACTTTGTATCTTATCAGATCTGATGTTTTGCTCATATCACTGATGAATTGATATCTACAAGGAAAAAAAAACAGAACTTTGAACCTAACCCTTTATTAAGTCCACGTGGGTACCCTGTTCTCCTTCCACTAACCATAGCTGGGGTACAGGTGTTAAGCTGACTTTACGCCTGTACCCCAGCTATGGTTAGCGGAATAAGAACAGGGTACCCACGTGGACTGAATGAAGGATTAGGTTCAAAATTCTGTCATGTTTCCCGATTACGACAAGAAGGTTCCCGATTACGAAAAGAAGGTATCCGAGTGCGAAAAGGTTCCCGAGTTCAACAAGAAATACCTGAAGAAGGCAGGAGAGCACATCGGCCGAAGCGGTGTACAGATGCCAATGTAAATGAGGACAATAGTCCAAATAATATAAATAATACAAATTATCAAGCCTCATCTCAAAATTTCAGACAAAAAATCCATAATAAACCATACTAGCAGGACCAGTGGGTATATTACAGTGTGATAATTTAATCGTTACAGCGTTTTATATGTTTACTAAAGTGTCATTGCGAAATACTTCAATATGTAAAATTTATAGTAATCTTGATTTAACTCTCACACTCTTTTGTTCTATCTTTTCCTACTTTCGTATCATGTTCGATTGAATATAATTAGCATTATCACTTATGTACGCTCAACCCCTCTCTCTATCTCCTATCCCCTTTCTTTTTTTCTTTCTTTATTATTGTATCTTTTCTGTGTAGCATGTCGTTTTTCTTCCTATTATTTCTTTATAATAAAAATGGAATGTTCCATTATTTAGTTAAGGTTACGACACTCATAAGAAATACGAATTCGGTGGATAAGAAACGCCAGATAATCAGGAGTTGCATTTTTGTATTTGATTTTGGACCATTTGGATGATATCTATTTTAACCAGAGGGTGTTGCAAGATGAGAACGGTCGTGCAATTAAGGAACACGAATATTAATATATAGATGAGAATATGCACATTCTATGTTATATTTTTCATGTTCATGTTAATTTTCCTTTCGGACTATTCATGTCTGAAGTCACCCTGGCGCAACACTATGAAGGCAAGAGGTCCAGAACAAAGCGGTGACAACAAAGCACCGGCACATCAACATCTCCAGGGACGCTTTCACATGCGACATCTGTGGTCGAGGCTGTTTTATCGAACATTAGACTTCACAGTCACAGGAGGTGCTGTAACTTCAGGGGCACAATAATTATATAGTCTTCCGAGACTGCAATGCCCCTGATGATGTTGTATTTTTATTTCCCATTCACAATTAATTTTAGACAATAAAAGTAAAGATGCAATTAAACAAGAATTACAGAGTTCGAACTCATTTCCCCAGCTAAAAACTTTCTCTTATTTAATCTTATTCGGTCGGAGATTTTTGCTGCAGATATGAGAAAAATAAATTAATCAAGACATTCCCATATTTATTCAATAAAATGAATTCAATCTTTAAAATTTTATCAAAAAAAAAAAATTCAAATAAGTTTACATATCTGAAATATTGGAGGCAGAAACATTGAAATAAGAGAATAGAGCTAAAATTGTACATAAAATTTCAATTTTTTAAAAAGTAAATCACTGAATTTTAATAAAAGTTCTACTGTATACTAAAGTGATTTCCCTTGTTGACAGGTTGGAATAAAGTACATAAACTGGTCAGACTTCACAAAATGTTCTATAAAAAGTTACCGCAATAGTTAAATTGCCTCATTTCTAATATTATTAAAGCACACAAAACTTATTCAATTCTGCAAAACGCAATTCATCTTCAAATAAAAAAAGAGAAATATAAAATCTTGTGTTGAATAGCAAATTAAAATTGACGCCTACTTATCGTGTACGAAGTTATCAAAAAGTAATGCCATTTTGTTTTGCACAGGTATAATTATCAACACAGAGACATGTATCATATATCAAAATGAAGCTGGTCCTCTGTTGATCACATCCCTACTTCTTCACATAGGGGAATTAAAAAGTAATGCCATTTTGTTTAGCACAGGTTTACACCGGTTTACAAAAAATATTTTTTGTCTGAGGCAAGAATGTGAATAGGTGTTTTTTACTAATTTGGGTGTGCTGAATTCAAATTTATAAACAGTTTTGCTCTACCACCTCTAATTTTCTGTCTTTTAAATAGTATCATTTTAGTATATACAGAGTATATACGTGCTTATTTCAACAGTTGCAGCAGCTTATTACAGATAAAACAGGATAGATAAAAAAACATTGACTGAATAGATATTCTTGGATGACACAATGTACACAATTCATAGTACCGTAGACAGTTAAAAATGTGTTTTCTTAGATTATCTGCTGACTACCAGTGCAGTACTGGCTGTTGATTGAGACGTGTTGGCTACGATTAACTGCCAAAATCCGTATTGATATATAGCTATATATATATATAATGTAATGCTATCACTTACATTTATTGCATAATAACTAAAAAAATAAGTCACACAATATTAGAAATTAACACTGAATGCATATACGCCTTTATGTACAGTATGTGTACAAAATGTACAGTATGCATATCTAAAAAACTAGAGGTGATGAGTAAAAACGGATTAAAAATCTGAATTCATCACCCCCAAATTAGGTTAAAACAGCTATTTTTGTGCTTGCCCCAATTTATTTGTAAACCAGTGTTATCAATACAGAGACATGTATCATACATCAAAATGAAGCTGGTCCTCTGTGGATCACATCCCGGCTTATCCACATAAGGGAATAAAAAGTAATGCCTTTTTTTTAGCACAGGTATAATTACCAACACAGGTACATGTATCATACATCAAAATGAAGCTGGTCCTCTGTGTATCACATCCCTACTTCTTCACATAGGGGAATCAAAAAGTAATGCCTTTTTGTTTAGCAAAGGTATAATTACCAACACAGCGACATGTATCATACATCAAAATGAAGCTGGTTCTCTGTAGATCACATCCCTACTTCTCCACATAGAGGAATCAAAAAGAAATGCCTTTCTGTTTAGCAAAGGTATAATTACCAACACAGCAACATGTATCATACATCAAAATGAAGCTGGTTCTCTTTGGATCACATCCATACTTCTCCCAATAGTCACCGTTTCTCTCAATAGCAATGTTCCATTTTTGAAGGAGAGCATGTATCCCTGCCACATAAAATTCTGTTGACTGTTATTTGAGCCACTTCTTCACTGCAGATTTCACTTCCTCGTCTCTGGAATAGTGTTTGCCTCTCAAAACCTCTTTCAGGAGGTCGAAGAGATGATAGTCTGAAGCGCTAAACATGGTGAGTATGGAGGATGTGCTGAAGTTGTCCACCCGAATGAGGTGATTTTCTCCCTTGTTCTAATGCTTGTGTGTGGTTGAGCATTGTCATGCAGAAGGAGGAGATTTTCAATCGGCAAGTTGAGTCTTACTTGTCTGATTCTTGCTCTGAGTCTCCTTAGGGTCTCAATTTAGGCCTTAGATTTTCTTAAAAAAACTTCACATGATATAAAGAAAATGGCATTACTTTTTGGTTTACCCTCTTATGTCTTCGATAGTTCTGGGTAGCTCTTTGATTGCCGTTATCTCATCTTCTTGTTTTGTATGAAGTTTACCTGTATACCCGTGGTTGTATAAAGATACATTTATTTTCCTTGCTTATATACTTAGCTTCTGTTTCTTCTATCTTGCTATCTTTCATCTTGGCTTGAGCTGGATCTGTGTATCTATGATCTGTCTGGCTTAGTGATCTTAGCTGGATCTTTGTTACTCTGGATCTGATCTGGGACGTCTTGTGTTGTTATTTTGTTCTTAATTAATTTATAACACAAGACTTTCTTTATTTTTTTTTCGAGCTCACGTTTTACTTTTATGAATCCCAGACCAATGATCCCGCGTGTGAGAATTTGGCTACTTGAACGAAAGATGCCATGCTGGTCTGTCTCGTCTAGTCCTTAGCTAAAAGCTGATTTTCCAAACTCTTTTCACACGGCTTGCGCTGGAGAATCGGAAGATATGTCAAAATACGGTTACATCATGTCACTCACACTCACTCTATCTTTCCACTAATCGTTATTTTAAAATCTACGCTACACATACCGTACATGATTAATGGGCAACCTATTAATATTGTAACCCTTAGATACCTGGAAATAGTCCACTTATTTTCATTCTGAAATTCCAACAATTACATTCCGTTTAATTTCATTACTTTGCGTTTCACCTTGAACGATTTGGGCGGTTTCATTTTTAACCAGAGGGTGTTGCAAGATGATAATGGTCGACAATTATAGAACACGAGTATAAATATATAGATTCTTTTTTCTACAATACCAATAACTATTTATGGGAAAGTTTTCTTTTTAATTTTTAACTCAACTTTCACCTCTTCAATATTCAATTAGGTGGCCACTTAAGCGACAGCAGGTGCTGTAAGCAACACGTTCATTAGATGTATGGGAGAAACCTGAATCTGTGGTGAAAACTGTGAGTGCTCTAAAAAAAAAATGTTAAAAAAAAAAATTAATTAGAAGCCGAAGTAATTCTGAAATAGATGTCTCTTGGAACTAAATTAAATTTCTGTTTTAACAGGATTGATCGACATCCTTGAGTTTATCTCAAAACATTTCAACAAGAAGAACTTCAATCGTCTATAATTAACGGACAAATTATCACCTGGTTAGGAGAGGCTGATAATTCACAAACTTTTTTTCTATTAGATTGAACGTGTTTAGTTCATCTCAAAACATTTCAAGTCGAACTGCAATCAATATATTAATACACTTGTTCCTTAATTTTCCGAACTTTAGCATCTTGCAACAACCTCTGGTTAAAAATGAGACCGTCAAAATTGTGTAGCATAATTAGCGCGCCTTACTCGGAACACCATATGTGTGGCCTTGTGTCAAACAGAAAGAAAGCTTAATGGATGTAGTATGATGCTCAGACCTTGCGGGAGTGGGCAAGGAAGATGATAATGGAATTCTCATTATCATCTGTGACTCGGTTCGATAGCCAGGAAGTCTAGGAATTTGCTGTTAAAATTTATTTTGCTTGATTTATCAGACGAAGGGATGGTTGACCCGTTGATCTCTTAAGTGACACGTGCAATTACGTAGAACGGTTAGAACATTCTAAAGGTTCCACGATGTTCTAGAAAGTTCCACACCCATTTCTATATAATGAGGGAACCTTAGATTTTGGGGACAGTCGGGTTAGTCAGAGGCGAGCGACTGAGTCCTGGATCGAGATTGGTGTCGCTGATATGTGAAGCTTGATAATTGGTACTGACCGTTGGAACGAAGTTAAGAACATTACTAAAACATATTTGTTAAAGAAACCGACTCTCTCTCTCTCTCTCTCTCTCTCTCTCTCTCTCTCTCTCTCTCTCTCTCTCTCTCTCTCTCAAAGTTAAGAAGCCGAAACTGAATTTATTCTAATAAACCCGGAAAAATAAACTTGGTATTATAGTATTTCTTTTACTATGAAGATAATACCACGACGGTATTATGAATGGAAATAAACACCGAACTTTCCCGGTGGATGGAGCCCTTGTTAAGGTGACTATTCAGGTCAACAGCATTCAGATAAGTGATGGGGTTTGGTTTTGCCACCAACATACTATGTTGGCGATTCTCCCCCTAGCGGCAGTGGAAGGTAATTCTATTATCGGTTTTCCGATAAAAAAAAACGGCTGGTTGTGATATAATGGTTAACAAGCTAGTATAGTAAATCTAATACTAGTGAAAAGTGAGTTTGATCTATTTGTGAAAGGTCGATTATCTATTTTCAACGTCGAAGTCTCAGCGGCTTTGTGGGTGACATATCGGAGTAAGTGATGGCCGAGGGTATGCTCTCTGTATGACATTAAACTGCATCTAATGGTGAAGTTCCTATTCTTGAGCTGAGGGAAATATGGAGTACCTCTTCGTCGCTCCTAGGTTCAATCGGACCCGGAGTTATAATACACGTTTGGGTCGTATCTATGGGTTAAATAAAGAAAAATTAGATTGAAAAATGTGTTTAAAAGTAAATGAGTTAAGATAATTGAATATCTAACAAGAATGAATGAAATATCTTTGGCATAAAATAACCCAACAAGGTTTGACATGCCATAAAATCCAACTTACCAGTCAACCAGAATAACAAAAAATATGAGATGTGTTTACCAATTCGCCTAAAGCTAGAAAAGACGAAGTTGAGAGACCAGCAGTGTCAATATTCATATACAATCAGAATAGTTTATTCTATACTGAGTGATATCATGTCTTCTGTATGAGCAGTTATAAGGGAAATAACTTATGAGATATTTCCCTTACAACTGGTCATATTTTATAAAAACTGTTTGTTTTTTTGTGGCATGCTATACAGACTCTGATGACGATCTTATACATATTGAAATATTGCAATATATGCCAATATAAACAACATTAATTAATATATGTGTGTTTTTCAAATTTCTTCTCTAATATCCTGTCGGATTCACTTCTTTATTTCAATTAATATATATATATATATATAATATATAATATATATATATATATATATATATATAAAGAAAAGAAGTGAATCAGACGTATGTAGTATATTAAGAAAATGAAAAAAAAACACAGTTTAAATAAGTTGAGTGGTAAGTTTATTGGCCGACGCTGCAGTGTTTCGATCTATTAATCAGATCATCTTCAGGGCATTTGTTGGTATATGGAAGGTGATGAAAAAAATTTTATATCACAAAAAACGAGAAAACAAGTGATAGTCCTTGTTTATCAGTTCAAAATTTGAAGTCTAAAGAAAAGACGCTATATATATATATATATATATATATATATATATATATATATATATATATATATATAATAAAAAATTCATCAGCCAGGTGCTCACAGCCAAGACACACACACACAAGAACATTTGAAACGAATGTAACTAAAAGATATTTTTCATTGAACAGATGGACTCGCCACTTTAAGTACTTTGGATTATTGTGGCTTGTCAAAGACTTAGAAAACTTTTTAAAACTTCCTAAAAACAATTTCTTTTCACAAGAGATTTCTCCTGACGATTATCTAAGGTAAAACCTAGTTGAGAACAATCAGAAAACTAATTAACATAAAATAAATACTACTGTTTGTCTTATCACTTTTTGTTCATCTTATATATATATATATATATATATATATATATATATATATATATATATATATGAAGTAAATGGAAGTTAATCCGACAGTATGAATTTAACATTTTTAGGAAAAAAACAAATGACGCAAAATATGAAGGGAAGACGGAAAAAATTACCGTTAGAAGGAGGGGTACAAACGAACGCTAGTATTCAATGCTGGAATTTTTTTTAAATGCTTTTTTATAATGCTTCTGTTTTTTTTTAAATTTTAATGCTTTTTTAAAAAATGTTAAAAATGCTTTTTTAAATGCTTTTTTAAATACCTTTTTTAATGCTTTTTTTTATAATGCTTCTGTTTTTTCTAAATAAAATTTATTTTATTTTTAACACAGAATACGCATTTAAAATAAAATTCCAGCACCGAAAACCAGCGTTCGTTTGTACCCCTCCTTCTAACGGTTATTGTTTTCCGTCTTTCCTTCATATTTTGCTCTTGATGAAGAACGCTCTATTAAAAAAGGCCGAAACCGATTCTGTTAGCAAACTATTAACATCATTTGTTTTTTCTAAAATGTTAAATTCATATATATTTATATATATATATATATCTATATATATCGCAGTTACCATTAAATCCACCAAGCAAATAACTAGACCATCTTATTTACTTATTTCACTAAAATTGATTAAAAAAATTGCTCAATATAAAGAGCTAAATAGACGATTAAAATCGAATGGTTTAAAATCTACGACTCAAGTTTCTCGCAATAGTGCGAATCTTCGGATTCGTGCTATTGCGAGAAACTTGAGTCAGTACATTTTAAAACATTCGATCTTAATCGTATATATATATATATATATATATATATATATTATCTCACCAGGTCGTATCACCTATTTTCAACCGTGACAGTGCCATCAGTACAACTTCACTGTTAGGGAATTCACAGTTACCTCCCCTGAGTTAATATAGAGTATACATTCAGAGTAAACCCACTTGATTTCAAATAAATTTACTCTGGAGAATTGCACTCGCTTTACGAAACTTTACTTACCATCAAATGCCATTTAGATTAATTGCATGTTACTTGTCATATGACCTCGAGCAAATCGGGACATTAAAGGACCGGTCAAATGTATAAAGTGCACTCTGGAAGAAAGCACCCTTGATTTAAACTCAGGCCATGAGAGGATTTAAGTTTCAAATCCAGTACACGTGTCGATTCGAAAAGTAGGTGCGCGGGCGATTGAAATGAAACGGATAACTACGCCCGGAATCCGTAATAAAAATAGACATTGATAGAGCATTTATATTTAGGTTAAGTTAGCGTGTACATGGTGTGAAACAGCTGGTTACTGAAGAAACTGTCAGAACCAGAACCATCCGTACCTTAACTCATTATATACATATATATATATATATATATATATTATGTGATCATGATATATAGTTTGTTTATACATTTAAACTATATATATATATATATATATATATATATATATATATGTAATATATCATGATTTAAGGAATTTGATATGAATCTATAAATAGATCATCTTCACATAAGATAAGAATTATATATCACTGAAAAAAGTAGTGTCCCTTATTCAGTCTGTCTGAGTTTGAAAAAGGAGACGGTTTTGAAATATGACATGATGTAGTATGTAACGCTGTTAGTGTATGTATTGAAGGAAACATTGTGCATTTTTAATGTGTATGTGTGTATGTGTATAAATTTTTTTCTGTAGCGATAAACACAAAGTAACATATATATAATATATATATATATATATAATATATATATATATATATATATATATTTTCAGAAAAGAGCTATAATTGTTTAATTTTTGTTTGTTTGATTGGTCGTTTGTTTGTTTTATGGCACATCAAACTCTGGCTTTCCGGTTAACACCGGGTTCCAGTGAGCTTCGACCGCTGGACTTGCCTGTGGTTTAATTAATAGCGTCGATCCCAGGGGCTATATCGTCCCAGGCAATACCTGCCCTCTTGATTTAAAGGGGCAGGGCTGGGTTTATTGCCCAGTGCCTGAAGCGCCACCCTTGAGGGGGAATGCCGACGGAATCGACGCAATTTTTTCCACCTGCCACCCATGAGTCTCGGCTTGTGGGTGGTCTCACGTAAAAACGAGACCTTGTGTCCAACCCATACATGTATAATTTTTTAAATGCCATCCTTGGCCAGTTGAAAAGGGCTTAAATAAGTAAGTCCTGAGTTATGGAATCCTTTGGTAAGTGAATAAGTCCTATCCTGCGTATAAGTCCTGGTTATGGAATCATTTGTCCGTCGTCCACGAAAGTTAAAGTAGTTAAGGTCAGTGTGCTCCGTTTAAGTATTGTACTGCCAGTGATTGGCCAAGAGCTTGATCACATGGTTCTCGGTGAGTCTATAAGTAGGAGCGGGCATCTAGCACACACCTTATATTAAAAATTTCAACAGTAAATATCAATATTTTTCATCAATTAATGTCGATTCAAGGCATGTCATAATCAAAGGACTCTTGCTTGAAGTACCTGCTGTTGCTTAAGTGGTTACCCAATAAATATTGAATAGGCTGATTGCTGCTTAACTGTGGTGCTTTATGCGTGACTTGACCGTGTAAGATGTAGTCGCATTTCAGCATTCAGCGTGAATACATTTTCCTGGTATCTAAAAGTCAGGCTCTTATATACTATTGTTGGAGGTAAATATTATAGTTTAGTGCTCTCTGTAGAAGCTCCCATTACTTAATGCGACTGAAATACATACGTCCTTTGATATTGTGTTTTTAAGCACTGCAACACCGATGAAAGAAGTGTGTGGAATGCAAGGGTACTATATGGAAAAATAAACCTCATTTGGTCACAATCAATGAGAATATCCAGGTCAGACTGCGAAAGAAAGAATAAAGCAAAACGTATTTGGCATAAAATAACACAACAGGGGTTGACATGCCGTAAAATCTAACAACCAACCAACCAACTAAATTATATTTGTATGTATTCAAGTTTTTACATTTCCTGGAGTATCTTGGTCAATCTATGACCTTTTCAGACAACCTTATGTTAAAATGTGTATGTTTGTGATGGCAATTTATCACGCACTCTTCCAACTATAAATAGTTGCAGGTTCTCCACTTAAGCGAGACTTAGTATTTCAGCAGACACCCAATAAGACAGCCTCGCGTGTAACCGACTCATTGATATATGTTTGTACTACTGTTCTTTGTTAATATATTTGTTTATGTCATTCCCAGTCTCGTGTCTTTATTCTGGCCCCTAACCAGGCCACAATAGCGTGCCAGGGTGGGATTGAACCAATTTTAATTTTTGCCACTTGTAGCTTTCTTTTCTTTATTATTTTTAGCGTTGCCCATATATATTATTTACTTTGCTTTTAAATAGTTTTCATGTTCTATTTTAGAGTTTTTCACAACCCAATTGTTAGTAGAGTTCACAGACAATCTATCACTCGCTAAAATAGGCACTTATTTACAGACAGACGGAGAGTTAATATAGATTGGCAACTTATTAGGCTTTTTTTATGTTGTATAAACTTTTCTTTCGTAATTGAATGTGGCATCCGCATAATAGACAGAGTTAAGTTCCATACTGAATACTTTATCTTTAAATAGCTATATGATTTTCTTCATGATTATGTCGGTAGATCTTTTTTATTGTCATTTTTAAGGATCAACAACTGATGAAGAGGATCTTCGTGTAATGGTTATCGTCATAGGAAATGGACACGGGGAACTGAGTTCAAATCCCGAATGAGTCAGTTCGCATTTAAGTGACTAAACTCATTTAAATGAGTACACTGATTTAACTCTCTCTTTCTCTCACCCTCTCTCTCACCCTTTTTCTTTCTTTCATTATGTTCGATTGAATTTAACAAGATAGGAATGAAGAATAAATGGAAAGTTTTTTTTTTCAGATTTCAATGTGTCTCAAAAAGTACAAAAAACCTCGATAATTTTGACTCATGGTTAACAAATTTAAACAAGGTTAACGTATATGCCTGTCCTATTATTTACCAATAGGACCTTAACGGGGTCAGAGTGGACCTGGGAGTAATTTCAATGAAGGGTGCTCAACATTTCTCGGATCTCATAAAGTGGAGCCTTGCCATCATATGCAGTTCAGTGATCTACCAAGACACTGATCCTTTTTTTTGGGGGGGGGGTAGCACCATTTTGCAGGGGATATTCGGTTGCGAATTAAACTTACATGGCAAAATAGATAGATAGATAGATAGATAGATATTGGTAATTTTTCCGAGATGAAATAAGGAAAATAAAGTGCTCAATTACAAATGTAAGAGCT
>CM042158.1:29160697-29198197 GCA_023376005.1 Doryteuthis pealeii | reverse complement strand
CATTGTGCATTTTTTTAGGTATGTTGTTGTTGTGTGTGTGTGTGTGTGTGTGTGTGTGTGTGTGTGTGTGTGTGTGTATAAATTTTTTCTGTTGCGATAAACGACAGCGGAAGTGAAAACTCAAGGTTGTGTGTGTGTGTGCGTGTGTGTGTGTGTGTATTGGTAAGAGGTAGGGGAGAGGTGTGTGTGTATATTGGTAAGAGGTAGGGGAGAGATGTCATGAAAATAAATTTTCATGTTTTATATTAAGAGAAGAGAGGGAAGTTTGGGGGTGTGTGTGTCTGGGGGGGGATTTAAAAAATGAAAAGTTTTTATTTATTTTATTTTATTTATTTTTTTTATTAGAAAGAGTTTTGTATTGTTGTTTTATAGTTGCTACTGATTATTTGACGATTAATATATATTAATATTACAATTATGTATAAGTGAATTATTATTATTATTATTATTATTATTATTATTATTATTATTATTATTATTATTATTATTATTATTATTATTTTATATTTAAATACATTATTATAATTTTATATATTTTTTAAATATTATTGTTATAATGATAATTGTTGTTATAGTATATTATATTTATTATTTTATTATAATTTTTATTGAAATTTTGTTATTATTGTTATTGTAATTTATATTATTATAATTATTGTTATTATTAATATTATTATTATTATAATTATTATTTATATTTTTATTATTGTTATTATTATAATTATTAGTATTATTGTAATTGTAATTATAATTTTTATTATAATAATTATAATTTTTCTCATTATTCTGTGATAAATAATTTCTTATCTTATGCCCTGAAGATGATCTAATTAATAGATCGAAACACTGCAGCGTCGGCCAATAAACTCACCACTTATCCCATTTAAACCTGTGTTTTTTCATTTTCCTTGATATACTACATACCGTCGGATTCACATCCTTTCTTCACATCCTGTCTTTGAAAAAAACACACACGGCGAACAAGGATTAACTAACATTTATGGATCATACGACAAACATGGATAAACTAACAACTTTGGACATCTGCACTCTAATCCGGAAATACAAGAAGCTACTTATCTCCGCAAACTCCTTTAAAAATAGGAGGATTTTTCTCACCAACTGCCTACGGGAAAAAGTTATTCCAAACAGCATCCCGAAAACTTTCAGACCTTCCCACCACATCTTTCCTAATTATATAAAAAAATTCCTAGAATCTTCCATAGAAGATCTAACTTTCTCTGAAAATTCAACTTTTGAAAAAGCCAAACATTTAGGCACACACCTACGGAAAAATCGAGGCTTGTCACATTACACAGCTGAGACTCTGCGCACGGAAATCACCTCAATCAACAACTCACACATTTCCAAACTAAAAGATAAATTACGTTCCCTTTGCAATAATGGCACATGGAAAGAGATTGGCAGATCCAATCTTATCCACAACATATCTGACACCGAACTCAAACCTGTAGAATATGAAGCCCTTCAATTCGGCCTCAAATTCGCTACTGGGTTAAACAAACACAACCTAACCAAATTAATAAATATAAATTACAGACACAATGATTTGGATTTCCAAAAAGGTTTCATACAGGGATTAATCACAGCATCCACCACTTGTGACACAGATGACCCAGTTCTCCCCCGGAGATACATCACGGCCCTCAAAAAACCTGTCAAACAATCAAGAAATTCACATCATATCTTCAGACAAAGGTGGAGGCATTGTCATCATGAACTCCACAAACTACAATGACAAAATGCTAGAACTACTGTCTGACCAAAACACCTATGAATAATCACCCTACAAACAATCATACAAAACACAAATTCTTTTAACAAATCGTACAAAAAATTAGTTAAACATGCAAACAAATCTTGGTCCTCCATAATCGAATACCACCCACAATCCCACAATCTATGGTCTACCTAAGACACACAAACCCGGTTTTCCACTAAGACCAATAATTTCTGGTACCGGTACGGCTCCCCACAACATAGCAAAATCTATAACCAAATTACTAACCCCACTTTTAGGCACCATTAGCAATTCCCATATAAGAAACTCAAATGATCTAATAAACAAAATCAGCAACATAAACATGCATAACAAACTTTGAAGTAGTCTTGACATCAAATCATTATACACCAATATTCCTGTTAACAAATGCATCACACGTCTTGAAAATCATCTCAAAAAATCTAATATCAGCTTACCCCTACCAACCCAAACAATTATAAAAATATGCAAATTATGTACTCAAAATTGTTTTTTCCAATATAACGGCTCATTTTACAGACAGAAATTTGGTTTACCTATGGGTTCGCCCCTCAGCGGCGTCCTTGCATGTCTTTTTCTTGAATTCTTAGAATCTGGTCCTTTCACATACATTTTACCTACAGACTCTCATTACTTCCGTTACATCGACGACATTCTATTTATATACCCACTTAATCATAACATATCACAAATAATAGACCGTCTAAATAATGTCGAACCAACTATCAATTTCACACACGAATTAGAACACAAAAACACCTTACCTTTCCTAGACATATTACTAATAATAACAACAACCACTTAGATTTCAAAGTATACCACAAACCCACCAATAAGAATGACCATATCCACTTCTACTCACATCACAATACCAAAATCAAAAGTGGTTTGGTTATAGGTTTCTACCTTAGAGCCCTTAGAATATGTACCAAGAAATTGTTGGACGAAGAATTTGAACACATAGATAAATCCTTTACTCAACTACAATACCCTCAACCTTTCATCCAACGTGCCAGAAAAAAAGCCATCAAAATCCATAACCGCAAACACCTCCCCTCCAATCCAACAACCAATACCCCCAACAACAACTACATAAACAGATACATCATTCTCCCCAACAACTCAGCTACAACTATTATTGAAAAAAACCTTAATAATTTAGGAATAAAAACGGTAACAAATTCCTCTAAAACCATAAAAAATATTATTAATAACCAAAAAAGCAACACTCACACAAAGTCCAATGCAGGTCTGTACACCATCCAATGTTTAGATTGCGACAAACAATACATAGGAGAGACATCCAGACACATTGACCAACGAACCCGAGAACACAAAAGAGATATCAGAAATGGTCAAATGAACAGCGCACTCACAAAACACATCTCAGAAACTAACCATTCCTTCAATTTTAAAGAATCCAAGTTGTTAATTAGAATTCACAACAAAAAAGAAAGAAAAATTGTAGAATCTAGCGCCATCTCCATTTTCAATACAATCAAACAGAGACCCGGATTTTTCCTTCTATCACCTTACCTGTCCAAGATTGTTCTCAAGAATTATAAAATTCCCTACATCTGACAATATCTCATTTTATTTTCTACATATTAACTCTCCTCATTTATTACTGAATGACCACCAACAATTTTTCTTAGATCACAAACTTATTTAGTAACATGATAATTTCCATTTGATCTCAACACACAACAGATTATCACACTTTACCTATTTAACCAACATTTTTCAACAATAATAATATATTTTTGATAATAATTATATATAACAATATTTCCCCTTAAACCCCCCACACATTTACACTCCCTATTGACACAATTACAATATAACTACTGATAAAAATAATAATCAAAAATATACATCCTTATTAACCAATAATTATTTTCACACAATTATAACCACACTAACACTATTTGCATAAATATTCACTAGCACACAATTGTCATCAGAATAATATATTAATAACATAATAATAATAACAATAATTTAATAATAATAAAAACTATAATTACAATAACAATAATACTAATAATTATAATAATAAAAATAACAATAATAAAAAATATAAATAATAATAATAATATTAATAATAACAATAATTATAATAATATAAATTACAATAACAATAATAACAAAATTTCAATAAAAAATTATAAATAATAAATATAATATATAATAAAATTATCATTATATAATATTAAATAAATAATTAATAATAATAATAATAATAATAATAATAATAATCATATCACTTATACATAATTCAATAAATAAACAACAATAACAACAATACAAAACTCTTTCTAATAAAAATAAATAAATAAATAAAATAAAATAAAAACTTTTCATTTTTTAAATCCCCCACACACATACAAACCCAAACTTCCCTCTCTTCTCTTAATATGAAACATGAAATTTTATGACATCTCTCCCCTACCTCTTACCAATATACACACACCTCTCCCCTACCTCTTACCAACACACACACACACACACACACACACACACACACACACACACACCTTGAGTTTTCACTTCCGCTGTCGTTTATCGCAACAGAAAAAAATTATACATGCACACACACACAACCACATACCTAAAAAAATGCACAATGTTTCCTTTCAATACACACACTTACAGCGCCACATACTCACGCCATAAATATTTGATATATTTCAATATTTTCAAAAATTTTTAAAAAATGAAACCACTTTTTCTCATTTTCTGTGATAAATAATTTCTTATCTTATGCCCTGATCTAATTAATAGATAAAACATAAAAAATAAACTACCTTAACCATTTAAACCTGTTTTCATTTTCCTTGATATACATATTATATATAATATATATATATATATATATTATAATGGTTAATTCCATGTCAACCAGAAAAATTTGTTACCCGTCCCCTTCAATTTTTCTAAAATTGTACTAGGTTAAAGTTTTACAATCCCCAAAATTTTAGCTTGCAACTCCCAATATTAGCAGAGTTATATCGATTTTAAACTTGATTAATGTGAGGGGGCAGAAAAAACCTTTTGAAGTTATTAATGATTTTTGATTTTTTCATAGCAAGATCAATAAGTGAAACATAACTGTTTAATTAAATGAAATATTAACAGTTTTATTACAAAATTTGTGGGTTCTGTTTTTTTTTTGACACCCTAATTTACTAAACAAAAGTTCATAATTACCAAATATTATTCTCTATGTGAACGAGTCTAATCTAATTCAGCTGATTAACACGAAACACGATTTACTACATAATCCATCGTGTTTAGCTACTGTCTTTACAAAAACAGAAAAAGGAGATGCGATGCCGGGCAAGGGTTGGTATATAGGGAATAAGAACAATAAACCAAGCGAGAAACAGACTGGACTGGGAAGATAAATAATCTATAGAGAGAGTAGCAGGGTTTCCAGTTGTTACCTATAACATGGCTGGTACGGCTGTTTTTTAATGATAGGTGCAAGAAAAGTTTTTTTGGGGGGCAAGGTGTTCAGAAGTGGGGATAAAAGATGGAACGGTCACTGAGTATGCATCAACAGAAACCAAGCTCCACCCTAAAATGTGCTCAATATATTCACATAACTGCCAAATATGGAATTGGAAGCTCAAGTTTACATTGTCTAACTTTAATCTAGTCCACACCTGTACAAAATTTCCGAAAAATTGAAGGGAGGCGGTGACATGGCCTGGATGATTTGACATGATTACCCATATATATGGTCAGGTTTCACTTAGCGCTAATACCCTTGGGAAAGGTATGAATTCTACTCTCCCTCCAGCTATGGGTAAATAGTAGGGCAGACACTGGCTCTTTAACATTGGTTAGGCAACCAGTCTAGGAGAAGGAAAACTCAGAATTCAAACCTGTTAAACTCCGCTTAAGAAATTGACCTTGTGTCACATCCTGCTCGTGCGGAGGGGTTGGTAAATATATATATATGGTCAGGTTGAGATCGGTAGTTTGATATAGATGTTTAGATAGACAGTTATGAACTAAGTGTTTACGTAACATCTATTAGTAATGGAGATTCGCTTCCGGTTTTTGTCTGTAACAAAAAGTACGTCACTGCTTACGTCACATTACCCAAAATCGTCATAACATAGTTTCTGCTATTATAAGAAAGTGTGTACTACAGCACATTTGCAAGATTTGAACATGCAACATTAACAGTCCTCACTGTTTTTTAAAACAAGTTTTAATAAATACCTGACTGGTATTATATATCTATATATAGTTTGTTTTATTTTAATACATATTTAATGTTTACATTTCAAATTGTTTTATTTTTAATCCTTTAATGAATTTGATGATTTTACTTACTTAGGGTACAAACTTGCTGACATTGAATTTTTTTACTCCCACCCGTCAGGCAATATGTTTCAAAAAATTTATTTTTACATCGCCCGGTGGGTGTTTTTATTTTGTACTAGTTATTTTAATTTTCTTTATAATCCATCAAACACTTATACTTTCTATCGATTTTCTTGTGGACATGAAGAGTTAAAACGATTCCATCTTATTATTTTCGAAAATCATCTCCAGATTCTGCTGACAAAATGTTCCTATTTGACACGATCATTTTAAATAAGAAGCCACACAGCTGAAAGTTTTATTTTATTTATTTTTTATCCATTTTTCTTGTACTGGATAAAGATCAACCGTCTTTGATAAAATGACAAAAAAAAGTTTTACGATATGTCGGAAAACTTCAAAGATCAAAAACTTTTACTTGAAGAAAAAAAAGCTTGACAAATTCTTTGAAACTGCCTCGGGTGAAAAGCATTTTCTGTCCTTATCAGTTTAATCAGCGATAAACGCTTTTTAGTTATGTCTTTTGTTAATATTTTTACTTGAAGAAAAAGTTTTATTTTATAGCTAACGTTTGAATAGTATTCCTTTGTTTAAAAATTGTTTAAAAGATTTAAATGATGTAATAGATATAATCAAATTAATTATTTTAATAATACACTTTTATGTAACTATGTACCTATTGTATGTTTGTCTCACAACTTGTCACCACATCAAACTAATAAAAAAGGTTAAACAATAAATAAGTAAATAAATAAAAAAAAAGGAATGAATGAGAGGAAATGAAGAGTGAAAGAGAAAGAAAGAAAGAAAGAAGTGAATGAAAGATTGGAACAAAGAGTGAAAGAAAAAAGAAAGAAAGAGTAATGAAAGAAAGGAATCGAAGAGTGAACGAAAAATAGAGAAAGTGAGAGGTGAATGAAAGAAAGGAAAAGAAAAAAAAGAAAGAAAGGAATAAAACGTAAACGAGGAATGAATGAAAAAGAAAGAAAGAAGAAATAACGTAACGAGGAGTGAATGAAATAGAAAGAAAGAAAAACGAAAGAACATAAACGAGGAATGAATGAAAAGAAAGAAAAAAGGAATGAAAAGAACGTAAACGAGAAGTGAAAGGAAAGAAGAAAGAAAGAAAGGAATGACATAACGTAAACGAGGAGTGAATGAAAAAGATAGAAGGAAAGGAAATGAAGAGAGAAATTAAAAGAAGAAAGAAATGAAAGAAAAGAAGAAAGAGTGAATTAAAAAAGAAAGAAAGAAAGATGTGAATGAAAGAAATGAAACGAAAAGTGAAAGAAAAAGAAAGAAAGAACGAAAAGAAAGAAACAACGGAGAGGCAAGTTCAGTCTTCGCTGGAGGCCCTATATCTTCGACCTTTTGTCGCATACTATCCGTGGTGAACGGGTTGGGTAAATACCTATTGAATTAATAAGTATATTGTTTTTCTCTGAATTTTTGAGATGAGGCTTGATATTTAGTATTATTTGTATTATTCGAACTATTGTTCTCATCTTCATTGTATCAGTACAACGTTAAAAAAACACCCAATATGAGTCTTGGTAAAAGAATTATACATAAGTGAATGGGTAGATATTATATGCAAAAACAAGACATTAGTTTCATAAGTTTCCAAAATTCACACTGAATTGTCCAATTGGAAACATAGCGTAGTGGAAAGGAGTTAAAGACAGTTCTTAGTAACAGTTATCTCTAGACTGCAGGTTCAATCCTGGTCAGGGGCAGCAGTAACATAGAATAATAATTAACACAGCTTAACACTTATACCTCAGCTTGGGTTAGCGGAATGAGAACAGGATACCACCAGTGGACTGAATAAAGCGTTATGTTCAAAGTTCGGGATGGCTCCCAATTACGACAAGAAGGGTCCAGAGTCCGACAAGAAATATCGAAGAAGGCCGGAGGGCACTTCGGCCGAAACGTTGTACAGATAACAAAGAAAATGATGACAATAGTCCGAATAATACTATATTTTTTTGTGTAATTTTACTCGTTTCTTTTTCTTTTTAAAGGTTTTTTGTTGTTGTATTTCTTTGTTTTTGCTTTTTTTTGTCATCCTGGTTGCAGAGCGGTCCAATACATGCAACACTTCAGTTTGGAATTTACTTAGGCTAGACGGATGGTCGGAGAAGTCCAGATCGATCAATCAGCTGGTCACGTCAAGCCCTAGCACCTACATGATTATAACAAGCCTATTGCCCTTATGGGAAACATCCAACCCTTTTTATCATATATGTGCTCAAAGACGGTGGCTGAGATTCATAATGTCATGGATATGACGTTACTCACTATCTGATTGTGAAGTTTCGATTATTGAGATCTGTGAAATGTGGAGTACCCATTCATCACCATTACTCCCAGGTTCACTTTGACTCGAAATGGTAACTGTTGGGATTATTTGATATAAGATGTGCTCTAATTACCCACCTAGATTTATAGACTAGCCAAGGTCACGTGATTGATTCTTGCAACCAATCACTAGCAATACTACTGGCCTGATAGAATACTTAAACCCCCCACATTGGTCATAATTAAAACTGCACTCTTTGAGGACGGGCACACATAGGATTGCCGGATCTTTACCAATACTCTCGAAGGACTTATACGATTACCAGAGTAACAAAAGGATTCATTATCGAAGGACTCTATACCAGTAACTGAGAACACTTTAGTAACCAAAGGATTCATTATCGACGGACTCTTTATCAAGGATCCAATTCCACGGGATAAGTGCTTCTGCTATAAGGCCAAGGAATGGCCCTTGAAAACGTAACAGTAACTGTTAGCTTCCCATATATGGGTTAATAGAAGAAAATGAGCTTAAAATGTGTCTAAAAGAATTTTAATAAAATGAGTTTGAAAAAAAAGTTTGAAATAAATGTTGAATACCCATCAAGAATGAATAAAACAAAAAGTCTTGAGCATTCCGTACAATCCAACAAACAAGAGAAACAAACAACTCCAATTAAAGTGCCAGCATGTCTTTTAAAAATAAAATAGACATCCTAAACTCGGTAGAATAATTTGTTTCTTTGTTTGTTTATTGATTTTAACGGCATATCAACCCGTCTGGGTTATGTCATGCCTAAGGTTTGGAAGTGATATATATCGTGTATTTATATTTATAGTTTTTAGTAATTGGTTTTACCAATGTGTTAGCATTATTGGGGATTATGTTGTATGCTATTGATTTGTTTCATGTCTATATTCTATGGTATAATTTTATTTCCCTCAAAAAGGACAGAATATCCTCCATGTTGACGTTTCAAACAGATCTTTCATATTGTTTGCTTTAAAATAACAGTTTCTCATGTGAGCAAAAAACCTGCATTCCATGAATAAGTGTTTAACTGTCAAAGGTGTTTGACATGTTCCACATTATGGTTGTTGTTCCTTTTTGTGTATATAAGAGTGCGTTAGTCTTGTATGAACAATGCGTAATCGGGACACAATGACTTGTTCCTTTCTAGACTTCCTTAAAGTTGGTCTCCAGCCTCCCAAAGTGGGTTTGATTAGGAAGAGTTTATTGTGGATGTTGTTATTCCAGTGCTGTTGCCTTTTGTATGAAGGAATCTATTATGCAGTAATATCTCATCCACAGACATTGATGTTAAGGCGCGCATAGGAAAGGCATGGTCCGCTATAAACTAATTGGCAGTCCTATGGAAATCCAAATTCACAAACAAGTTAAAGAGAAATTCTCCAAGCTATTGTGTCAGTGCTGCTGTACGGCTGCACAATTGGACCCTACCGGTGCGCCTAGAGAATAAGAGATGGGAGCTACACAAGAATCCTGAGTGCGATCCTAAACAAAACGTGGAAACAACACCCCACGAGAAAACAGCAGTACGGCCACCTTCTCCATATCACCCAAACCATCCAGTAAAACGGACAAGACGCGTAGGAAACTGCTTGAAAAGCAAGGACGAACTCATAAGTGACGTCCTCCTGTGGAAGCCAGCACATGGGCACGCCAGTGTGGCCAACCAGCAAAGACGTACATTGACCAGCTCTGTGCGGAGACTGAATGCTGCGTAGAGGACCTCCCGAGAACAAAGAGTGAGGGGACGGCTAGAGAGAGATTATCATGGATATCCGTGCTAATAGTGCAACATGATGATGATGATGATGATGACATTTTGAACAATATTGCAATAGCTCTTAAGCAAACATCAAAAATTGTAATAATTGAATTATCATACTGTGGTATATCCACAGGTCTTACTTGTTAAACAAATAAACCAAAACAAACCTTTGTGTCAGACTCATTGGGCGTCCCTTACGTCTGGCCTTGTGCCAGACTAAGAAAGGCTTATTAAATAAGAACCGAAGATAGGCTATTATTTTTATAAATGAGATTTTCAATATTTATATCGTTATTTACTAAGCTTAGGATAGATGTGGCACAAGGCCAGAAGTATGGAGCGCCCAATAAGAATTCAACTTACTAAGAATGGTCTGCTAACCTAGCTCACTAACCATTACGCATGTGAGGTGCCCTTTCGATATTTATATAGTCATTTACTAAGCTGAGATTAGATGTGGCACAAGGCGTAAGGGACGCCCGTGAGAATCGAACTCACTAAGAATGGTCTGCTATCTAGCTCACTAACCATTAATTGATAGTTATTTACTAAGCTTAGGTTAGATGTGACACAAGGCCAGACGTAAAGGGGGCGCCCGGTGAGAATCGAACTCAAAGAACGGTCTGCTAATCTAGTTCACTAACAATTTCGATATTTATATAAGCGAAGTTCTCCAGCATGATCTCATGGGAAGAGACCTCACATAGTGCGGCCCCCACAGTCCCCTGCTCTACCCATCAAATTTTCTATTTCATTAAATATAAATAATGACATTTTTTCTTTCTGTTTTCCATTCTTTCTCATAAGTTGGGAATGTCATGTGAACAGGTATCTTATTACCTGGCGAGTAAAGATACTCTATATGATTATATATCATGTCAAATTCTAACATAGCTTTACATGTTTCGTTTTTTTTTTTTTTGAGATTGAATAAAATCTAATAAAAGTTGTAGAAATACATTTTAAAATCCTTAGTGATTTAGATAGTTATATTGTACACTTTTCGATTACATACAAAAAGGGGTGAAATTTCAATTACGCTCTTTTGGAAGTATTCAAACAATAAATGCATATAATATATCTATCTCGACTTCGTAATGAACGAAAATTTATACAAATAGGCGCTATATTCCGTGGAAATTACAGTTTCGGTTGGTTGGTTGGTTGGTTGGGTTTGACGGCATGTTAACCCGTTGGATTATTTTATGTCGAAGATGTTTCTGTTCTATTCATTCTTGCTGGGTACTCAATTTAAAAAAAACTTGTTATAGGTGCAAACCCAAATTAAGGTTTAAGGACTGCCCCAAGGACACTCTGAAGAACACTGATATTGTTGTGGATGGACTGGGAGAAGCTAGCTTGTAATAGACCTGGCTGGAAAGCCACCATCAACCAGTTTGTAAAAGAATTTGAGTCCAACTGAATTAAACACCAAAAATTGAAGCGGGCTATTAGAAAGGGTAATTTTCAGCCCAGCAACATTCAAAGTGGAGAAGTTCCAACGGGTAGTTTATGTGGAAGAGTATGTCTCTCCAGGGATGGCCTGGTGAGTCATCTGAGAAAACACAAGGATACAGTGTCAAATGCTACTGGACTCAACTTTGAAAAAAACAAAAAAAAACAATGGTCTTACTCGAGCACGAGTTGGCAACCAGCATCTATCTATGTATCTATCTATTTATTTCATTGTGGACAATAATGAAATGCGCCGACGGCTACTATAAGTAATAGCAACAATTGTGACTTGACGGAAGCAAATGCGAGTCAGCTCGTAACTCTATTGGTCGGATGCAATCTCCACTTGCTGTAAATTTCTATCTTTTGTTAAATACATTTGTCTACATTATTAACTGTCGTGTTTGTCTTATTTTGACCCCTTATAACCCCACAACAAAACTCAATTTTTTCTAGATATTTCTAAACTCACGTTTTTCTATTTATTCCATAGATGGGGGCCTAACGGGTACTACCACTCCTTGTCAAAGCGGGCCTGAGAGCAATGGTGATGAAGAGATACTCCACATTTCCCAGAGCTCCAGAATGGGAATTTAACCATCAGATAGAGTTTAACATCATAGCCTGGACATTAAGACCATTAGCCACGGCCTTCCATCACATATATGATAAAAATGGTCGGGGCCTGCCATACGGGCAATAGGGTTGGGGCTGCAGGATTATCTGCCCTTAGTTGGCTGGAAGAGTTGTCTTCCCTCGTGTTTCTGTTTTTTCCTCACCAGGCGTCTTGCCTATTTAAGCAGGCAAGCGCCAGATTTGAACTCTCTTTCTTCTCCGGGACTTGACAACTAACGGGTTAGGACAGTTTGTCTACACCCTACTTGTGTGGGGGTTTTCACCCTCACATAGACAATGCAATAAGTGACTGTAGCTTATGGACTGTCCATAATTTTTGTATCTTATCCCTTTCTATGTACGTATATTATCTACTATGTATTTGGTCTAATGTATATGCATTTCATCTATTAAATGCTTCCCCATGTGCTGTCCTTGTATTAAAGTCCATTGTTATATTTAACAATTTAATTCATTGTCCATAGTTATATTTAACAATTGTTATATTTAACAATTTGATAAAACATATATATTTTATTTGCAGACACCCAATAAGATTGAGTACGAATATGACTCTTCAGACTACTGAGGCCTGAAATATCTACCACATAGTAAACATACTTGAAAGCCAGCAGCATTTGGCACTGTATCCTTGTAATTTTATTTACATTTATTTTATATACATGTTTATATGTTATATATATATCTATATAATAATTGTTTATCTCTTAATAGTCTTGCGTTTGGCAGAAAATGTTTAAGAAAATGAGGCAATTTATCTTTCTTCTCTTTCACTATTTTCTGTCTGTTCAGGATAAATCGAATCAATGGTTGACACAACCACAATGTTATTATCTGTTATTTGGATTCAAACAATGGAGGTAATTTCAGATCTGACACAAATAATCTCATTCTTTAAAGAATTCAACGCCTTAGTTTCATTTGTTGGCGCAATACAGATGACAAATGACGCATACTTAATAAAAAAACAAACATAATCTATTATTGTTGGTATGTCTCTGGTACAATATACAAATCTATAAGCTTTTCAATTTCAAAGAGAAACCTTGTTAAAATACATGGTAATCTTGTTAACTAAACGACACATTCTTTCATTCAGACAGATAATTGAAATTCCTGTCTTATATATATATATATATATATATATATATATATATATATATATATGTGTGTGTGTGTGTGTGTGTGTGTGTGTGTGAGTTATCCAAAACTTGGTAGTAAGGGATGATTCTATATGTGATTTCTAAGACACACTGTATTATTATTGTATGATCCAGTATGTATAAATGCAGTGAATCTTTAAATCACTACAGAGAGCTCAATGTATAATAAACTTTTTAGATTATATACAGAGCAATATTTATCTTTGAAAGGAAGGACAAACTCAACACTGTTTTTCCATAATAAATTTATTTTGACCAAAATTGGGGCCTTTATAAATTTGATAACCGGTTTGAGGGGTGCAAACGCTCACGTTCAGGGCCGGGTTTTTCTTATGGATAATAATGCTTCTGATTTTTAAAATATAATGCATTTTCAAAATTTCAAAATATTCCGGCCCTGAACGTGAGCGTTCGTTTGTACCCTTCCTGATTAATGGTTTATTTCTTCCGTCTTTCCTTCATAAATATAGTTGCTCTTGAAGAAGACCGCTTTATCAAAAGGTCGAAACAGATCTGTCAGCAAACTAATAACATCATTTGTTTTTTCAAAAAAATGTTCAATTCAGAATATATATATATATATATATATATATATATATATGTGTGTGTGTGTGTGTGTGTGGTGTGTTTTGTTTGTGTGTGTGTGTGTGTGTGTGTGTGTGTGTGCGTGTAGATCATGAAGGTACATATGCCTGCTTGAAGCGGTTTATAAAGTGTATTTCCCCCCTTCTGTTATCCCGGAAAGTCAACGTGGTCTTAGATATGATTTTATTTGCAGGTCAGATTCAGAAGAAGTGCATCGAAAATCTCATAACTCTTTTATCAGGACTTTGTCGATTTAACAAAATCCTTTGGCACTCTTAATCGGACCGCTTTATGGATTATTCTCGCTAAAATGGATGTCTATCTCAATTTGTCAACATGCTTGGACAAGTCCGTCGTGACATGAAAGCTCGTGTTTACTTCAACAATTCTCTTCTGAATCCAATTTCCATCGATGACGATATTAAACGATGTGACATTCCCACCCCAAACCATTTCGCACATATGTTTCTGTAAATCTCTTGGACATTTACGAAGGCTGTAAAAATCGGGGTACATTTTCGCAGAATCATAGGTGAAATATTTGATTTAATACTCTTCAACGCAAAATCGAACATTTTCCTGACCCTCTTTTGGGAACCCCTTTATGCTGACGATGGTGATTTCGTTACGCACAGCATGGAGGTCATGTCAGCTATAATTGGTCTCTTCTTCAGAGTATGCACTGCTTTTGGGCTTACATTTAGTTAGAAGAATACGAAGGTAATATTCACTCCCCATCCAGCCCAAAATTATGTCAAACCCAGCATCTTCATCCAAGATTGGATGTGGATTATTCTATGCAAATGATGCTGATCTCATTATGATAACGGGAATAAAAAATCTTAAGCGGCTGAACAAGCAAATAAATAAATATGAAACACCACAATCAGATAGGAACGGTAACAGCGTGTCTGACCATACTTCGTTACGGATTATAGTTTAGTTTGGTTTGGATTGTTGTGTTTTACGGCATACCAACCTCAGTGGGTCATTTAATGCCAACAAAGCTTTGAACTAAATTAATTCTTAATGGATATTTAATTCTTATAAAGACATTTTTTTTATTTAACCCATGGATGGGGGCCTAACAGGTACTACCACTCCGGGTCACAGTCAACCAATAGTGATAAAAGGGTGTGCTCCACATTCCCCATACCTCCAGAACTGGAACATCACTATGAGTTAGATTTTAACGTCATACACAGAATATGAAGACCCTCAGTCACCGCCTTCTAGCATCCATATGATAAAATAGGTTGGGGCTTGTAATAAGGGCAATAGGGTTGGGGAAATCATATAGGTACTAGGGATTGACATGACCAGCCGATTGATCGTAGGTCTTCATCCTAGGGTAAAATATTGGATGTGGATGATTCTATGCAAACGATGCTGGTCTCATTGTATATCATTGTGGGAAAGGGTATAAAAAAGTTGAGATGTTTTAAAAAGATTCTGTATGGTGAATAACTCTGATTTTTTGTTTTATGGCATATCAACCTTCATGGGTTATTCTAGGCCAAATCCATCGTTATAGAAGAACAGAAGCGTCCCTTAGTCAAGTCACGATGAAAGCATCTGTTCCACTAGATCACTGAAGTTAAGCAGCGACGAACCTGTTCAATACTTAAATGGGTGCTCATGTAAGTAACAGCGCGTAATGTAAGCAACCTGATATCTCGATAATTCGATTTGGCATTAAATGACACAGAGGGTTTGGTATGCTGTAAAAAAAAAAAAAACCCAACAATCGATATTGAGATGTATATTGAGAAGCGCGTGGTGTAATGGTTAAAGTCATGGGAAATGGGCTCGTCGACCCGAGTTCAAATCCTGGACATGATAATTGCATTTCACTTGGCGTTAATACCCTTGGGAAAGGTATGAATCCTATACTCTCTCTCTCTCTCTCTCTCTCTCTAGCTATGGTTAAATAGTAGGACAGACTGGACTCTTTAACCTTGGTTAGGCAACCGGTCTAGGAGAAGGAAAATTCTTAATTCAAACCTGTTTAACTCCGCTTAAGAAATTGACCTTGTGTCGCATCCTGCTCGTGCGGAGGGGTTGGTAAATATATATATATATATTATTGAGATGTTCATCACTGCACAATCAGATGCAGAGGGTTGGACGGCTTAAAAGAAATATTAAGATAATAGCATTATCTTTACCGCATTTTTAAAACTTGCATTGTGATAACCTTCAAAACCAACCACAAAACCAATATATATACGATGTTTCAAGCAAATTATAAAATATGTACGTGTGTGTGTGTGTGTGTGTGTGTGTGTGTTTTGTGCTTTTAATTTTTCAGCATCACCATCTCTATTAATAATGGAGATTCTCTTCCGGTTTTTGTCTGTAACAAAATTACGTCACTGCTTACGTCACATTACCCAAAATCGTCATAGCATAGAATAAATACATTAAAAATTTGAACATGCAACATTAGACAGTCCTCATTGTTTTTTAAAAAAGTTTTAATAAATACATGACGGGTATTATATATCTATATATAGTTTTTTTTTTAATACATATTTAAAGTTTACATTTAAAATTGTTTTATTTTTTAATCCTTTAATGAATTTGATGATTTTACTTACTTAGGGTACACACTCGCTGACATTGAATTTTTTACTCCCACCCCTCAGGCAATATGTTTCAAAAATCTATTTTTACATCGCCCGGGGGGTGTTTTTTTTATTTTGTACGAGTTTGGTTTGGTTTGTTTTGTTTTATGGCATATCAACCTCAGTGGGTCATTTAATGCCGATAAAGTTTTGAAATAAATCAATTCTTAATGGATAATACAATGTTTTTATAAATACGTTTTTCTATTTAACCCATAGATGGGACCCTAACATGTACTACCACTCCGGGTCAGAGTGGACCAGGGAGCAATGGTGATGAAGGGGTGCTCCACATTCCCCAAACCTCCAAAACTGGAACCTCACCATCGGATAGAGTTTAACGTCATTCCCAGGACATGTAGACCCGCAGTCACCGACTTCTAGCACCCATATGATAAAAGGGGTTGGGGCTTGCCATAAGGGCAATAGGGTTGTGAAAAACATATAGGTGCTAGGGCTTGACGTGACCAGCCGATTGATCGGAGGTAGGGCCAAAGTGGAGTATTCCTGTCATGAACTGCTCATCTACCTGTGCTCTATCCTTAAGCATCACGGGTCGCCACCCACGGCCAACAGGTGGCCCCATTGGGGGGAGTCTTACCCCTCTGCAGAGGTGCAGTCAGTGCATTCTAACGCCCCAGTCGACAGGGCGTATTTTGTACTAGTGACTAGACATAACTGAGTTCAATAACGGATACAACACAGTGACATTTTATATTGATGGTTGCTCTCTTCGAATCTAAACCTTATTTAATTAAGTTTCAATCCGAGATTCAAGACGAAAAGTTATAGAGCTGGATTGATCTATTGTCTCCCTTTCACCAGTATCGGATTTAATCCGAAAAGCTTAAAATCCAAAGTCAGCAGGATTTTGCTGATGTTATAGTAATCTCATCTAAAGATTTGATGATCTCTTGGATTTAATGAATTGCATTATGTCCTGTATGTGCACTCTGAAGAATTAGACTCTCTCTCTCTCACCTACTCCGTCTCTCTCTCTCTCTCTCTCTCTCTCTCTCTCTCTCTCTCTCTCATATATATATATATATATATATATATATATATATATATATATATTCTAATCTTATTTTTCGAGTTAAGGCCGAATTTTAGTAAAATCCATATATGTGGGTGATACATAACTCAACTGATTTATGCTAAGACATCTGTCTTTATAGTAATATTAGTTATTATATTAGTTAAAATAAAGAGCCCATATTTTTTAATATGTGGTGGGGTTCTACCAACAAAACAATTTTGAAAATCTAATATTTTCTAACAAAAAACAATAATACGATAATTTAAAAAAATCTAATCTATTTGTTATAAACTGATGATATTTTAAATTGTCTTCTGTTAAAGAAGCATATGTTAACATTACGTATATATATTTACCAAACCCTCCCCACGAGCAGGATGCGACACAAGGTCAATTTCTTAAGCGCAGTTATCATCTTTGAATTCAGAGTTTTCCTTCTTCTAGACCGGTTGCCTAACCATGGTTAAAGAGCCCAGTCTGCCCTACTATTTACCCATAGCTGGAGGGAGAGTAGGATTCATACCTTTCCCAAGGGTATCATCATGTCGCGCAAGTAGCACGGATATCCATGACAATCTCACACCACCCTACCTATCATTCATTGCGCCCGGGAGCTCCTCTGCGCAGCATCCAGCATTCTCACATAGTTGATCAATATAGGTCCTGGCTGGGCGGCCCACACTAGCACGCCCATGTTTGGGAGTATGTCGCTTATCAGCTCGTCCTTGCTTCTCCAGTAGTGTCCTGCATGCTTAGTCCGTCTTACCCGTATGGTTTGGGAGATGGGGGGGCAAGTGGCCGTACACCGGCCTCCTTGAGGGGTGCTGTTTCCACGACTTGTTTAAGACTGCACGCAGCATTCTTGTGCAGGTCCCATCTAGCCATATTTTCAAGGCGATTCGATAGGGTCCAGGTGGTGCATCCATACAGCAATAATGATATAACCACAGCCTGGAAGAATTGTTTTAATAACATGTTATTAATTCAAATGATCACGAAAGTCATAATGTAGGAGAGTGAAATTAACAGCAGATGGACAAACCAAACAGGGTGAAAATTCAATGAAGCATCTTCTCGGAGACTATATATATATATATATATATATATATATAAAAGAGAGAGAGTTTACTTAAGAAACACCAAACCGTTATAGGAAATAACATTTCTACAACTATTAATGCTCTATATTTTACAAGATATAGTGATTTTGGATTAACTACTTGTTTACCAATGTTACATGGTAATAACCCTCTGATGAATGGATATGTTATATATATATTTGGAAAAATATTACCTGCGTTCATTTCAAAATTTCATCCCAGTGTTCCATACCTGCGAGTCTGTTACTAATCGTTATTGCCACAAAATACACGCGTGCAATCGGCTGTAATTAATAAAACGAGATCGGATTTCCATATGACTGATAATTTGTTTGTCGCCAACCATGCCTTTCCTATTCGTGTATTGATATCGCTCACTGTGGATGAGATATTACTACCTAGGTATGTGAATTGTTCTATTATGTATCAAGTGTGGAGATGTCTCCTTTCTTTTTGAAGCTCATGAACTCCGTTTTATCAGAGTTCACATAGAGGCCGATGTATAATATAGTAATATAGAGAAACATTTGAAAAAACACCGGTTCAAATAAAATGAGTGGCATTTATTCAGCCAACGCTGCAGTGTTTCAATCTGTTTAGCAGATCTTCTTCAGGGCCTTTGTTGATATAAGGAAAAAACATTTTATCACAGGAGAATAATATGGCTGTTATCGATTTGTTTACAAAAGTTTTGAATGAAAAGTCAGCGTTCCCGGAAATAGATAATATAAACGGTTTTGAAGTAGAATATTTTTTTACGTTCTGTGTGAATACTCAGAAGAGTCCAGGAGACCGAGGAGACGAGCTCTTAATCAGATTCCATTAAAAGACCGTCAGCTTATACTGGTGTGAAAAACTCACAATATGTGAAATAATAATAATAATGATAATAATGATAATAATAATTATGTGAGTTTTTCACACCAGCGTTAGCTGATGGTATTTCACTGGAGTCTTAGTGACAACAAGTCCCTTCAAGTCGTCAGGACTCTTCTGAGTAGTCTAGCCGGCTGCAGCAATGCAGTAGTCTGGATGGTCTCAATTCTTCCTCTGATTTCCAGATCCTACAGCCGTTTTCCAAGTTTTTGGGGACCGTTCCAAGTGAACCGACTACAATCGGTATCACTTAAATTTAAAAAAACTTAAGACTGATAATGATAATAATAATAATAATAATAATAATAATAATAATAATAAGAATAAGAATAAGAATAAGAATAATCTGGAGACCAGACCAAGTTTTGATTGACAAGAAGAGGAAGACTTGTAATCTCGTGGATTTTGCCGTCTTAGCCGATCACAGAGTGAAAATCAAAGAGAGCGAACATATTGACAAATACTTGGACCTTGCCTGAGAGCTGAGAAACCGGTGGAACACGAGGGTGAAGGTCGTACCAATTGTAATTGGCGCCCTTGGAACGATCGCCAAGGGTCTGGAAAAGAGTCTGGATGAATTGGAAATTAGAGGAAGAATCGAGACCATCCAGACTACAGCGTTGTTGAGATCGGCTGGAATACTCAGAATGGTGCTGGAGACCTAAGGAGACTTGCTGTGTCTCAGCCTCCAGTGAACCACCGGCAACGGCGGGTGTGAAAAACTCGAATGGACTATTTAACAATATGTCTTTCGTCCAATGAGATAACTTATCTTAAACCACTCTGAGTTCAAGCTTTGCCACTCAAACCGAATGACTCTATTTCCTCCATCTTTTTACTGATATTTCAAATGATGTACACTTCCTGAAAATAAAACAACTGGCTATGCCTGTCATTTATCTAACACGTTGTTTTCTTATATCTTTTTGAAAATGATATTTGTATGAATTTTTCTATCAGTTAGAATGAAAGGAATACCTTAATGCTTAATAGATATGTTGTCTAATTTTAAAGGTTTCAGCACTTAGTGATCTCTTAACCGATTATGATAGGATAGAAGTCTTAGGTGAGTAAAGTATCAATATCCTTTAACAGTTGGAACTTAACTCAAGTGCATTTTGAGATTAGATTTCTAATGTCATTCCAAAAAGAATCGTCGATCATTTCGGCTAAATGTTTATTTTTTCTCTGTTTATATTCTAAGAGTAAATAAGAAACCGACAAAATTTAGGGACAGCTCACCAAAATGTGTCAAGAATCTCAAAGATTCTGTTTAAAAAGGAAAGAATTTGGGTGTATTTGTTTCTTATCTGTATAATGTGGTTGATTGATTAGATTTTACGGCATATCAACCCTTGTTGGGTTATTTTATGCCGAAGACGTTTTGTTTTATTCATTCATTTTTTTAACTAAAGTTTTTAAATACATTTTATTAAACTCATTTTTTTCTATTGAACCCATACATCGGACCCTAACAAGTACTACCACTCCGGGTCAGGGTGGATCTGGGAATAATTGTAATGAAAAAGTACTCTACACTCCCCAGAGTTCCAGAATTGGAACTTCACCACGAGATGCAATTTAACGCAATGCCAAGAACACTAAGACCCCAGTCACAACTTTCGAGAACATATATAAAAATGTTTAGGGTTGCCATAAGTAAAATAGAATCGGTACAATCATCTAGGTGCTAGGGCTTGATGTGAGCAGCTGATTGAATGGCGTGCCTCTCCGACAATCCATCTAACCTGAGTAAGGGCTAAAAATGAGTGCTGTGAGTCGGGGACTGCTCAGTGACCAAGATTCCATCATTAAGCATAATGGGTCGCCACCCACACTTAACAGGTGACCTCATTGGAGGGTATTTTATCCCTCTGTAGTATTCTCCCCCAGCCAACAGGGCGGTTCCCAACTCTGTAATATTCACTAACTAAAACAGGTAATATAGACGCGATCGTTCCCTAGAAGTTACCATTATAAGAAATGGTCGAGGCGGTTTGCAATTCATATAGCGATACTACCCTGGGGAAATTTAACCCATAGAATCTTAACAAGTACTAACTCTAGCACAACGTTTTAGTAGGAAGGGTTAACTGATGCTTATAGACAGTTCCTTCGTTCTTCGTGACGCACCCTCCCACAATGAGACCAACCCTCCCCAGCTCCAACCTTTATTTCGTCTCTATAAATATGTAGCAAAAGGTCTGCCTATTGTAGTCTGTCACCTCCATTTGGCTCGAAACACCTTACAACCTTTCTTGGATCAGAAAGTTGGTTAGCAAGAACTCTTTTCCTATACAATACACATTTTTCTTTAGATAAAGTTTATAATCGGTACTTTTTTTTCTTCTTAGTTTTCTGTCAGATTTCTTTTAATCTTAATCTTTAACACGTTGTTGAGGAATTATTAACTGAAGGAATCTGGAAGTCATGCCAATAAAAGGGTACTCAAAACTCTACAGCGCTCCAGAACTGGAGCCTCACCACAGGATGTAAATTTAGTTCAATCCTTTTGGTAGGAGGGGTTTTATCCTCTGCAGAGGATTTAGTCGATGTATTCTATGCCCTAGAGAAAAAAGCGTTAAGTAAAGTTTGTGACAGTTTTAAAAACTATACTGATGATGATGATGATCAAAATAATGAAGCAGTACAATTGTTCAGATTAGTGTTTTACATTTTGAGAATGAGTGAAGTTGTTACATAATTTTAGTACCTAACAATTATGTAGGGTTAGTGCAGAAATCAAAAGAGCTGTTAGAAATTACGGCTAGCGGTTTTTTTGAGTGGGTGTATGTGACGATATCACGGAAGATTGATTGGCACATGTTAACCTCATGTTAACCCGTTTTCAGGTAGATGCCATGAGAATTAGTAGATAAATGAGAAACAAAGGCACTTCCGGTTTTGATTTGAAAAAGTTAAATCAGTACTGGGCAAGTAAATAGCAAGTCACGATCAACGCGCTCCCGGTGGGGCCATACTCTGCGCAGTTAGTCTGGATGGAGATTTCTAAATAGAATATAACGTAAAGAAAATCTAAGTCTTGGGTTATTTATCTAAAAACTACTATTGACCCAGGGCTTCTGATAGATGAGAAATCCCTAATGGAAGACAATACACGAAATCTCCAAAAAAGTTCCAGACCCTAGAAGAACTCCCAGCTACATAATATACAAAGATGATCAGAAGAAAATATACAAGCTGAGAGAAGCTGAGATGGAGGTAAAGATGTCTATGATTATACACCCGAGTAATGGGCTATATAACAAAGTTTCTTTTATACTATCGTAAATCCCAGTCGTATTTGATTCTGACAAAATTATTAGGAATGAAGTAGAACAGCTGCAAATATATACACATAGCTAGAAACAGATTTGGATAACTTGGGGTGTCCCATCGTGGTGTAATGGTTAGTGGGTATTACAGCTCAGTCGGTAAAAGCGTCCGACTAGGAACCACAAGGTTCCAGGTTCGATACCGACCTCACCACCTCAGCGTATGAGTAGCACATTGATCTGTGCGATAAAGTGAAGATATGATGTTAGGTGTGGCGCTCCGCCTAAGACGCCTAAACAATCTCCTTGGTCTACCGAATGTGAAATAGGGATATACTCCCTCGCCGACTTTTTTTTTTATTGCAGATTCATTATTACTGATATTTGCAACCTTGTTTCACACCTACCTGTGGCGAATGGGTTCGTTACCTAATCTTACGAAAACTATGCATCCAATTGTTCTCCATCCAGCTATTGTTAGATTGTATGACATATTTGGCTTTTAAACATTAACTATGGGCCGGTTTAGCTCAGTCGGTAGAGCGTTCGGCTAGAAACCACAAGGTTCCTAGTTCGATACCCGTCCTCGCCAACTCAGCGTATGAGTAGCACAGGGATCTGTGCGGTAAAGTAAGGAGCTGACGGTAGGTGTGGCGCTCCACCTCAAACGCTAAAATAATCTCCTTGGTTTAGCGCAAGTGAAAAGAGGATAGACTCTCTCGCTGATTGGCTGATACCGACATTAGGCCGCCCCGACTACTTTACTTTTTTACTTACTGACCTTGGAGAAGGAAAACTGATTTAAAACCTGTAAAACTCCGCCTAACAGTTAAATAGATAGATTCGAGGTTATATTGTTTGGACAAACCGTCCAGTGGATGCTGCAATACGACAACGGATTTTTTTTTGGAACTTGAGTATTGATATTGTTAAGGCATCTTACAGAAGTTGAGAATGTAAACAGAGATCGAAAGCTCGCTACAAGTCAGAGCCCTTGCCACCACTTTACCGCTGTCCTCCGCTACCTTGCCACTCAGTACTGAACTTACCATTTAGCCATAAAAATCTAGCTGTATATCGCCAGTTAACTTAAAAAAACTGACTCTAACTTCGACATCCACCCTCCTTTGTTATTATACAAGATATTCATCATTGTATGATTATTAAAGTCTGTGGACGAGCAGATTCCCAGCCCCCACGAACGAAATGAGTCCGGATATGTGTGGCCTGTGCGAGGGAGAGGAGTGTGGCGAGTGACCACGGAAATTGAACCCGTCACCTCTTCGTTGCTGAAATGCTGGTGAAATTCCACACGAGCAGTGCAGAGTAACCCGGATGTAAATCTCGTTGTGAGATTGACGCGTGATAATGAATGTCGAACGTGCAATTCAGAGTAAGGAGCCCGGATGAAAACAGCAATAGGATATTTAGGGACCTGCCCTCCCAGATCGGGAGAAAGTCTGCAGTATCATTTTGGCTATCAAAACGAGAGGAAGAGAAGATATATTTGAATAGTGCTAGTGAGAAGACTAGAACTGCTGGGAGAGCAAAGCAACTTACGACGACTACGATCTGTCTGATAATCTGAAGGTCCCTGGTTCATTCCCGGGTTTCGGCACCACTGATAACCTGAAGGAAGCAGTTTGCTAAAAAAAAGAATTTTCGTATATAATCATTAATAAGCGTTCGTAGTTATTGTTTTGTTGACCTGTTGACAGCATTGGTTAATTTGGCACAGCCGAGTTGAAAAAGCACGTAACCAGCTCTCCTTCAGCCTTTCTGTAGATCAGCAGACAACGTGGGAACAGGAAGTCCGAACGAGCAGGTTCAAGCACCCTGTAAGTGGCTCGCATCACAACACCCCCCGATAAAACGACATTTGGTACCGTGCCTGGGGCATAGTACCATAATTGATACCGTGTCACCAGCATTGTATTTACTCGTACCCCACTTGTACGGGTTAGGCACAAGGCCCTATTAACGTGGGATCACCCACAAGCTCATGGGTGGCAGGTGAAAAATTGCGTCGATCCCGTCGGCATTCCCCCTCAAGGGGGCGCCCAGGCACTGGGCAATAAACCCAGCCCTGCCCCTTTAAATCGAGGGGCAGGTATTGCCTGGGGGTATAGCCCCCTGGGATCGACGCCACTAACTTGCAAAGATCCAGGGCCGAAGCCACTGGACCCCTGGCGTTGACCAGATCTACCGTGCCACCAGCATAGTGCTATAATCGATTGATGAGGTTAAGAGTCAGCACCACCCCTCACAGAATTCTGGACCTCATTGCTAAGCGACAGGGTACTGGAACATTTTCTAAGCAGGCAGGGAATTCGAAGTAAAAAATCTTGAGCAGGTACCATATACATGCGAAATTTGCCACAATTTATCAACGTGCTACTCCATGTGATTACGTGTCATCAAGGACAGTTAATAACGGTTAATACAATCGCCTAATGTCATCAACTGGCGAAAGTAAACGTGTTTTTAAGAAAACACAAAATACATTAATCTTGAAACTGCTAAGATGAACGGACGTTATTTACTTGTTCATCTTATTATATATTTTTTAAAATTAATACCCTGTCTGATGGCCAAAATGCTCGTAGGCGGTATTAGATGTAGCCGCAGAAACTGAGTTATAATACCTAGTTAGCGGCTGATGAGGGCAGGTTATCCACGTGGTATTTATTACAAGTTTTATGATGAAAAAAAAATGAAGGCATATTACAAGTGCAGTCATTGGTCAGTTTCGTGTCACGTGTCCGTTAGACACTAGTGGTTATCGAAATGTCGGACCATATTACCTTTAGGCACCCCTTTTTGATCTCGATTAAGACAGGTCAAGTTTTTCATTTACACCGTCAATATCCGTTTGTTTGTTAGGGGTTAAAGTTAGGGGTTAGGGTTAGGTGTTAGGATTAGGGATTAGTTTTATAATTTTAAAAAATCTTAAAATCGTATGTTAAAACCACCGGAAATTGACGGTGTAAATGAAAAACATGTCCTTTCTTAATCGACATCAAAAAGGGGTGCCTAAAGGTCATATGGTCCGAAATGTCTAATATCTGCGAAGAATATCATCGTTGTTTCATCGATTAAATCTATATGAATAAAGTTCGGCCATTCATTTTCTCTATAAAATTTGGTGAATGGCAACAGAGCTAATCATCTCTGTTTCTCTACAACCCTTTTTCTTTTCTTTTTCTATCATCTGAGATATTCGATTATGGAATTATCGATTTCATTTCGCCGTTGGTAGATATTATTTTAGTCGAATAATTATTTTCACGACGTGAGAGAAAATTAGTTATCTCGGTACGAACGATAAGGTTAATGAATCTGTGCACTTTTATAAATTGATCGATCCCTTAAAAACTAATTCACCAATCACGATTCGATTTTAATTTAAAAATGACCCAAACGTATCGATCTTTTTTCATACTTACAATAGATTATTTTGTAGCATCTCTTAGTGTTCTGATCAGATAAATTAACACATGCCTCATCCAGCTGTAGCCGTGTCAGTGCTACTGTATGGCTGTGCCACTTGAACTCTTTTTTTAACATAATTACATGACTTATATATTATTAAAAGTAGAAATAATTAAATTTAAAATGTTGGTGACAACCGTTGGACCACCTGGAAAAACAATCATACATATCTACAAACAGAAAAACATACAGAATAATTATTATATATATATATATATACATATATGAGGTAGATAAAAGGATAAGTGAGCAAGAAATGAATAACTCAAAACAAATCAAGGGTTGAAATAATTTCATCCGTATTACTCAGACATCGTCAGTCGAAATGATTTTATTAAAGCAAAGTTACGTGCGTGCATATGATTTGGTGAGGGGTGGTGTGAGGGTACTTTGGAGGATGAAGAGTAGATGTTGGGGAGTGCATGGGTAGGTCAGCGGGGTGAGTATATATATATATATATATATATATATATATATATATATATATATATATATATATACGGATCTTTGCTAATCCACGAAGCAAATAAATTTACTTCTGGGTTAATAAAAAACAATTTAAAAAGTGCTCAATAAAAAGAGCTAAATATACGTTTTTAAAAAACATATATAATACACATATATATGTGTAGGGGCCATACAGCAACCTGTAAAGCATAGGATATCACAACACAAGCTATCATTTAGGGATAGAAAATACAAAGAAGCAACCACACTTGCAAAATATGTGTGGGAGCTAAAAGAAAAGCAATGGTAGAGATCCAGGGGTAGAGTGGAGAATCATAAAAAGGGCACCTTCACATAAAGGAAACGAAAACCCCTGTTTGCTGTGTTTAAATGAGAAACTAAAAATAGCGGAATGCAGTGACCAGGGAAGATATTGAACTTGCGATCTGAGTTGACAAACAAGTGTAGGCATTTGAAAAAGCATAAACTGTGCCAGGTATGTTCTGGCATTACGTAGGGTGGCACACCCACGTACTTAAAAATGCGTACAACCCGGATAGTAATAAAAGTAGATGGCTGGAATAAGCAATAAATCCCTGAAGAATTGTTACGGCAAGAAAATGCAGTTGGAATATTTGATAACATTCGCTTTTAAAAAACGTATATATATATATATATATATATATATATATATATATATATATATATATATATATATATATAATAACCCCTCCGCACGAGCAGGATGGACACAAGATCAATTTATTAACCGGAGTTTAACGGATTTAAATTCAGATTTTTCCTTCTCTTAGACTAGTTGCATCACCAAGGTCAAAGAGCCAATTCAGCCCTACTATTTACCCATATTTGGTGGATACATAACATTCACGCTGGTATTAGGGCTATGTGAAATGCAAACAAACTCGTACAGGATTTGAACTCGCGTCGACGACTCCATTTCCTACGAATCTAACCATTACATCGCGCCTTGATTTATATGTACTACAATCATCAAAATGTTTTGTCTATATGTTAACTGTTACGATTTTTGTGGCCATCCTTTAGGCTTCAAGCAAGAGTGCTTGTCCAGCGGACATCCTTTCTCTAAGCAGAGTGCGATCCTTAGTGTAGAATCCTTTGGTTGTTCTTTGGTGCTTCTCAGTCTTGCAAGTCCTTAGTCAATGATTGCAAATGGATGTCTGTCAGTATCAGCGATTGAGTAGTTAAACAACCACGGATTCGCTGAGGTTTAAAACACGTGACCTCGCTTAGTCTATAAATTTAAGTGGTGGACCGCAGCACGGCTTATATATCACCAGGAAGCGCGTGGTGTAATGGTTAAAGTCTTGGGAAATGGACTCGTCGCCCCGAGTTCAAATCCTGGACGTGGTAATTGCATTTAACTTAACGCTAATACCCCTGGGAAAGGTATGAATCCTACTCTCCCTCCAGCTATGGGTAAATAGTAGAGCAGACTGGGCTCTTTAACCATGGTTAGGCAACCGGTCTAGGAGAAGGAAAACTCTGAATTCAAACCTGATAAACTCCGCTTAAGAGATTGACCTTGTGTCGCATCCTGCTTGTGCGGAGGGGTTGGTATATATATATATATATATATATATATATATATATATATATATATCACCAAATATTCCAACATATTCTAGTGGAAATTGAAACTTACATCCAGGCGGTTGTAATTTTACTTTCATTTGCAATGAAGTAAAAAAAAAATCGGATTTAACAATATCTTCTCTTGAAGATATAATCATTGAATCTCACATCTACGAGCATTAGAATACACATAAACCTTTTCTTCTTCATTCCTTCTGTATATCTATATTGCATTGTTGCAATTCATTTATCAGCTTATAATATTGAATTACTTCATTCAGATAAAGGTTATCTTAAGAATTTATATGAAAAGAGAATTGCATCGACGAAATAGAAAGTGGAAAAGAAAAATACATTAAAAAAGGCCGTAAAAAATCTAATACACAATAGGCTTTTTTTTATTGTTAGATATTTTGAAGCCGATTAGATTTGCTATCTGTTTTGCTTGATTAAACCCCATAAGATTCGAATGATATTCAAGAGAGACATAAGATTAATAAAAAGAATGTAAAAAAAAAATACAAGGAACATGAATATATCATTTATGGCATTTAATCACGAAGTTCAAAAATTGGTTTAAAAAGATTGAGAAAGAAAATGTCTGACTTATTGTTGTCAAATCCGTCAGATGAGGATTGCATCACAGTAGATAACCGAATTTACTTTCATGTTAAGTTTTATCATATAGTTGAGATTATAGATCTGCTGAAGTTATAGCTTAGGTCATGGTGTTCGAAGGCTCAGCATCTGAACCCAACATGACCAAACTCCTAAACTTAATAATTTTACTTCATTCAGAAAACCGCCCTGTCGGCTGGGGCGTTAAAATGAACCGACTGCACCTCTGCATAGGGGTAAGACTCCTCCAATGGGGCCACCTGTTGGCCGTGGGTGGTGACCCATGATGCTTAAGGATAGAGCCCAGGTGGATGAGCAGTTCATGACATGCAATACTCCACTTTGGCCCTATCTTGGGCTAGACGGGCGGTCGGAGAGGCCCCCTCCGATCAATCGGCTGGTCACGTCAAGCCCTATCACCTATATGATTTTCCCAACCCTAATGCCCTTATGGCAAGCCCCAACCCCTTTTTATCATATGGATGCTAGAAAGCGGTGGCTGCGGGTCTACATGTCCTGGGAATGACGTTAAACTATCTGATGGTGAGGTTCCCGTTTTGGAGGTTTGGGGAATGTGGAGCACCCCTTCATCACCATTGCTACCAGGTACACTCTGACCCGGAGTGGTAGTACCTGTTAGGGTTCCATCTATGGGTTAAATAGAAAAATGTATTTATAAAAAATTGTATTATCCATTAGGAATTGATTTATTTCAAAACTTTATCGGCATTAAATATAAGAAATACTATCTTAAACAATTCTAATTATCTCCCTTTGTCAGCGACAGAGCCCAATGACTTAGCCATAAACTGATGAGAAAACTCATGCGATTGGCTAAGGGCCTTTGTCGGCGACCAATCAGAGCACACGTTACGAGGCTCAGTTTGGACCGCCAATTTTGATAGTGAAAACTGCTATCCACCCTCTTGCCTGCTGGAATCTATCTCGGAAGGACGTAAATTTAAGCTCCAGGCGTTCACGGAACGAGAAGAACAGGAACAGCTAATGCAGGGCCGCTGTCCGCGTAAAAGGCAACTAACAACTAGGAATCGCTCTTTTCCCAGCACCAGAGGTCGAGATAAGACATGCTTTTGAAGCCTACCCGTCACTGACATCGAGAACGACCTGTTTGAAACCTGCCAAAGGGTGGAGCCGTAGATTTTCGTAAAAATCACACTTCTAAACAAGAGACAGATAAGTTTCGCAAAGACATTAATTTTGCAAATCATTACACACCATATACAGTGCATTTTGTTAATCTTGCATACATTTGTGAATCTTGCATAGACTTTGTAAATCTTACATATACTTGTATATCATCTCACGTATTGTATTTTGTATGTTACATGTTCTTGTTGTTTGATAAACGCATTGTTTTGTTGTAAAGCCTTGAGTTGTGTTTATTACCTGTTATTTTATCCTTGTCTTTATCTTGCCACTATAATTCCCAACATTTTGCAAAATTAATATACGATTGTGAACTCGATAAACTCAGGTACAACTCAGAAAAGGCTAAATTGACTGTACGAAGGTTGTCACTTAACACCAAACCCAAAAAAAACGCATACAGTACACTCGTAAAATTTACATACTTTGTAACATTGTATTATCTTGTTGTGAAAAAAAAAAATTGAATTTGTTTCAGGTATTGCTACCATTTGAACTTTAAAAAAAAAAACAAAAAAAACTATTGAAACAACTAACACCCTTTTATTAAAAAAAAAGGGGGACATTTTCTGAAAAAAAAAAAATTACAAATTGTCTGACGTTAAATGTTTAAAACCTTTGTCTGTTTGAGAAAAAAAGGGGAATTTGCATAGGCACGAGAAAATAAACGAAAAAATATTTTCAGTTGTCAATTTCACTCCTCGCCAAAAGAGGAAGGTCCAAGAAACACTAACATTTAAACACCCTCCCATACCCTTCCAATTACGACCACTGCTGCTAAGATTTTGCCTTCGGCTAAGAAGGGTCAACACCTCCCTCGCCCCTTGTAACCAATTCATGAAGGTTCACTACTAAAATTGTAGTCGACACCCATACGTCTGAGAAAAAGAAAAGAATAATACATTTCCTTCAAAAGCAGACCAGCAACTAAGTAATTGATAAGTCAAAAGAAGGATTTGACGACAACACTTTAAAAAAAAAAAATTCAAAACTTCATTTCAGGAAACAGGCAGTAATGAATGCCTTTTAAATTACAAAAAACAAACGGACATAAGTCTATGACTTTGAATAAAAAAATAATATATATATTCCTAACATTCAAGAAACAAGCATTAATGTATGCCCTTGAATTGAAATAATAATAAAATAAATTTACCTCCCTCGAGGCACAGAAGGAAATTTTTCCAGGACCCTAATACGAACAGCCATTTTGAAGCAGGGTAAACATTTTCTCAACACGTGAAGTTGAGGTCGGCCATTTTGAAAATATTTTTACCAAGTCTCATAAAGCGTAATTAAAGGGAAGAATATACCAAATTGTACCACAATTATTATTCTACCCCATACACATTTATCGCTATGGAGAGTTTTAAAAAATTGGAAGGCATGAAGGCTTTAACTGACTCACGGGAAAATTTAATGGATAAGATAGAACTAATGATAACCACCATAGAACAGCAGACTAGCAAATTTGACCAAGACTTGGCATTTTGCGCGGAAATCAGCGGGAAATTATTAAGTTAAATAATTTAATTAAAGGACTCTGCAAAAATGCAGATATGGACTTGGTCGAGAGCGGTTTACTTGCGGACAGAAAAAAGCAAATCTCCTTTAGAGTTGATATCAATAACCGCATTGGAGCAATTGAAGAGTCCTTTTGCAACACCGCCTGCACGGAAAATTAAACTTGGACAGGGAAAAAAAAATGAAATCCCTAAGAACAAGGACAGCGCTGAAAAAAATCCCTGAAGAAAAAGAACTCCCTGAAACCATTGTGGCAGGCCTGAATAGAACAAACCCCCAATAAATAAAAATAGGCCTGACCCAGGGAAAACTAAAAATAGAAAATTTGAAACCAGATATGTAGCACAAAAATTAAATCAAATTCTGAAATTGGAAAGAAAAATAAAGAAAAATTTGGTGCTTCAATTTAACAGAAACTCACTACCCCTAATGGCTGGCCAGAATGAGAATAAAAGCTCAACAAATAATAAAAATGTGCCTGACCCAGGGAAAGCTAAAAATATGAGAAAAATAAAGAGAATTTTGATGCTTCAAATTCCTAACAGAATTCATATCAGGAACTTACTACCCCTAATGGCAGGAAGGAGTAAGAGATGGCGCCCTCCAGAAAGGATAAAATACATTTGTCCCGAGCATGACACTAAACTGCGTTCAAACACGTGTGCAATTTAAATCTGCCACACCATCTGAAGATGAGCCCCAGATATAGGTTCACAGGAAAGGAAACGAAAATTGCCCAAACAGAAAATAATGTCAACACTCTGGAAAGTAAAGGACTAATTCTTCGAAGTAAAGGAAACTGATATAAATGAAGCCTAAAAGGCAACTACAAATGTTCTTTGACTCACAAATAAGAATGGACCAACAAATACTAGTGTTGCTACTACTATTAACCTCTACCAAACTTGTAACTCGGCAATCAGTATCTGGTAACTGCTCTGGGCAGGCCAGATATGTTCAGAAGTTTCCATATTACACTCAGCTTACCAACCTAACACAAATAATCCAACAACTTTAATGAATGTCACTTCACCAAATCTGAAGGTGATACCATGGGCAACAAATTATCTCCTCACCCTCGGAAAACCTTCATACAAAAGCTCCGGATAAAATAATCAGTAATAGACCTAAAAGAACAAAAAATCAAGGTCTAATCCTGCATACGTCTACTATTAAGACAAGCACACATACACTGTAGAATCAGCTAGAAGCATTGGAGAAGTCTCCTTGAAAGTGCTTGTTAGACAACAAGTTAGCAGTTAGGGTACCACAATGCATACATACGCACAGAATATTAAAGTACCCAAATGAAGAACATTAATACAAGTAGATAAGTTTACAGATAACACACAATGTACCATTGCGTGTTTTTCTTTCTCTGTGGGAGAGTATAAGAAATACTATCTTAAACAATTCTAATTATCTCCCTTTGTCAGCGACAGAGCCTAATGACTTAGCCATAAACTGATGAGAAAACTCATGCGATTGGCTAAGGGCCTTTGCGGCGACCAATCAGAGCACACGTTACGAGGCTCAGTTTGGACCGCCAATTTTGATAGTGAAAACTGCTATCCACCCCTCTTGCCTGCTGGAATCTATCTCGGAAGGACGTAAATTTAAGCTCCAGGCGTTCACGGAACGAGAAGAACAGGAACAGCTAATGCAGGGCCGCTGTCCGCGTAAAAGGCAACTAACAACTAGGAATCGCTCTTTTCCCAGCACCAGAGGTCGAGATAAGACATGCTTTTGAAGCCTACCCGTCACTGACATCGAGAACGACCTGTTTGAAACCTGCCAAAGGGTGGAGCCGTAGATTTTCGTAAAAATCACACTTCTAAACAAGAGACAGATAAGTTTCGCAAAGACATTAATTTTGCAAATCATTACACACCATATACAGTGCATTTTGTTAATCTTGCATACATTTGTGAATCTTGCATAGACTTTGTAAATCTTACATATACTTGTATATCATCTCACGTATTGTATTTTGTATGTTACATGTTCTTGTTGTTTGATAAACGCATTGTTTTGTTGTAAAGCCTTGAGTTGTGTTTATTACCTGTTATTTTATCCTTGTCTTTATCTTGCCACTATAATTTCCAACATAAATGACCGACTGAGGTTGATATGCCGTAAAACAAAACAAAACAAACATCATTCAAAAATCCCCACCAAAATATAAATACAGATACTAATCCTCTGAAGTATATGTTTAAACAAGTCCCCAATGGTATAATGACAAGATTATCTAGAAATTCTTCTAATATTCGCATTCTCCTCAATTGTTATATTGTTATAGGGCAACATTTGTTTATATATACTAGCAAATATATGCACCCTCCGGGTGCAAGTATTTAAGTTTTGATATAATAAAATATCATATTAAATTAGAAAGGCTAATGAAACTGAATAAGAATTCAGATAAAAATATTTGGAACAGAGGGGGTATAATTGCAAAATAGAACAACTTTGAAACTAACTATTCCATCATTTTCCATTACTCCCCTGTTTCATTGGTAAAATTTCCTAATTTAACTATTTAGTTAAAATAGGAAGTAAAGGATAATATTACAGTTATTTTTTCTTGTAAATAAATTTCTTTTAAGATTTATCCACGAGATTTTTGTTTATATTTCTTAAGATAAAACCAAACAATTAGAAATCAATAATACCAAGCACATATTTATTAAAATAAAATTTTAAATATCAATATGCAAATTAGCCTTCTCGTTCAAACTGTAAACCGCTATTTTGTTGTATATATAAATACAATTGCATGTTATTAGTACGTAGATATGATCAACAGTATTAATAATGTAAAACAATTTTATTAATAACTGAAGGTTTAAAAGAATGAAATCATGGAGAATTTGACGTAAATAATTAAGGGAATTGTGACTTGAGTAGTAATATAGTTTCGGTTACAGACAGAAAAACACACAATCTCCATTATAATATAATAAGATATATACATATATAAAAAGAAAAATGTAGATGTCAAACTCTCTCCAACACTTGGCATTTCTTTCTCTCATTACAACCATGTTTTCTTCCTGACATATCCAATATATTTGGCCTCACAAATAAAGACTATTAATCATATTGCTGCTTTTTTTGTTGCTATACTCTTTCAATCCTCTTATAATGGAGATTCAGTGCCTGTCTGTAACCGAAACTATGTCACTGCTGACATCATAATACCCCCAGGAATTGTATAAATTTATAAAGTAAATACACATTGATAGTCAAAATCATTAATACATAGAATAATTTCTTATTTATTAATGATATCTCAATGAAATCTGAGTTAGATTTGCCTCAAAACAGCCCGTGTTAATAGTGCATTTAAAATCCTGCAATCTTTCTTATATATCACAAAGAAATAAAGGTTTACATAATGTGGTTAATTTGCATACTGGGTTTGAGAAATAATCTGAATACGAGCCAGCTCTTAAAAATAGTGGATACAAAACCAACTTCATACGTAATATTAATAGTGAATAATGAAACTCTGATGAGAGAAAGAGGGATAAAACAGATCGAGAAATATATCATGGTTTGTGCCGCCTTTTTATGTAGCTATTATAAGTAAATAAGGAAATTAATTTTGCTAAATATCAAAAAACATTTTCCTCCTAATTACGAGCTATTAAATGCAGTTGTTACATAATTATTAGATATTTAATATTTATGTACAGTAGTGTAGAAATCAAAATGGCTGTTATAAGTTGCAGCCGACGGCCTTGAAGGATGAGTGACAAGGCTTGACCTCATCCTGATACTTTCCGGTGGATACCGTGAAAAATCGGTGGAGGAGACCCTCTTCCGGTTTAGATTAGAAATAGATTTTAGTCAGTCGGCCAAAAGCCACGACGGTGGTGAGTCGTGTTATACACGCTCCGACTCGATCTGCGCAGGTAGTCTGGTGGGGATTTTGCAATAAAATATGATGAAAGTAAATCGAAGTCTTGTGTTATTATCTAAAAACTACCAATGACACAGGGCTTCTGATAAAGAGAAATCCCCAATGGAGGACCAGACACGAAGTCCCCAAGAGAAGTCCAGATGCTAGAAGAGATGTTAGAAGAAGACATAAGATAGAAAAGATGAACCACAGAAGAATAGAAGTAAGTAAAGAAAAAGGTATGCAACACAGTCAAATTATTACTAGTACTTCTATGTATAATGTTGCCGAAAATAGTAGACTTACGTTCTATTTACTAATGTTGATTTTGATGATGTGTACCAAATTGTAATAACACAAAATTGAAAGTATTGTTGATGGTAAATACAGAATGAAAAAAGGGGGGACACGTTCTGCTGAGGTTAAACTTTACTCATAATCATGATATATAAATAAATAAAAAATGAATACGCGCGCGCATATATACATTTATTTCGGCATTTCTTTGCCTCCTCAGTCTGATCTTTATTCGAAGACCTCATACTTGGACTCACTGGTATGAACTTACCGATTCACCGATTTATTTTTATTTATTTTTTCAGATTGGCAGAGGTGGTATGCAGAAGATAATAGTCGGACGTGCAACGAATAGGAGATTAATCGTGCACGCAAGGAGAGTAGTGCAAGCATGGTTATTTAAAGGAGATATGTAGATGGATAAGATAGCTGGCTATATATGTCTAACGAGAGATATAGTACTACGCCGGATCTGTGCATGTCCCGTCGCCGTCTGACTCGGCCTCTAATTCTCTTGCGGCTTTAATTCTACTCCTGGGAACCAGCCGCCTGAACACCAATCGCCACCCGCTGACCTATCAGCTCACGGTAGACGGTAGGCTGATTAAGAGATGACTTGGTGATGGAGCGGATTATCGGGTTAGTGTGAGGTGTGTCTTGCAGATAGTATTAGCGGTAAGACTATGAGGGGTAAGTGACTGGATGGGTACGTGGACGTCATGTGAGGTAAGAGGAGGTGAGTTATAGAAATGGAGATAATAGATGCTGTGTACGATGTGTAGGCTGAGTATGTTGTGCGGCTAGTGTGATGTTGAGGAGCTGCGATATGTTAGCGAAGATGGAGACCTAGAGCGCGCGCGACAGGTTAGATACTTGAGACGAGGGGGTTGTACATATAACGTTTCTTTTCAAATAACACACGGTGTGTCAAAAACGTGCTCATTTGAAGCTTTATTTAACAACGATAGATATGACATTATTTTAACAAGCACCCCTAGCCGAAGTTGATTTATCAAAAGTAACAAAAAAAAAATTCCTCCCCCCCCCTCCGTTTTGGACAACCGCCCCCCGCCCTTTATCCCCTCATACCCTTATATACTATAGTATATATATATAAAATATATAATAAATACTACATCCCCCGCCCTTACATATCTATTTCTTTGATGGCAATAGAAACAGTCACAACCTTAGTTTTCCATACATGCAAAATTGCTGCATTCATTAGATGAAGTTGATCGAATACAAGGAAAATCGAAAAAATCGAAATATTCCAAAAGGTTTTTACGGGCATGAGATTTTAATGATAGGATGAGAGCAATATGCGTATTATTTAGGTGTATTTTGGGGATCGTATGTGTGTTGTTATGGGAGAGTGCAGTACTGGTAGACGAGATTGAGCGGCTGGAGAAAACTAAAAATAGTAAGATGGCTGTTAAAGTGAGGGAAAGATATGCTAC
>CM042158.1:29121743-29160597 GCA_023376005.1 Doryteuthis pealeii | reverse complement strand
AAAAAGAGAGAGATCCCCTGTTGGGTATTTTAATGCCGAATACTTTTGTTCTGTCATGCTTTGATGGGTAGTTATAATTTGTTTTAAAACTCAATTTTTAACATATTTTTTAAACTCATTTTTTCTATCTAATCCAAAGATTGGACGCTAACTGGTACTAACACTGCGTTCACACCCACACGCGCGCGCACAACACACACACAGACACACATCACACAACACACACACACGAACAAATATATATTATATTATATATATGTATATATATATTATAAGTCTATACATAGATACAGTGTGGCTAGACATAGCACTATTTTGGCTAGGGTCGAACTCAGACCGGCTGTTTGCCTGCCCGATATCTTATCCCCTAGTCCACTGACAGCTGGAGCGGAACTGGTGTTTTTTTTAACTATTAAATACATAGGTTGGTTTATGTATTTTACGGTCACAGAGAGATCAAGTTTCCGGGGAAACAATCGTTGCTTATATGCTAGTAGTGAGAGTTAATTTAAATTACCAATTAGAGAGCTCATACCAAATTTATGGGAGCATATATTAATAAGTCATCCACAGACACGTGTTTCGGCGTTTCGCGCCTCTTCAGTGTGGCTAGACACAGTAACTATCTTTGGCTAGGGTCGAACTCATACCGGCTGGCTAGTAGTCTCGACAGCAAAGAGAGTCACAAAGAGTGGTGAAAGACAGCAGCCCCAGAAAGCATCACAGTTTGTGTGCATTCAGTGCACCAAAGACTGTCACTCAGGAATTAGCCTGCAGAATCACTTGCGCAGATTATATATTTATCTATTTTTGGACACTACGTCATCGTCCTCACTGAACGGAAAGGTACCAACAATATATATATTAGAATACAGTGCCCAATTTTCTAATTTTTTTTATTAACTAGAATTACCGAAGCAAATATTTTTTGAATGATTTTGATCCTATGTGAATTTAAGCTTAACATTCTAGTTGTGATGAATCGACTTATACACGAATACGATTGAAGTCTATTGTCTGAACATATTGTTCAGAAATTAATAATTGATTGCTTTGTAGGAAGTCAAAGTGTCTAATCATTTTATTCCCAATAGAAACATTGAAATTATTAATTAATTCTTTTGTGAAGTCTTTAAAAAAATCAATCATCTGACAAATGTGTTGTTTTTTTTTCGTCTTGTTCGCAAAGAATTACAATTATATATAAAAAATATTTAACGATTAAATGACATTCTTAAATATTTCAATGTTCTAATGATTCATTCAAGAGAAGGAAAGAAAATAAAGAAAAGAGAAAGAAAGAAGAGAAATGAAAAAAAAGAAGGATAAGAAAAAAAAGGAAAAGAATTGAAAATGTGTAGAAAAGAGAAGTAAAAAAAGAGAAGAAAAGGAAGGAAAGAAAAGAAGGAAGAAAAAGGACAAGGAAAAAAAAAAAAAGAATGAATTAAAAGAAGATAAAAATAATGAAAGGAAGAGAAAAAGAATGATGGAAAGAAAGAGAGAGTATAAGAATTAGGAACTGATTATCAAACAAAAAGATGAAATGAAAAAGTAAGAAATAAAAAAGAAAATGAGTAGAAATAAGGGGTCACCTATTGGCTGTGTGTGATTACCCGTGATGCTTAAGGATGGAATCCAGGTAGCTGAGCCGTCCATGACATGCAACACTCCGCTTTAGCCCTTTCTTAGTTTAGACGGACTGAGCTCATATATGATTGTCCTAACCCTATTGACTTTATAATAAACTCCAGCCATTTTTATCATATATGTTTTTTTAACTCAATTTTTTAAACTCATTTTTAAAACTTGTTTTTTTTTCTATTTAACCTATAGATGGGACCCTAACAGGTACTACTCTCCAGGCCAGAGTGGATCTGGGAGTTCTGGCGATGAAGTGGTACTCCATATTCCTCAGAGCTCCAGAATTGGAACTTCACCATCGATTAAAGTTTAACATTATACTCAGGAAATTAAGACCCTCAACCACTGCCTTCTAGTACATCTATGATAAAAAAAGAAAGAAATGTAGAGAAATAAAAGAAAACAATGAATAATGAAATGAAAGCCATATTCAAAAGAAATTGATGCGAAATTGAGTGAATTGAATGATATAGTCGGGTACTTTATTAAACGATTAACAAAACGGGTTTATTGGGAAATATCAATATCGTCATAACCAGTGACCATGGTTCATACTCCAAAAGACAAAGTTATTAATTTAGATAATTATATAAATCCTGAAAGAAAAGAGAAAGCCAGAGGAATATACGAATTGAAAAATGTATAATTGGAAAATATTAACAATGCAAATTAACCTTTGTGAAATGAATATATGTGCTGAGTTGTTTCGCCTAAGTAAGGGTTAAAGTCACTGCTCTTGGTATACAATATTTGTTGGTACATGAAATCCTTTACTTCCAAATGTTTCAATAAACAGTCTTCAAATCATTATATATACTAGCAAATATATGCACCATCCGTGTGCAAATATTTTAGTTAAATTTTATAATAAAATATCATATTAAATTAGAAAGGCTAATGAAACTGAATAAGAATGTAGATAAAAAGATTTTGAACAGAGGGGGTATGATTGAAAAATAGAACAACTTTGAAACTAACTCTTCCATCATTTTCCGTTACTCCCGTCTTTCATTTTTCTAATTTAAACTGTTTAGTTAAAATAGGAAGTAAAGAATAATATTACAGTTATTTCTTCTTGTTAAGGGATTTCTTTTAAGATTTATTGAAGAGATTTTTGCTCATATTCAATAAGATAAAACGAAACAATTAGAAATCAATAATACTAAGCATATATTTATTAAACTCAATTTTTAAAAAATCAATATGCAAATTAACCTTCCCATTTATACTGTAAACTGCTATTTTGTTATATATATAAATACAATTGCATGTTATTAGTATGTAGATATGGTCAACAGTGTAAGTAATGTAAAACAATTTTATTAATAATTGAGGTTTAAATAAAAATAAAATCATGGAGAATATGATTTAAATAACTAAAGGAATTGTGACTTGTATAGTAATATAGTTTCGGTTACAGATAGACAAACCCACAATCTCCATTATAATAAGATGAAACGGTAATATCTAGAAAACGATTGTTGACACAAAAGCTTGTCCCTGCTCTGTAAAACTGTTATATCAAATATAGATTTTGCATAAAAAAAGTATACAAGGTGTGTAAAAAAAGTACCGAAATTTTTGTACATTTTGACACACCTTGTATTGTAAAAAAAAAGTTCCATTCATTATTTTTTTTTTCAGAATACAAGGTGTGTTAAAAAATGTACCAAGTTTAAAGATGCATTTACCAAGATGAAAATTAAGAATGAATGGAACGCTATTTATTTCAGAATACAAGGTGTGTCAAAAGCGTACCAGGTTTAAAGCTATTAAAACTTTTTGCACTTTTTGACACACCTTGTATTCTGAAAAAAATAACGTCCCATTCATTATTATTTTTATCAGAATACAAGGCGTGTTCAAAAAAGTACCAAGTTTAAAGCTGCATTTACCTAGATAGAAATGAAGAAAGGAAGGAACGCTATTTTTTAGAATACAAGGTGTGTCAAAAAAGTACCAAGTTTAAAGCTTTAAACTTGAGTTTTATTTACCTAGATAGAAATGAAGAATGAATGGAACGTTATTTTTTTTTCAGAATACAAGATGTGTCAAAAATTATTTAAAAATGTCGATACTCTTTTGACACACCTTGTATATTTTTTGGAATTTCTGTTACAAGTCAGATTGCTGTTTTTCTTTCGTGACATTTCCCGAAGCAATGGGGGAGTGGTTACTATCGGATACTTATCTACTATACAATTGACATACAGCAGGTTAAAATGGGTTATGTGTTACCAATAACATGGAACATAATGTTGAATACCTTAAAGGTAATACCCAATGGCTGAGATCGAGTGAGTTTACAAGGTTAAAATGCTCAAAGTTATTTGATCCGAGCTAAAAAGGATAAGTTGATTCGTGCCTTTCTCGATGTTTGTTTGCAAAATGAAAGCGTATTGTCCCTGTTGGTGTTTGAACTCTGTGTCACACACACACACACACACACACACACACACACACACACACACGCGCGCGCGCGCGCGCGCGTGCGCACACACACATACACACTCGCGCATGCGCACACATACACACATATATAGAGAGATATAAGTATGTGTATATATTTATATTTATGCTTCTATACACATATATATGTGTACATGCGTGTATATATATATGTGTGTGTGTGTTAATGTATATATGTGTAGGTGAATGTATGTGTGTGTTTGTGTGTGAGAATGTGTGTGTGTGTGTGAATATATGTATGGGTGTGTATGTATGAGAAGATAAATGTAAAAACATACATGTATTTGAGTGGATGAAATTTAATTTACTAAATATATGTGTACGTGAATGTATGTCAGTGTTTGTGTGTGAATGTGTGTGTGTGTGTGTGTGTGTGTGTGTGTGTGAGTGAACGTATGTGTGTGTGTGAATATATGTATGTCTATGTATGAGAAGATAAATGGAAAAACATGAATGTATTTGTGAGGATGAAATTTAATTTACTAAATGCAGACACGTATTTCGAAGGGAATATATTTACATATAAGGTATTCTAATTAAAAATTATTTTAAAAGTAAAACCGATTAACATATAATCTTGTCCCTGTTGGTATTTGAACTCTGTGTCACACACACATGCACATACACACAGAGACACACACACACTCGCGCGTGCGCACACATACAAACATATATATTATATTTATGTTTGTATGCACATATATGTGTGCATGCGTGTATATATATGTGTGCGTGTGTATAAATGTGTGTGTGAATGTATATATGTGTGAGTGAATGTATGTGTGTGTGTGTGTGTGTGAATATATGTATATGTGTGTATGTATGAGAAAATAAATGTAAAAACATAAATGTATTTGTGTGGATGAAATTTAATTTACTAAATGCAGACACGTATTTCGAAGCGAATATATCTACATAGGTATTCTAATTAAAAATTATTTTAAAAAGAAAACCGATGAACACATGTAGGTTTTTGCTGGTAGTTAAAACTTACCAGACCATTCTGTAACTTTTTCTGAACATTGATATAGTTCATATTGTTCTCGGTATGGATTGGAAAAAAGTTATAACAACCATTTAGATAATTGTTAGTTTAAGGTAAATTTTCTGAAGCCAGATGGTTCAGCTATCAAATCAAAAATATTTTTGTCTTATCTGTAATTGATTTATTTAATACTAAATAGTTATGACAATTTCTTGTTGGATCATTTGTAGTATATAAGCCGCTACCACTTAAATTTATAGACTAAGTGAGGTTATGTGGTTTAAACCTCAGCCAATCAACAGCCTGAATACGTGGTTGGTTAACTACTTAATTGGCTGATACTGACAGACGTCTATTTGCAATTATTGACGATGGACCTGCAAGACTGATGAGTACCAAAGTTTATTCACTAATTTCTCTGAATGTACACATGGCCGAGTGGATAAGGCAGTTAGGTTAAGACAGTACTAAGGGACAGTTATCTCTGGAACCTGAGTTCAATCCTGAGTGAAAGCAGTTAGAAAAATAATTAATTAACACAACTCCTACCCCAGCTATGGTTAGCGGAATGAGAACAGGATACCCCCGTGGAATAAATAAAGGGTTAGGTTCAAAGTTCCGTGATGGCTCCCGAATACGACAATAAAGTTCCCGAGTTCGAAAAGGTTCCCGAGTCCGAGAAGGTTCCCGAGTCCGAGAAGGTTCCCGAGTCCGACAAGAAATACCTGAAGAAGGCCGGAGGGTATATCGGCCGAAACGTTGTACAAATAACAATGAAGATGGGGAAAATAATCCGAATAACGCAGATAATACTTTTCTTCACTAAGAATCGCGCTCTGATTAAGGATCTCCACTGGACAGCGCACTTGATGGTACCCTAAAAGATGGCCACAAAAATCGTAATATTTCTCGGTTACTGTCTTTGTGATCTCACTAGTAGCCGTATCAATCCTATCTTATGACTTCAGCACATGGATTTATCGAAACGATTAAATAAAAACTAGATGGGAACTACATATAGATGCTGCGTACTATGTTGGATAAACCCGGAAGTCGAATCCCACCAAACGCAGCTGTTTGGTCATTTACCTCCTTTAACACAAACCATCGAAGAAAGACGAGCAAGACATTTTGGATACAGCTGGAGAAGTAAGGACAAACTCATAAGTGATGTTCTTCGGCGTACACATAGACATGGACATGCCAGAGTGAGCCGAATAGTAAAAATCAAATTGATAAGGTCGGTACGGATACTGGATGACGTGTGGAGGACTTTCCAGTAGCGATGACTGATAGAGACAGGTGGCACTGAGAGATAGATAGCGCGCCCGAGAGAAAGAGAGAGGGGGCGAGCGACTGAGTGAGAGAGAGAGAGAGAGAGAGAGAGAGAGGGGGGAGTGAGAGAGAGAGAGAGAGAGAGAGAAATAGTAGTAGTCACCAAGTAAATTTCTCTCATAACCTGTCTCTCTCTCTCCCTAAAGAAAGTTGTCTCTCTCAATATAGTGCTATATAATATCAATGGGGAATCTATCTCTAATATCTCTCTCCCTAAAGAAAGTTCTTACCAAAGAATACTCACTCTCACCAATTAGTTATATCGATGTCAATGTGCGTATGTGACACGTATAACATTTGGTACTATGGACAACATAGTATCAGTGGGCTACGTATGCGAGGCTTATAAGTTCACTTTCCTCATACGTTCACAGTGGGTGCCGTGCCAGGACCTTACAGGGATTACATGGGGTATGTGAACCTTATAGTTTCACAGTCATGGGAATCCGTTCTGTGTGAACGATATGAAAACAATGACTGCTGAATAAACAAAAAAAAAACCCAAGGAGAACACCCAACAGGTGCATTACTGCTTAACCTCAATGATCTAACGGTTAGCTAGGCTTTTAACATGACTTGACCGTATTAAAATCTGTGGAGTGACCTAATGTCGGTGGGTGATTTATTATAAATAAATGAATAAATCGATACTTTGGTTGAATCGTACCAAGGAAACACTTGATATCATGCACCTATATATATGTATATATATCATATCATATATTGTAGCATATCATATTATATATATATATATATATATATATATATATATATATATATATATATATATATACATTTCGGCCTAGCTCTGCTATATATATATATATATATATATATATATATATATATATATATACACGTCCGTGCGTACGTATGTGTGCGTGTCACCCAGCCTCTTCAATTTTGTTCGAAGTGTAGATTATGTTAAATTTAGACAATCCCCAATATTTAAGCTTCCAATTCCAAAAATTGGTGGTGTTATGTCGATTTTTAGGTCTCCAATTCTTTATTTGGGTGGGGGGAGAATAATGGCGACTTTTTGTAATCTATTTTTTCTGTAAAATAAGTTCTAGAGCTTCCCTACTCCTAAAAATTGGTTTAATAAAGGATTTTGGCTCCAGGAATCCAAAACTGCTATTAACACAGTCTTAAAGTTAACCGATTGTAAGTCATTAATGATTTCTGATTTGCGAAATTCTAACTGATGTTTTAGCTTCGGTTTTGAACAAAAATCAAACTATCATTTTGGTACAAATAAGGTTTAAGATATCCTTTGGGATTGTATAATTTTAACATAATCCACACCTGTACAAAGAAAAACCTTCATAAAAATTCAACTGGTGGGCGACAATTTTACTTTTTTCTGGATGATTTGACATGGAATTACCCAATCATCAGGAAGATTGTTTTTGCTTAGGTGGAGAGCCACACCTCCCAGATGCTTTACCGCACAGATCAGATTAGCCAAAACTTGTGCTATTGGCGGGAACCGGTATCGAACCCGGAGACTTGTGATTACCTAGTTGAAGGCCCTATCGACTGAGCTAAACCAGTATATTGACTATAAGCTAATCGAATAAGGATATTTCCTGTATTCATTGTACAAACTGACAAGTATTCACTATATCCTGCTATGCTACTTATCCGTATGTTATAAAACAATGTGTTTTATACATCACTAAGTTGGGCACCTCACGGGGTTTAATGGTTGGCAAGCTAGATTCGCAGACCATTGTTAGTGAGTTCGATTCTCATTGGGCGCCCTATACTTTAGGCCTTGTGCCACATCTAAGGTAAGCTTAGTAAATAAATATATATATATCACTAAGAAATAAATGTTTACATGATATATAGTGTGGTTAATTTGCTTGCTGGTTTTAGCAAAACCGGGTTTAATAAATAATTATTTGGTGTTATTGATTTATATATGATATTTGATTATATTAAAACTTAGCTAACTGTGCCCGGATGGCCCATTTTCTTGCTTGTTATAATAAAGATTTGGTGTCTGTTTGTGTGTAACCGAAAGTACGTCACTGCTTACGTTACAATACCTTCTGAAATTGCATAAATTTATAAATGAATATTTGATTTATAGTTAAAATAATTGATTCATAGAATAGAATACATTTTTTTTAATCAAAGATATATCTATGAAAATCCGAATTAGATTTGCTTCAAAACAGTCCATATTATTAGTGCATTTAAAATCCTGCAATGTGTTTTATATTTCACTAAGAAATAATGGTTTACATAATATATATCCTCCTAAAATTGTCGGCTATGAGGGCATATAAAAAAATAAACACATTGTCTGTTTACTTACTTTCATACTGTCGTGCGACAAGTCACCAAAAAGTAGAATATAACTAACTGTACCGACTGAGATAAAACCCTTCACCATAAGCCTATCGAATATGAATATATCCTGTATTCTTTGTACAAATTGATGAGTATTTGCTATATCGAACTTGCCATCCCTACTTATTTTTTTAGTTTTTTTTACTAATCTGTATTTTAGCAGGTCACAGTATTGGGGTACTTTATGAAAAGTCAACATTACGAGGGCTTTTTTTTTCTTTATTTTCTTTTGCCAAAAAGAACTGATTGATGCTTGTAGGATTTAATGGACTTTTCACTTTGCAAAAGTAGAATTCAATAGAATTAGAGGAAGTGTAAGAAACATTGAAAGCACTGAACTAAGTGGCAAATTATTGAGTATTTCATTCGCAGAGTTTTGAATTAGCTGCTCAGCATTTTTGGCGACGTCTCTTAATATATTTAATAACAGGTTGAAAATATAATATTGACAATATTCATGGAAATGTGGACGTCCTCCATGTAATATAAATTCCTTTTACCTTACAATTATCACTTGAGAAAAATTAAGGTAAGGAATCCTGATTTGAAACAATTTTTTTTTCTTAAAACACAATGAAGGGTCCACATTGCCGACAACATTCTGATGAATTAATCAATTAAAAGGAATTGATGGAAATTTTCCGAATTGAATACAATTCTCAATTAACCATTAAACTATTTGTTCGTGTTTCTGGAATTTTAACACATTTCCGCCATGTTCGTAAACGTTATCGTCATGAACAACAGACTGAGTAAACCAAGTTCAATTCAGGTGCAAAACTAAGAGCACCTTCTCTTCCCACTAATGCTCTTTTTTTTGTGATACTTTTCCTCTATCCACTGGAGACTCTGTGGCATAGTGGTTAACGTGCTGAACATTGACATCATAGTAAGTGAGTTCGACCCCCAGGCGCGCTATTAGATTCACTTTTAGACTAATAGACTCGGAAAAGTTATGAACCCATCTATCCCCAGCTATGGGTTTAATAGTACCAATATTGTTCTTCTACAATGATGCTTCATGAGAATAAATTGTATTCCAAATCTATCTTTCATGCCCATTAAAAGTAATGTGTAATTTATATTCCAGACTTCTGCACATTCCCAACCCAGTCGTGTCTAGTTTTGTACTCACGTTGTGATAGTTTGCTACATTCGCATAGTACATGGTTTACAGTCTCATCTCTATTACCGCATTATTATTATTATTATTATTATTATTATTAGTAGTAGTAGTAGTAGTAGTAGTAGTAGTATGATTATTATTAGTAGTATTAGGATTATTTGTAACATTTCACACCTTGTAATTTTTTCATTCCAGCGTAAACTGATAATTTTTCCATTGGAGTCTAGAGAAGCTAGAAACGGAATCATTATTATTATTATTATTATTATTATTATTATTATTATTATTTACTCCTTTTGAGTTTTCACATCAGCGTTAGCTGATGGTTTTTCACTGGAGTCTGAGTGACAGCAAGTCACCTCGGGTCTCCAGGACTCTTCTGAGTATTCTAGCCAATGTCAGCAATGCTTCCTTTGATTTACAGTTCTTCTATTTTGGTTTTCCAAACTTTTTGGAATCGTTCCAAATTCACCAATTACAATTGGTGTCGCTTTTACCCTCATATTACAGTTTTTATTTTCAATTCTCTAGCAAGGTCCAGGTATTTGCCATTCTTTTCTTTTTCCTTCATCTTCACCCTATGATCTGCTGGAACTGCAAGTTCTACCAGTTGATTAGTTAGCCTTAGTTGTTGCTGTTGTTGTTTTTATTATCATCATTATTTGATGATTTACCGTAGCATAGAGACTATGTTGCTGGACTAAGGCTTCGTAGCATGCGAGTTCGAACTCCAGTCGCGCTATTACGTTCACTAATACTTTTGGGAAAGGTATGAAAGCACTTATCATTACAGTTATTGGATAAATTAAAATAAAATAGTCTAAAACATCAAAATTAGGCTCATTTTGAGTCCATTATTCAGATTTTTATCAAAAATAAAAGTAACATTATCTTCACACTATCAGATTTGTTTATCAAAATTATATGGAAATATCTTGAAATACTATTGATTAAGTTTATTCAAAGCAATTGCCATTGACTGCAACCACGGCCTCCAGCTGACTTAAAATGCATATTATAATAGAGCTCTAGGGAGTGTGGAGTATCCGTACATCGCCATTACTCACGGGTTCACCCTGAGCCGGACTAATAGTACCTTTTTTGGGTCTCATTTATATGTTTTTAAAAAAATGAGTTTTTGAAATGTGTTTAAAAATTGAGTTTCAAAAAGTTTTCAATACCCATCAAGAATTAATAAAACAAAATGTCTTTGGCATTAAAAGAGGTGATATGCCGTAAAATCAAACCAACTAACTAACTAGATATTTACCACGTACCCCACGTGTACGGGTTAGACACAAGGCCCTATTAGTGTGGGACCACTCACAAGCTCATGGGTGGCGGGTGCAAAAATGCGTTGTTCTCGTCGGCATTGCCCCCCAAAGAAGCTGCCTCAGGCACTGGGCAATAAATCCAATCTTAACTAAGTAACTAACCAGGAGGCTTAAAAAGCTTCTGCAACATCTTTGCTACAATCTCCGTATTTAAGTAGGCAAATGCTAACCCTATCCTAACCTTCATTTCATCTTTGTTGTTGCATTGAGTTTTGTTGGTCTCCGCTAACTCCCTAAAAAAACAGAAGAATTTTTCTTACCAACTGCCTACCAAACAGTATCATCCCAAAAGCTTTCTCACCACATTTTTCCTGGATATATATAAAAAATCCTAGAATCTTCCATAGAAAATTTAACTTTTTCTGAAAATACTACCTTTGAAAAAAACAAAAACATTTGGGAACATACCTATGAAACAATCGAGGTATGTCACATTACACAGCTGAAAAACTACGTACAGAAATTACCTCAATTAACAACTCCCACATTTCCAAACTAAAAAATAAATTACATTCACTTGCAACAATAGCACATGGAAAGATGTTGGTAGGTTCAATGTTATCCACAACATATCGGACACCGAACTTAAGCCCATTGAATATGAAGCCCTTTAATTCGGTCATAAATTCGCTACTGGTTGAACAAACACAACATAACTAAAATAATCAAAATGAACTACAGACATAGTGATTCGGATTTCCAGAAAGGCTTCATACAAGGATTAATCGCCGCAACTACCACCTGCGATGACGATCACCCAGTTCTACCTCGAAGATACATTACCGCTCTAAAAGGCTTATCGAACAACAACAAAAAATCCTCGTCACATCATCAGATAAAAGTGGAGGTGTGGTCATCATGAACACTACAGAATACAACAACAAAATGTCCGAATTACTATGTGATCAAAATACCTACGAACAAATCTCTCTACAAATCATTACACAAAACACGAATATCTTCAACAAATCATACAAAAAACTGGTAAAACATGCTGACAAATCCTGGTCCTCACTAATTGAATACCACCCTACAATCCCCACAATCTATTGTCTACCTAAAACACATAAACCTGGATTTCCACTAAGACCAATAATATCTGGAATTGGAACGACTCCACACAACATAGCTAAGTCTTTAACCAAATTACTAAACCCCCTTTTAGGTACCATTAGCAACTCCCACATCAAAAACATAAACAGGCATAATAAACTTTTAAGTAGTCTTGACATCAAATCATTATATACTAATATTCCTGTCGATAAAAGCATCACACGCTTAGAGAATTATTTAAAAAAATCTAACATCAACTTACCCCTACCTATTCAGACCATGATAAAAATCTGCAAATTATGTACCAAAAACTGTTTCTTCCAGTACAACAGTACATTTTATAGACAAAATTTGGCTTACCTATAGGATCGCCCCTTAGTGGCATCCTTGCATGTCTTTTACTCGAATTCATAGTCAGGACCCTTCAAATACATTCTACCAACAGACTCTAATTACTTCCGTTTTATCGACGACATCCTATTTATATACCCACATAATAACAATTTAACACAAATAATAGACCGTTTAAATAAAATTGAACCAACTATTAACTTCACATACGAGTTAGAACATAAAAAAACACTTTACCTTTCCTAAATGTATTATTAATAAACAACAATCGCTTAGAATTTAAAGTCCACCACAAACCCACAAATAAAAATGACCATATTCATTTCTACTCACATCACAATACAAAATTAAACGTGGTTTGGTTATAGGTTTTTATTTAAGAGCCCTAAGAGCTCTTAGAATCTGTACCAAGAAATTTCTAAATGAAGAATTTGAATATATAGATAAATCTTCCACACAGTTAAAATACCCTAAACTTTTCATCCAACGTGCCAAAAAGAAAGCCATCAAAATCCATAACCGTAAACACCTCCCCATCAATCCCATAAACAATACTCCTACCAATAACTAGATATATCATCCTACCCAATAACTCAGCTACAACTATTATTGTAAAAAACCTAAATGATTTAGGGATAAAAACCGTAACAAACTCCTCAAAAATATTAAAAAATATTATTAATTACCAAAACAATAACACTCATATGAAGTCTGATGCTGGTGTATACACCATCCAATGTTTGGATTGTAACAAACAATATATCGGGGAGACGTCCTGACACATCGACCAACGAGTCCGGGAACATAAGAGAGATATTAAAAATGATCAATTGAACAACGCACTTACAAAACACATTTTAGAAACTAAAAAAGAATTCAAAATGTTACAGGATACACAACAAAAAAGAAAGAAAATTCGTAGAATCTAGCACCATCTCAATTTTTAACACGATTAAGCAAAAACCCGGATTTTTCATTCTGTCGCCTTACCTCTCCAAAATTCTACTCAAGAATCATAAAATTCCCTATATTTAATCAACATTTCACATGGTTTGTCTATACACTTATTTTCCTTTAATTATAACCAAATTATTACTAATAATTTTTAGACACACTCATCAAGTAATACGATTTTTCCTTTAAACTTTCAACACACAATAAATTATTGTACTTTACAAATTAAACCAATCATTTTAACAATAATAATATATACATTTCCCCAAAATCCCCACACACACTCTCTGCCTTTCCAATACTACTATAAATATCATCATAGTCACTACAATACTGCAATCACCTAACAGATTTAATATTTTATCACATTGACACTATATTTCGTTACATTTTCTTCTTTTCACACACACAGACACTCACTTTTTCACGAGATAGTTTTTATAAAGTTCTCACCACTTATGTATTATATATACACATATATGTGTATGCACATGTATATATATATATGGTTACATACATGTATGTGAGTATATGTATGTATGCATATATATATGTACATTAGATAAATAAATAATAAATATACAAACAATTACAATAATAAAAACAAAATAATAATTACAACTTTAACTAATAAATTTTACACATACACACACACGCGCGCGCGCACTTTCTCGTCAGATACTTAAATAAAAACAAATAAATAAATAAACAAATAAATAAATATACACACACACGCGCGTGCGCTCACACAGACACCCAAATGAAAACGATTAATCTATTCACATTTCCATACACGCTCGCTCTCTCCACCCCTCCCTATCTCTCTCTCTCTCTCTCACTCTCACACACACACACACACACACACACACAACGTAAGAGAATGTTCGATGTCATCCTTCAAAACCGTCTCATAAATTTCGAACTATTCTAAGAGCGCTAATTTTCCATTCAAATTATTTTAAACAATCTGATCAACAAAAACTATCACAGTCTCCTTATTATTTTGTGATAAGTTTAACTTTTCCTTATATCAACAAAAGCCCTGAAGAAGATCTATTAAACAGATTGAAACACTGCAGCGTTCGCTGATTGAATATCACCCATTTTATTTGAACCTGTGTTTTTTCAAAATGTTCACTATATATATACATATATATGCCTCATATACATGCATACACACATTATATATATATGTATACACACACACACACACACACACACACATATATATATGTATATGTATATATATATATATATATGTATATATATATATATATAATATATGAGAGAGAGAGAGAGAGAGAGAGAGAGAGAGAGAGAGAGAGAGAGAGGTGGTAGATAGATAGACCGTGTGCTAGACCAAGAAAACATCTTGTATATAAAAAAAAAGCCATTATCTCTTTCCTCTCAAAATATCCATTCGTTGATGAATCGCTAATTCAACCACCTTTTAACGGAAATTCAATGCGTATTCATAACATATAATGTACAATGACATTCTCTTAACCGGATGATTGCTCGCGCATGCGCCTTGCGTCTCTATTACAAAAGCTGATATCATTTTAGGATTATTATTATTGTTTCCTTTTATTTTTCACTTTCTTTTTTAATCAATTGGTTTGTTTGTTATTTTGTTGTTTTTCTTTTTCTGCTTTTGTTATTCTCCGTTTCATTCTTCATATTCCGATGTTTTTTCTGTGTTGTTTTTTTACATATTTCTCTACATTCAATTGTAGCCGCATGACATTACCACCACTAAATCATCACCACGACTCCTATTTGTAGAATAATCATACTAAGTCCAATTACCGTCAAATTGGCAAGACAAGACAGCAAGCAGTCGTAACTTAAATACAATTCTGGTTTGCTACAAAGACAACTGCAAAATGGCAGGATTTATGGAGCCTCAGAGGATCATACAATCCAAGCAGCCAATCAGGACTCATAAGTACCAGTTGTCTTGACACTGGTTCAGTTGTGCTTGGCCAGTCACATTGTTCAAACCAATAGTAGATTGACTGACTGACTGACTTACTTCAATACTATTAATAACAACAAAACCAAAAGCAACAACAACAACAATAATAATAATAATAATAATAATAATAACAATAATAATAATAATAATACCAGACCTAGTGTTGATTAACAAAAAAGAAAGAACTTGTCAACTGGTGGATTTTGCAGTGCCAGCGGATCACAGGGTGAAGTTAAAGGAAAATGAAAAAATTGACAAATATCTGGACCTTGCCAGAGAACTGAAAAAGTTATGGAATATGAAAGTACAAGTGATACCAATTGTGGTTGGTGCACTTGGAACAGTCCCAAAAGGATTGGAAAAGGGCTTGGAAAGTTTGGATATCAGAGGAAGGATTGAAACCATTCAGAACACTGCACTGCTGCAATCTGCCAGAATACTCAGAAGAGTCCTGGAGACCTGAGGAGACTTGCTGTCACTCAGACTCCAGTGAAAGACCATCAGCTAACACTGATGTGAAAACTCAAAAGGAGTAAATAATAATCTTATTATAATGGAGATTGTGGGTTTGTATGTCTGTAACCGAAACTATATTACTATTCAAGTCACAATTCCCTTTGTTATTTACATCACATTCTCCATGATTTTATTTTTATTTAAACCTCAATTATTAATAAAATTGTTTTACATCATTAAGACTGTTGACCATATCTACATACTAATAACATGCAATTGTATTTATATATACAACAAAATAGCAGTTTACAGTGTGAATGGGAAGGCTAATTTGCATATTGATCTTAAAAAATTGATTTTAATAAATATATACTTAGTATTATTGATTTCTAATTGTTTGGTTTTATATTAAGGAATATGAGCAAAAATCTCGGGGATGAATCTTAAAATAAATCCATCAACAAGAAGAAATAACTGTAATATTATTCTTTACATCCTATCTTAACTAAATAGTTAAATTAGGAAAATTTACCAATGAAAGACGGGAGTAAGGGAAAATGATGGAAGGGTTAGTTTCAAAGTTGTTCTATTTTTCAATCATACCCCCTCTGTTCCAAATCTTTTTATCTACATTCTTATTCAGTTTCATTAGCCTTTCTAATTTAACATGATATTTTATCATATTAAAACTTAGATACTTGCACCCGGAGGGTGCATATAGTTGCTAGTAATAATAATATACATACCCAAATCATGTTAGGAGATATAACATATTGGGACTCATAGATTTCTCTTGGATTTTGAAATACAAGCGGATCATCTAATGGCGGCCAGACGACTAGACCAAATGCTAATTAAAAAAAAAAAACAAAAAAAAAAACAACAAAAAAACTTGTCATCTAGTGAATTTTGGCATTCCGGTTAACGACAGATTAAAAATAAAAGAAAACGAAAGATTAGCTCATACTTAAATCTTGTTACACAACTGAATAAAAAATACATGAGGTTAAACGTGATCACAATTCTATCTGGTGCGTTTGGAAAGGAGACTAAAACAATTGAAACTTAGAAGATGTATCTAAACTATCCAGACATTAGAAATTTCGAGAAAGGCAATAATACTCAGAAGAGTCCTGGGGCTCAGAGGAAACTTACTCTCACTCGTACTCTTGTGATCGACAAAAAATACTTATTACCTAATTCCGATTCGAAAACCATGTAAAAAATTACGGATCTCAAGCGATTATTTTAGTATTTTATAATTTACAGTTTAGGTTTTGGATACAAAACTAAAAAGAAAAGAAAGAAAATATTGTTAAATAGGTACTATAGACAAGCAAACGAAATGATTGGCGTTCGATTCTTTCTTCGCGGTGTTACCACGGGAAAATTACAACATAGTCATTTTGGAAAGGACGCCACGTCTGTAAATGAAGGGCCGTAACGCAACAAGCGGACCTAGTGTTATCCAAAAAGAAAAAGAAAAGTTGCCATTTAGTGGATGTTGCTGTTCTAGCGGACTACAGCGTGAAATTTGCCAGTGAACAAAAAATCGTACGGAACATGAGATTGATAGTGATACCAATTGTAGTTGATGCGATTGGAATGATCCCGAAGGTCGTGAAAAATGATTGGAGGAATTGGTAGCCAACAAAAGAAGAATCAAGACAACCGATACAACAGAAGTGTTCTGTAAGGCATGTCATCGCGGTGTGTTGGTTAACAGACTAGTCTCCCAGATCCATTATTACAGAAACTTAATGAAAATTATCTCTACTAATTTATTAATACGCATAAAATTAAATTTTTGCTCACATCAGTAACTGTTATTTTAAAGCAAACAATATGAAATTTCTGTTTGAAAATGTCAAGATGAAGGATATTCTCTCTTTTTTAGGGAAATAAAATTATACCATAGAATATGGACATGAAACAAATCAATACCATACAACATAATCCCCAATAATGCTAACACATTGTTAAAACCAATTACTTAAAAATATAAATATAAATACACAATATGTATAACTTCCAAACCGTTAGGCAGGACATAACACCAGACGGGTTGATATGCCGTTAAAATCAATAAACAAACATGAAATTAAATATATATTTAATTCACTAATACACACACACACACACACACACACACACACACACACACACACACATATATATATATATATATATTATATATATATATATATATACACACATATATATAATGGGTGGAAAATATAAATAAATAAATCCGACGGTATGTAGAAAAGTAAATAAGAAAACCGGACGCTTTCGATGTAAGAATGGCTAACAACAACCTCATCATTCAATCGTTCTGATGGATTTTTTATGAACAAACTAAAAGGTTTCCCGGCAACTAACTTTCTATGAACGAATAAATCCATCCTTTAAAATTACTCGTACTTACATTTCTATACACACACATACATACACAGACACGAAGACACAAGCACACACATGCATATATATCTAGATATATTTACCAATCCATTCGCACGACAGGGAAATTATTGATAAATAAACACCAATTTATTAAAACACAAGATGTTATTTCTTCAAACGCAATCCCACGCATGGATTAATAAAAAATTAATAAAAAATGTGTCTACAAATATATTGACCCACATCGAGTTAATTAAAATTATTTCTACCAGTTTATAAATTAAATCTAAACAGAAATATTTACCTACAAAATATTCGCTTACAAATCATATATACAAAAACAACATTTCGAATAAAATAGCCCACCAATGTTGATGTGCCATTAAACACCAGCCAACTAACAAATAGCGAAATTAGCAAATCTAACCCTATTTCAAAGATTCAAGTTTTAGACAATAGATTAATTATTCATTTTATGGGTTGTGATCTCGTATAATAATAAGATTCAATCATTGTTGCATAGGGGCCAAGGTCGAGTTGTAGTAGGAGTCGTTAGTAGTAGTAGCCGTCGTTAGTTCAGAGTAACAACATACGAAAGTCGTATAGTCAAAAGGGGGTTGTTTATTTCTTTCTAGGCTCGTGGGTTCTTTTTTTTTTTTTTTAGAGAGAAGGAGAGTGAGAGAGTAAGTTCAAGCTGTTTTATCTTAAATCTTGTTCGGTAATACTATGCGAAACACATCACGGGGGAACCCGGGAAGCCCCATCCGCTCCTTACGAAGGTCCAGCCGAAAAATACCCATTTTCCTTTGCCCGTTTGTCGTCCCGGGGCCACATCCGCTTCCGCTCCTCCGCAGAAAAGCTGAAACTTCTGTTTTTATTTTAAATCTAGTTTCGGGTCATTGGTAGGTCAATAGCTTGCACCCGTTGAGTGTTTACAATTCTAAACTTTAACTTCTTTTTTTCTTATTTCTTTTCTTCTCTTTCTCCAGAAATCCGATTACGGTTTTCCTTTCAATTCATAAATTCTCCGTAGACCATTGTAATAACATTCAATCATTTCGGAAGGATTATTCACGTAACTTTTGTGCAATGTAAGCCACCGTCTCAAAAGACTTCTAGGGTCATCAATCAACTTAGATACCGCATACGGTTTTTCGATACTGTTTTAAACTACTATTCTACCTGACAAATAATAAGTAACATCAATCGGTTATTTAACACTTTATTGGAATATGGAGTATGCTGAAAATTATTTAGAAAATTATTTTCAAGGGAGAACTGCTAAGCGATTTAGTAATATTTTACGTAAGAAAGAAATTGGATAATTCTTAAACTGTGTTGAGTCGTAAGTTTCTTGAATTTTTGTATTTTTTGTATGTTGAGAAGGGTTACTAAAGTGGTGTTTTGTACTATTTTTTATACAATTTCTTTGAGGGGGAAGGGATATATATATATATATATATATATATATATTATATATATATATATATATATGTGTGTGTGTGTGTGTGTGTGTGTGAAGAGAAATGGAAGTGAATCCGACGGTATGTAGTTTAGTGAGAAATTTGAAAAAAAACACAGATTTAAATAAAATAAGTGGTAAGTTTATTAGCCGACGCTGCAGTGTTTCAATCTGTTAAGTAGATCTTCTTCAGGGCTTTTGTTGATATAAGGAAGAGTAACAATTTTTTTATCACAGAATAATGAGGAAGACTGCGATAGTCATTGTTTATCATTCTGTTCAAAATTTGAAGAGAAACGTTGGAAAGGTAGACAGTTTGAAATATGACGTCAAATAATCTTCTTTTATGTAGTGTGTGTGTGAGTGTGTGTTTTTTATCACAGAATAATGAGGAGAACTGTGATAGTCCTTGTTTATCAATAAAATTTCAAATGTGAACAGATTGACTATCAAGGACTATCACAGTTCTCCTCATTATTCTGTGATAAAATTTTTTTTTACTCTTCTTTATATCAACAAAAGCCCTGAAGAAGATCTACTTAACAGATGAAAACACTGCAGCGTCGGCTAATAAACTTACCACTCATTTTATTTAAACCTGTGTTTTATCAAATTTCTCACTATACTATACTATATATATATATATATATATATATATATATATATATATATATATATATCAATGGTTTCACACTCATAACTTAAAGTTTTGGTAATCCAATCATCAGATGAGAACAGTGGTTGAGATGTCATAAACCATTTCACGACTGGTTTAAAAAAAACAATTTTTAGCTTTACATTTCCCATCGCGTGAAAAACGCTTCATATAAATGCTAAAAAATTTGATTTTAAACATCTCAACCATTTCACGACTGGTTTTTGACATCTCAACCACTGTTCTCATCTGATGATTTGATTACCAAGAAACTTTAAGTTATGAGTGTGAAACCATAATATCACAATTGATTATAAATCTGCTCTGCTTTATTAGCATTGAGCACCTTTCCATGCAAATACTTTTCTCATTTTTTCATTCACTATTCATTATATATATATATATATATATATATATATATATATATATGTGTGTGTGTGTGTGTGTGTGTGTGTGTGTGTATTGTGGAAAGACAATTATTCAAAGAAGAAAGTAAAAGAAACTGATTATTGAAAAATATTGAAACGAATGAGTGCCAATAAGTGAGTGCCAATAAGTGAGTGCCAATAACTGCAAAACTGGTCGGTTGAGTGAACTGAAACAGTAACAGAAGTCAACTCCATAGTTTTTAGCGAGTAGAATCTTCTGGAAAATTAACATTAACTTACCTCTATCCATCTCTAAAATAATTAAAATGTGTACTTTATGCACATCACATTGCTATTTCCAATACAACAACATCTATTATAAACATAAATTCGGTTTGCCCATGGGATCCCCTCTCAGTGGGGTTCTCGCATGTCTTTATCTTGAGTTTCTAGAATCTGGCCCTTTTCGTTATATAATTCCAAAGAATTCTAGTTATTTTCGTTACATCGATGATATTTTACTCATCTACCCACAAGAACTAGACATAAACAAGATTACTGATAGCCTAAATACAATTGAACACACCATAAAATTTACGCATGAATTAGAATCCAATAATTCTTTACCTTTTTTGGATAGTTTACTCATATTCTTAACTATGTGCTTACACTTAGACTCTGCTTTAGCATAATCATCCATAACTACTTTGTCAGTATTGGAATATTTGGTAGTATGTAAGCCGTGTTGCGGTCCACCACTTAAATTTATAGACTAAGCGAGGTTAGGTGGTTTAAACCTCAGTCAATCAACAGCCCGAATACGTAACTGGTTAATTACTTAATCGCTGATACTGAGAGACGTCCATTTGCAATCATTGACAAAGGACGTGTAAGACTGAGGAGCACCAAAGAACAACCAAAGGATTCTACACTAAGGATCGTGCTCTGATTAACACAAAGGATCTCCGCTGGACAAGCGCTTTTGCTTGAAGCCTGAAGGAAGGAGACTAAAATCGTAACAGTTAACATATAGACAAAACATTTTGATGATTGTAGTACATATAAACAAGGCGCGATGTAATGGTTAGAGTCGTAGGAAATGGACTCGTCGACGCGAGTTCAAATCCTGCACGAGTTTGTTTGAATTTCACATACCACTAATACCAACGAGATAGTTCTGCATCCACCTACTTCTCCTCCCAATATAGGTAAATAGTAGGGCTGACTGGGCTCTTTAACTTTCGTGATGCAACTAGTCTAAGAGAAGGAAAAATCTGAATTCAAATGTGTTAAACTCCGGTTAATGAATTGATCTTTTCCCACATCCTGTTCGTGCGGAGGGGTCAGTATATATATATATATATATATATATATATATATATATATATATATATATAATATATCTGTATGTTTTTCTGTTTGTAGATATGTATGATTGTTTTTCCAGGATGGTCCAAAGGTCTGGTCACCAACATTTTAAATTTAATTATTTCTACTTTTAATAATATATAAGTCATGTAATTATGTTAAAAAAAAGAATTCAAGTGGTACAGCCATACACTAGCACTGACACGGCTACAGCTTGGATGAGGCATGTGTTAATTTGCCAAAATTGTTTGGACCTCTGTTGCTTTATTCACACCGTTGATTTTGCGAAAGGCTAAAAGTAACTTGAAAATAGATTCCAGACACTTCGTGCGTCCAAATTCTAGGAAGATCCGGTGTTGCATAATTTATGCGGTTGCATAAGATTATTGTCAATCCCCTGTATTTCTGAAGGGATGGCCCTTTTCATGTCACGGGCGGTACTGTTGAATGTTTTGATATATAAGGCATGGGGCAAATGGTCACTCCTAGATATAGACTCGTTAACTACCACGTGACCACCGAGGATTCTTATTATCCAATCACTGGCACTGCTGCTGCTGCTGCTTCTGCCGTATTAATAGATGCCCCACTCTGAACTTATGTCATTGACACTTGGATTCTCTTGGACGTCGGACTTAAAAAGAAACTATAACATCGGATTCTTATTGGCTTGCTTACTTACTTATTACATCTGGAACTAAGGATGGCTGCCAGATACTAACAGGTACTTTCCATGGAATATTACAGAAAGCCCGCCAAATACGTGAAGTCACGTGGAACCTGGTTGGGTTTCAGTTTCAGCTTGGACGTCAGGCAGAAAAGGCATATCTGCTTTAGCTGGGACTCACTTGCACACGCGCGCTGTGTTTAGTTAGAGAAAGATGTTTAGTTAAGTAAATAAAAGTTTAAATAAATAATATGGTTTTGTGGTTGATGGCAACAAGACTGACCTAGAAGAAGAGATGAATCAAGGACGACCAACCAGCAAGAACAGAGAAATAGAAGTCATAGAGAAAGAATAGAAACGACTAGAGATCACCAATGGCCAAAGAAGTAATTGATGCCTCTCTCGATCTAACTGTGTCTTTCTCTCCCCCTCTCTCCAGTAAAAGAACACTTGTGTATGTACCCAACATGGGTATATGTGTATGAGTATGTAACACCGGCCCTTCTCGTATTTTTAATCGACCAACCAGCCTTTGTATTTCCATGTTGTATTACCCTGGTATTTAAGCAGCTGAACGGTAGCCTAGTGCATATGTAACGTTCATATCTGGCATTCGAATAAAAATAATTCAATAAAACTCACTCTCATTTATGTACCTAATGTTCAGATTACTGAAAATTGATCTGATATATGAGGAAATTAAGTTACAAGCAAAAAGAATTAAACTCATAAGTCAAAAGGTACAACTGTAATTTCACAACCATAGAATCAAACAGAAATATTGTTGTCTCTAAAAATTCTTTTGATAAATGTGGTGAGAGAAATCACGCCTGTGGTAGCTCAAAGCGTGCAAGAATATATCTGGCGTGCAAAATGATTAATGTGTTAATAAAGTCATTATAGTGATTTTCTAAATAAAATTGTTGTTTTAGTCAAATCAAAATGAGTATTTAAATATGTTAGAGAACATAAAACAAATTTGCTATTTCATATAAATAGGAGGAACATGTAAAAAATTTTCCGCTTTTTCTAACGAATTTCATTTTCAAATAAGGATTTACTCTGATGAAGGTCGAATTTTCTTTGTGTGCGGAACATTTTTACATTTTTTCTATTATTAATATTTCATTTCATTTGGTTATTTAAAAATAATAATAGTTTCAATCAAGAATAAATAGGACCATATGACCTTTAGGCACCCTTCTGCGATCTTTGACTCACAAGGACACTTTTCTTATTTACACCGTCAAAATCCGGTGTTTGTTTAGGGTTAGGGGTTTAGTTTATAATTGAAAAAAAAAAACGTCTAAAAATCGTCTGTTAACAATTAGCCAGATTTTGACGGTGTAAATGGAAAAATGTCCCACGAATCGAGATCGTGAAGGGGTGCCTAAAAGTCATATGGTCCAATGAATAAACCAAAACGTCTTCAGCATAGAATAACCGAGTTGGGGTTGACATGTTTAAAATCCAACCAACCAACCAACCAACCTCAGTATTTTCAAGTCCATATTCGGTCTTTTGAATCAATACTGTCGTTTTTTTTACTCCGTTTATATGCAAGGTTTATCATTGAAGAACATACAAGCAGAGGAACAAAGAAATATATAAAAAAAAGAGAAAGTGTACTCACAGTCTTTTTTGTATAGAGAATCTGATTTGTATTAGTGCACGTCTGGATTTACGTCACCAGGATCGGTGTGATCAATTCAAGTCTTAATCAGACAACGAAGAACAATAGCAACGGCTATTGGGTGTAATTATTCTGTGAAGCAATCAACAATTACTAATCAAATTATTAATGAAACGAAGGCGACAGATACAGGCGTAAATTAATCCGAAATCTGAGTGTCGTTTTATATGATCTTTTTTAGCTAGGCTGACTCAGATTAAAAAAAAGTTTGGTTTCATCAATCTAATAATGAAATTGTTGCTTGATTGGTTGGTTGGTTGGTTGGCTGGCTGGTTGGTTGGTTGGATTTTACGGCATATCAACCTTTGTTGGGTTATTTTATACCGAAGATGTGTTTTTTTCTCCCTGTTTTTCTATTCGAAGTAAAATAGGTTGGTTGGTTGGATTTTACGGCATACCAACCCTTGTTGGGTTATTTCATACTGAAGATGTTTTTTTTATTATTGATACTTGATTGTTACTCAATGTTCAAATTATTAACACTCAGTCTCTTTCTGTTTTTCTATTCGAAGTATAATAGGTGGGTTGGTTGGATTTTACGGCATACCAACCCTTGTTGGGTTATTTTATACCGAAGAGTTTTTTTTATTGATACTTGATTGTTATTCAATGTTTAAATTATTAACACTCAGTCTCTTTCTTCTTTTCTATTCGAAGTATAATAGGTTACAACATACCAACCATTGTTGGGTTATTTTATGCCGAAGAGGATTTTTTATATTAATACTGAATTATTTTAAACTCAAGTTTTTAAAGACGTTTTTAATATATTTTCTTTATATTTAAACCACAGATGATATCCTAACAGGTACTACAACTCGGGGTCAGAGTTGAGCTGGGACTAAGAGCGATAAAGGCGTAATCCACATTTTCCAGAGTTCTAGAATTGTAACTTCGCCATCAGATAGAGTTTAATGCGTGACCCAGTGGGAAAAATTACGAGTACACCAACAAAATCTTATATATGTATTATAATGATATTTTTCTTAAAAACCCTCAAAACTCTATGAATTTATGTTAAATATAAAATAACCTAAATATACACATATCTAAATACACCACCTTCTATCAAAAAGTAAAGCTTAATAATTTAAAATGTATTACATCAATGAACAAGTAAATGAAATATCAAATAATCATGTGCTTTACAATAACAAGTTTTTATATTGAAATCAAATAAATTACAATAATATTAATACATAAATTGTGCTTCAAGATCGTATCTTATTATAATGGAGATTGTGGGTTTTTCTGTATGTAACCGAAACTATATTACTATACAAGTCACAATTTCCTTTGTTATTTACACCACATTCTCCATGATTTTATTTTTTTTATTTAAACCTCAATTATTAGTAAAATTGTTTTACATCATTAAGACTGTTAACAATATCTACATACTAATAACATGCAATTGTATTTATATATACAACAAAATAGTGGTTCACATTGTGAATGGAAAGGCTAATTTGCATATTGATCTTAAAAATTTGATTTTAATAAATATATGCTTAGTATTATTGATTTCTAATTGTTTGGTTTTATCTTATTGAATATGAGCAAAAATCTTGGGAATAAATCTTAAAAGAAATCCATTAACAAGAGGAAATAAATGTAATATTATTCTTTACTTCCTATTTTAACTAAATAGTTAAATTAGGAAAATTTACCACTGAAAGACGGGAGTAATGGAAATGATGGAAGAGTTAGTTTCAAAGTTGTTCTATTTTCCGATTATACCTCTGTTCCTAATATTTTTATCTGAATTCTTATTCATTTCATTAGCCTTTCTAATTTAACATGATATTTTATTATATTAAGACTTAAATACTTGCATCCGGAGGGTGCATATATTTGCTAGTATTAATAATATACATAGACAAATTTAAATGCAAGTTTCAATTGTCACACGTAACTGAATATTACCCATAAACGTTTAAACCCGCCAAAAAATATATTTAGAATTCTTTTTCGAACTCTGTCAAAATTCTGTGTATTTCTTACCGGTTTTAATTTTCAAATATCAAACATTTGCTCTGATATGAGCGTTTTTCTGTATACTTAAAAAACTCTTTGTATATTGATATTATTATTATTTTATTTTATTTAATATTTAAAATAATAATAAATAGAATACAATGTGTAAAGAACGTTTCATTAAACATCTTTATCCATTCACCATTTCTTTCCTTCTTTATTTATCTTTTCAACACACAACACACACATACGCATTCACACACCACACACACACACAACCACACACACACATATATATATATATATATATATTATATATATATGTATGTATGTATATATATTAATTTAATACATGGATGCACGGTGTTGAACAACCACTAATAACTTACATTGATCAGATATCAGTAATATATATATATATATATATATATATATATATATATATATATATATATATATATATATATGTGTGTGTGTGTGTGTGTGTGTGTGTGTGTGTGTGTATACAAGAATGTATGTTTGTTTGTGTCAAGATATTCGTACATTTATGATGTTAATATATAGATATATATGTATATATATAAGTGTGTGTGTGTATGTGAGACAGAGAGAAGAGAGAGAGAGAGCGAGCGAGAGAGAGAGAGAGAGAGAGAGAGAGAGAGGAGAGGAGATAGAAATAAAGGACAAAATTGATATATAAATATATGTGTGTATGTGTGTAGAATTGTATGTATGTGAAAATAGAAACAGAAATTAATTTATATATATATATATATATATATTATATATATATATAGGTGTGTGTGTGTGTGTGTGTGTGTGTGTGTGTGTGTGTGTGTGTGTGTGTGTGTAAAGTTTGTCAAAAAATGTCAAGGCTTTTTATTCTTTTTGACATATTCTTGTATTCTGAAAAATAAAAAAAATGAAAATTTCCATTCATTCTTCATTTTTACCTTGGTAAATACAGCTTCATATTTGGTATTTTTTTGCACACCTTTTATTCTGTAAAAAAAAAATCAATGAATGGAACGTTATTTCTTTTCAGAAAACAATGTGTGTCAAAAAGTACAAAAAAATCGATACCTGTTTTTTTACACACCTTGTATATTATATATATATATATATATATATATATATATATATATATATATATATATGCCGTAAACTAGCACATACTAAAATATTGCAAAACTTTTGACTCATATTTTTTATTTCCAAAATAATCTGCATATTAATATTTCTGTTTTTGTTATATCTGTGTTTGTATGCAGATCATCTGTAGAATTAAGATAAACTTTGGTAATATGGGTTTGATGGTTATTTATCTAAAATGGGGGATCAATTTTATAATTTTGTAGGAGCTTAATTAAGATTAGGTCTTCATTTATACTACTACTATCATCATCATCAAGGTGTGTCAACAGTACATATTCCTTTGACTCTCTCGCCATCCATCCCTATTGGCCATTGCAGTTGGTAATTTCTCTTGTAGACAGCACCCAGTGTCCGCACAGAGCTGATGAATGTAAGATTTTGCTGGTCGGCCAACACTGGTGTATCCATATGTAGGAGTCTGTAGGAAAACATTTATGAGTTCATACCTACTTCTTCACCTGTGCCCAGCATGTCTTGCTCATCTTTCTTGAATGGTTTGTGAGATGGGAGGTAAGTGGTCATATGTTATATACCTCTTTTATTCTTCTGGTCGGATCTGGTATATCTTCTAATGGTCTGGTATATCTTCTACAGGTCTGGTCTTTCTTATCTGGGGATTCCGGGTCTCTGTTGGGGAACATTTATCAGAAGCCTTGTGTCATTGTTAGTTTTTAGTAATAACAACAAGACTTCGATTTACAATGATGTTATTTATTCATGAACCCCAGACCAGACAATCACGCAGTGAGCTCACATCTTCCTAGCTTGGCTTCTAAGTTCTAACTCCTACTCTCCAACTGACTAACTGAGTTGCTTACACCTTAAAACCGGAAGGGCTTCTATTGACTTCGTTCTCACGTTCCATCCCCAGAAACGTAAGGTATAGTAAGTCAAGCATTGTCATTCATCTCAAGGCATCAGCTGTACTGATCGCCATAAGGATTTCTATACTACCTTAAAAAAATAGGGATCCAATTAATATGTAACACATACAGTAGCTGTTTTGTAAGGTGCTGCTTACAGGATTTGTTCATGCATACATACACACATGCATATATAATTAGTGTATATATATATATATATATATATATATATACATATGTGTATGTGTGTGTGATGTGTGTGTGTGTGTAGTGTTGTGTGTGTGTGTGTTTGTGTATGAGTGTTATTTATTTATACACACGTCATTTTGCTCTCACTGTCATATACAAGTGCGTTATTCGAGCACGTTTTATAACCAATAATTCATGACTTTTAGAATCCAAGGAACATTTGCTGGTGTGCGTCTCCGTGAAATTGTTTAGCGAACAAGAAAGGAAAACGCCTCAAGGAATCCACCCAATGATTAGACGTGCATTCCATTAAATAAGGCATAAGAACCATTTTCTGAGATGAAATGTGCAGATTTGCCTCAATGGAAAAATGAAAGATGCGCAAATATAAATTTTGCTTAGCTTAGACAAACGTTGCGAGATTGAGTCAACAATGATTTATTTTGTTGATTGATAGGAAGATATAAAGAGAAATTGTAGAATCATCTAACAATATGGGAAAACCAAATGGAACAGGTTTTATTTCATACGACGGACAAACACGCGCGCACACACACAAAAAACTCATACACACACATATATATATACATGTATGTATATCAATCTAACCTGTTAACTTAATATATATATATATATATATATATATATTATATATATATATATAATATATATATATATATGCAATATTGATAAGTACATGAGGTAGGTAGACGAATTAGAGAAATATATATTTTTCATACAGCCATACATGCAACATGCATATATAAATTAGTGTATATATAGGTACACGTATCTATCTATCTATCTATCTATCTATCTATATATATATATATATATATATATATAGAGAGAGAGAGAGAGAGAGAGAGAGAAAATAAATTAGATATGTTTGTATGATAGCTAGATAGCTAGATAGATGTTTGCAGGATAGATAGATAGATAGATATGTAAGCTTAATATATATATATATATATATATATATATATGCAAATATTGATAAGTACATGAGGTAGGTAGACGAATTAGAGAAATATATATTTATTCATACAACCATACATACACACATGCATATATAAATTAGTGTATATATAGGTACACGTATCTATCTATCTATCTATCTCTCTCTCTCTCTCTCTCTCTCTCTATATATATATATATATATATATATATATATATATATATATATATATATATAGAGAGAGAGAGAGAGAGAGAGAGAGGGAGAGAAAGAGAGAGAGAGAAAATAAATTAGATATTTGTATGATAGCTAGATAGATGTTTGTAGGATAGATAGATAGATAGATATATAAGCTTAATATATATATATATATATATATATATATATATATATATATACATGTGTGCATATATGTATGAATATATTATATATATATATATACATATGTTCACACAGGCGTATATATAATTAGAGTATATATATATATATATATATAATATATTATATATATATATTAGTGTATATATTTATATATATGCATGTGTAATTATGTATGAATATATATATATATATTATATATATTATATATAGTATATTTACATATATTTACACATGCATATATATAAATTAAGTATATGTATATATGCTCATGCCCGAAAGTGCGCCTTACATGTGGTTTCACATTTTATTGATTTTGTATCCCCCATGCTCTCGTTCAGTGGCAAATGAATAATGGGTATATATTTGTCTTGGCTTCGCTAAAGGCAGCACCCAAATAGTTTTATACGAGTCCCTGGTGATACTAACTCTGGTTTCCGAAAGACTCTGACGACTTTGTTATAGCGGCCGCGCAGCCTCCGCATCTCATTTATCCTGACGATGTAAGGACAATGGATACTAATATTTATTTTCCAGATTGAGAGTCTTTATATTCTTATGATAACCTTCTGATCCAGTTTAGACAGGTTCTAAAAAGCCCTGTCGTCTGTGGCTTTAGAACACACCGACTTCAACTCTGCTGAGGTATAAAACGCTATGAATGAGGACACATGTTAGCCTACTGCTTAATGATGGAATCTTGGTGACTGAGCAATTTATGATATGCAACACTCTATTTGGCCAGACGATGGGTGAGAGAGAATTACTCCGAGTCAGGTCAAGCCCTAGACTTTATAGGATTGTCCCGACGCTATTGCCCTTATGGTAGATCACCAACCCTTTTTTAATCATAAATGTGCTCCAGTGCAGTAGCTGGGTATAAACTGATTTTAATGGTGAAGTTCCAGTTGTAGTGCACTGAGGAGTGTGGAGTACTCATTCCTTGCTATTACTCCCAGGTCAACTCTGACCCGGACTGGTAGTACCTGTGAGGACCCTATGTGTTATGAACTGATCAAATGTTCAAACTGCTGTATAGATGAAAAAACAGAAAATCTTCAATAGGTTCGACATGGAACATTTTTTAATCAATTATATCAAATTATATCAAACCGAAAACATGTAAGACCCAACATAATAGCAGATGTACGATGTGTCGCGACAGAAATAAAAGCGAACCATTTTTGACATTTCGGACTGTTGTACTCATCTTTATTGTGTATAAACACAACGTTCAGGCCACATTAACCTTGGGCTTTGATCAGGTGTTTTTGTTTTTTTAATTACCTTAAAATAAGTCATCTTCAGACGATTACTCATTAATTCAAACATGATTCCGGAGCTAAAATCGTCACCATATTCAAATCTTGGTTGCATTTATGCTGCTTGACCCCCCACCCCAACCACAATGAGTGGTAACGATTGTAGCTCCGAAATCACGTTTGAATTCATGGCTTATCACCTGAAGATGAATGTTCAGGTGATTTTTAAAAGATTACCTTGAAATAAGAGTTCGATTTTGATGTGACCCGAACATTGCATTTATGCACAATAAAGATGAGGACAACAGTCCGAAATATAAACATCATTCGTAACAAGCCGCATCTCATAAATACAGGCAAGTATATGTATATCAATTAAAGATAAGGAAATGAATCCCACAGTATATCAGAGTTAGAAATTTGAAAAACGCACAGATGTTGTTAATTGATGTTGTTTTATTAGCTGCTTATATTGCAATATTTCAATCCGTTTCGATCATCATTAGAGCATGTCTATTAAAAAAAGAAGAACACATTTTAATGAAAGATATGACAGATCTTAACGGAAAATAACTCATAACCTTACAACCTGTCATATTTTTCATCAAGCTGTTTTCTTCTTTTTATAATAGACATGCTCTGATGATGATACAAAACGGATTGAAATATTGCAATATAAGCAGCTAATAAAACAACATTAATTAACAACATCAGTATGTTTTTTTTTTTCAAATTAAGTATATGTATATAGACAAAATTGTTTATCATATAATAAGTGAATGCAGCACATTGAAAAATAGGTTTGCTGTCATTTGGACATTAGTAAATGACCAACAAAAATTCACTCGAAGACAATATATTTTCTTGTTAACGAAAACTAGCTGTTATGGTATATTCATAAAACAAAACATTTCCTATTAAATGAAATGTATATAATTCTTTGAGATAGATACGGATCACGTAACCCCGGCTTGACAACCAGATATAGTTTCAAGCTGGTCATAGTGAAAGAAACGAAAGAAAAAAGAACAGATATTAGGACCTTGCCAATGAGCTGATGAATCCATGAAATATGAAGATGATGTATATATCAATCGGGTTTGAGGCTCTTTTTATACTTTACGAGAATACATAAAGAGACTAGATGAACAGGAAATAATATTTCAGACCATCTAGATCCAAACACTACTAAGATCATCCTGTATATTTAGTAGAGCGTTGGGGATCTGAAGCGATATGCTGTCATTTAGATTCCAGAGAATAAACACCGGTTAAACTGGTAGGTAAAACTCGCAATGAATAAAATAAGAAAAAACTAAAAATAATTTAAAAAAAAACACAATAATTTTTCTTTTTTTGTTTTGTTTTGTTTATTTTTGTTTATTTTTTTTGTTCTTTTTTTTGTTCTTTTTTTTTTTTTTCATCATTGCTCTTAGAAGAAGAGTAAGTAGCCGCATGGATTGCAGAGGTGAAAATGAAAATAAAAAAAGGAAATATTAAATATTCAGCAATCTGGTTTTTAACAATCCTTTGAAATTGCTATTGTGCCACGGATTCAGTTTAATCAATGAAGAATTAAAGTTTTAATAAATGATGATAATGGAAGAAAAATGAGTTTGCAAGAAAATTCCAAGTTATTGATAACTTGCCAGAAATCATGCTTAGATAGAGTGAACAAATTCACAATAAAATAAAAAAATAGTGACCTGGATTTGAAAAGCCCAATCATATTTCAATTATTATCATATATTCGAAGTTTATGGATAAAAACAATCGATCTCTGTAAAGTCGTTGACCTTAGCAATCAATTGTGGTTTTGATAATTAAAATGCTGAAATGTCTAAAGTTAGGAATATAGCAACGAATTATTCATCACATTTAAATCGGATGTAATCATCGAATTGTAGTGGTACGAGAAGAAAGAAACAGAGAGAAAGGGCGTGGTAGTATATATATAAAACAGAAAGAAGAGACAGGATACAAAGAGAATTTTATTAAGAACGAAAGACGCAAAGAAAGAAAGAAGGTGTGATATTAAGAATGGGAGAAAGAAAGTAAGAGTATGTATTTAAGATAGAAAGAAGAAATATAAGAGAAAAAAAGAGAAAATTATAATATTTAAAAAAGAAAGAAAGTAATAAATTAAAAAATAATTAAAGAAATAAGAAAAAAGACCAGAAAAGAAAAAAAGAAAGAAAAGAGGGGAGAAAATGTTAAATTTTAAGAAAAAGAAAGAGGAGGGATAAGTATAGATTTTAGACCAAGGAAGTAAGAACGAAGAAAAAGGAGAGAAGGTATAACTTAAGAGAGAAAGAAGGAAATAAATAGATAAGAGAAAAGAACTAAAAGAAAGAGGGGAAGTATACATCAAGAAAAGAAAGAAGAAAGGTAAAGCGGGAAAAAGAAGAATAATGAGAAGCTATAATATTATGCAAGAAAAGATGGGAGGGGATGTATATTAATAAAAGAGGAAGAAGAAAAATAGACCGAAAGAAAGAAGAAAGAAAGAATAACCGAAAGAGAGAGAAGACTTTAGCGGGAAAGCAATAATGTTATGCAAGAAAGAAGAATATTGGGACGGATGTATATTTTAAGAAAGAAAGAAAGAAAGAAAGAAAAAAGAATGAATAATGAACAGAAAGAAGAAAAAAGAAAGAAAGACTTTAAGCGAGAAGCATAATATTATGCAAGAAAGAAATTTGGAGGGATTTATAATATATAATAATGAAAAGGCAAAATGAGTGAACCATGCAAGTGATATTTATATAATATGTTCAAATCTGGGAAAGAATATAATTGATATTTTATAAATCTGAAGTTCGATAATTATAAACACAAATCCAACAATAATTCTCAACAGATAAGACCACTAATCATTGGCTGACTTCTGAAGACAGTCAGAAATTAAAACGGAAAGTTTTTTGTGGTCCCCAATGACAGTTTAACTACAGTATAAGAATAGCATTTTGGAATTGGTTTACGGTTTTAGGGAATTATGGGTTGTTATATATTACTTACATTAATGTTGCAAAATATTTTTAAAACTAAGTTTAATTGAAATTAATACATTTCAATACAACAAACACCTGTCTCAATAATAAAATTCAATAATTAATTTCAATGTAATATCTGATTAGTATGTAGGTTTTTGTTGTTTATTTTTTTAAGCCAAATAAAAACAACCTTAATTCACCAAAACCGGTAACCCATTCGCAAAATGTTAATCAAGACTGTATTGGGACCGCCAAAAACTTTCCGTTTTAATTTTCCGACCGTCTTCAGAAGTACCAATCATTTTTAATATAATCTTTACAAACGATTTTAATCATATAGCTTTTCAGGGGCAATGTTCCTTGCAATAAACCACGCACCACAAATACAGACTCAACCAATAACAGAGGCGCTCATTATGTAATATGGCTAACGTTCAAATCTGAGTGAGGCGGTTTCACTCCACATAGGCTAATTACGCTTCAAAAGAATATATAAATCCTACTATTACACCGTCACTGATAGGTAAATAGAAGGGCAGACTGGGCAATTCAACCTTAGTATGGCACCGTCTAATAGAATGTACTCACTGATTTGAAAACCTGATTAAATTGCATTTCAAATTGACCATGTGTCCATTCCCCCATTGCGTCTCTGTTTACTAAATCCATACTAACAAAAAACACACCACATATAAGCAGACACAAATACATCACTAACCACTACAACACATAAAGTACACACACTTACTCTTACTTGTAATAAAGGAATGAATGAATAAAAAGATATATTTATATCTGTTAAGGTGATATAACCTATGACGATAAAGAAGCGCCGACGGCTACTATAAAATAATACGGAACAATGTGGCTATGACAAAGCAAATGACGAGTCAGATCGAAGCTGTATTCGTCGAACGCAATCCACTTCTTGCTGTAAATTTCTACCTCCTTTTGGTTCAAGATATAATCATTGTCCCCCTTGATATTGTTACAGTCGTTTGTCTTATTATCTTGAACCCTTAAACCCACAACAATATCGTTACATCGAATCTGAAAATAAATTATCCGACCACTTTTTCTTTCTAATAATTAAATTGAACGCTTATAGCCTCACCGGGATCTTATAATAAATTGATATCGTAAGATAAAATAATTCGGCTGTAATGGTAATGTTGTCCTTTTATTACTGTATAAACACGATTTTTAATGTGTGAACAGAAAATACTCTTAGTGGAATAAAAGTGATGAACATATTGATAGAATAGAATGTAAGTTTAGATAGATAGATAGAATAGATAGATAGTACGATTTGCGGAAATGGTGCAGCAAGCTGATACATGTACAGAATGGGCAAGCTTTAAATAGATAGCTTATGATAGGAACACTCTAGATTGATAAATAGATAGGATAGGCAAGAATGAAGTAGGCAAGAAGTTCTATCTATATATCTAATCTGATTTACCTTGCCCATTTCTGTACATGTAACTAGCTTAGCCTGCAATTTCCGCAAATCTATCTATCACTATCTACTATCTATCTAACATTGACATTCCTATCTATCCAATATGTTCATCACTTTTTTTCCAGCTAAGATATTGTCTGTTCTACAACATTAAAAAATCGTGTTTATGATTAGTATAAAGGAATTACATTAGCGAATTATTTTATCTTACGATATCATATTTAATTTATAATCACTCGGTGGTACTACGTCAATTTATTATTAGAAAAAAAAAGTGGTACGGACTAAATTTATATTCAGTTCGTGTAAGATATTGTTGGGGTTTAAGGCAAGAAGCAAAAAAAAAATAGACAAACGACTGGTAAAATATAACAATGTAATTAACAAAAGAGTAGATTTACAGCAAGAAGTGGAATTGCGTTCGACCGAATACAGCTTCGTCTGACTCGCAATTTGCTTCGTGTCAGCCACAATGTTCTATTACTAAGTAGCCGTCGGCGCATCCATTTTGTCCATAGGTTATATCACCTATAACAGATATAAATATATCTTTTTATTCATTCATTCCTTTATTACAAGTAAGAGTAAGTGTGTGACTTAGTGTTTGTATGGGTTGTGTGTATTGTGTCTGCTTATTGTTGTGTTTTTTGTTAGATGGAATTTAGTAACAGAGACGCAATGGCGGGATATGAACATGGTCGAAAATATTTTGAATGCACATTTATCAGGTTCAAATCAGTGAGTACATTCTTCTTAAGACGTTGCCATACTAAGGTTGAATTGCAGTCTGCCCTCTATTTTTACCTATCAGTGACGGTGAATAGTAGGATTATATCTTTTGAAGCGTAATTAGCGCTAGTGTGGAGTAAATACCGCCTCACTCAGGATTTGAAGTTGCCATTACATAATGAGCGCCTCTGATTGGGTACTCTGTATTTTGTGTGCGGTTAATTTGCAAAGGAACTTGCCTAAAAGCTTAATATGATAAAATGCGTTTGTAAAGATTATCTAAAAATGATTGGGTGATTCTGAAGACGGTCGAAAATTAAAACCGGAAAAGTTTTGGCGGTCCCCATACAGTTCTATGATTACATTTTGTATCGAATTGGGTTACGTTTAGGGAATTAAGGTGTTTTATTTGCTTTACAAAAATAAATACAACAAAAACCTACATTATATATCATATATTACAATTGAAATTAAATTATTGAATCTATATTGAGACAGGGTTGTGTTAGTATCTGAATATTATATATTTCAATTAAACTTAGTTTAAAAATATTTTGTCAACATTAATATGTATAGTAAGTATTAAACACCATATCCTCTAAAACCGTAACAGCAATCCCAAAATGCTATCATATACTGTAGTTAGAAACTGTTCATTGGGGACCACCAAAAACTTCGTTTGTAATTTTCTGACTGTCCTTCAGAAGTCCCAAATGATTAGTGTGGTATCTGTGAGAATTCATTGTTTTGGATTGGTTTATAATTATCGAACCTCCAGATTTTAAATACTCATTGTATATCTCGAGATTGAACATTAATTATAAAAAGTTAACTTGCATGGTTTCACTTCATTTGCTCTTTTCAATATTATATGATTATAAATTCCCTCCAATTTTTTGCTTGCATAAATTATTGCTTCTCGGCTAAAGTCTTTTCTGTCTTCTTTCTTTCTTTCTTTCTTTCAGTTCATTCCATTCTTCTTTCTTTCTTCTTCTTTCTTCTAAATAATATACATCTTCCCATGATCTTTCGTCTTGCGATAAATTATATGCTTCCCGCTAAAGCTTTCCTCTCTTTCTTTATTCTTTTTCATTCTTTCTTTTTTCTTCTTCTTCCTCCTTTCTTTCTTAGATAATATTACATCCCTCCCATCTCTTTCTTGCATATATATAGCTTCTCTATAATTTCTTTCTTTTTCCCTGCTTCTTCTTTTTCTTTTCTTGATAGTATACTTCCCCTTTCTTTTTGTTCTTCTTTATCTATTATTTCCTCTTTACTGCTCTTAAAGTTATACCTTCTTCCTTTTTTCTTTCTTTCTCCTTCTTTCTTACATTATACTTTCCCTCTCTTTTCTTTTCTTAAAATATAACTTCTCCTCTCTGCTTTTCTTTTTTCTGTCTTTCTTCTATTTTTTAATTAGTTTCTTTAATATTTACTCTCTTCCTTTTTTTAAATATTTAATTTCTCTTTTTCTCCCTTATTTCCTTCTTCTATCTTAATATCATACCTCTTTCTTTCTTCTCCCATTCTTTTCACACCTCTTTCTTTCTTGCGTTTTCCGTTCTTTAATAAAATTCCTCTTTTATCTGTTCTTTCTTCTGTTTAATATTATACCTACCCGCCCGTTTTCTTTCTTTCTTTCTTTCTTCGTAACGCAATACAATCTGATGATTCACTTCCGATTATAATGTGATGAAGTATTCGTGCTATAGTTCATAACTTGACACTTCAGCATTCTAATTGTCAAAACCAAATTGATTGCTAAGGTCAACGACTTTAACAGAGATCAGTTGTTTTTATCCAATAAACTTCGAAAATATATGATAATATTGAAATATGATTGGGGCTTTTCAATCCAGGTCACTATTTTTGCTATTTTATTTTATGTGATTTGTTCACTTCTAATCTAGCATGACTTCTGGCAAGTTATCATACACTTGGAATTTCTTGCAACGTCATTTTTCTTTCCATTATCATCAATTTATTAAAACTTTAAATATCTCATGATTCCAACTGAATCCCGTGCACAATAGCAATTTCAAAGGATGTTCAAAACCAGATTGGCCTGAATATTTAATATTTCCATTTTTTTATTTTCATTTCACTCTGGCAATCCATGCAGGAGCTACTTCTCTCTTCTAGAGCAATGACTGAACAAAAAAAAGAACAAAAAGAACAAAAAAAATAAACAAAAAATAACAAAACAAACAAAAAACAAGAAAAATTATG
>CM042158.1:29044012-29121643 GCA_023376005.1 Doryteuthis pealeii | reverse complement strand
GTAACATTTTGCTTGTCGATAAAAAAATACCCATAAAAAGTTATGTCTATAAAAACGCCTTCAAACCGGTAAAAAAATATTTTAAAGAGGGGAGGTAAAATATGTACATTTACTTGTAAAAAGACCTAATGCGCAAAATATCGCTTTCATATCGCATCAACTTTTCGGGAAAAATGCCTTCAAACAGGGAGTTCATTAGTAGTACTGGTCCGATTTTGAGCAGGAACTCCTTAGTTTATTTTTTAGACCAGGAGGCCAGAACGCATTTATGCGATATGCACCAAAATGTTGGCTTTTCAGTTTAAAAACGAATCAAAATTATTTAAATTCATTATTTAAGGTCAGATTTTTGTTTTAGTCGAAAAGTAGTAACATTATGGACACCAGTAAAAAAAAAAAAATTAAATTTAAATATCTAATATTTTTAATATTCTTTTAGACAATTAAATTCGTCCCAAAAGGCGTTTTTTCTGTTTAAGTTAATTACCCTAAAAAACTGTAGCACAATCATCTTTAAAAAAAATAAGAGCTGAAACCGAATTTTTTTAATTATTTGGCTTCCAGTAATTCTTTTTATAGTCTGCTGTAAATAAATGAGAACAATTGTTAGTAGAACCCCCCCCCAAAAAAAATGGAATATATTAAAATTTGGAAAACATGTATTAGTTAACATGATTATTAAGCTTACTTTTTTTTTCAATAGATTAGATAGATATTCAATTTAAAATATTTCATGTTGAATAAAGGTAGTTACTGAGTTTTTTCTAGATATTTAAAAAATTACGGAATTTCATTCAAATGAGCAAACGCTAATCCCCCCCCCCCGCTTTAAGTGAAAAAAGTTTTCTTCCAAGCCATAGTTGTATTGTTGCTACTGTACGATTGCACCACTTGGACACTAACCTAGCCTAGAGTAAGCTAGATGGGAACTGCTCAAGAATGCATGTAATTTTAAACAAGTTGTGGAAGCAATACTCCACGAGAAAGCAGCTGTATAGCCACTTGCCACTTATCACACAAACCATCCGAGTAAGATGAACAAGACATGCTGGAGGATTTACGAAAAACTCTTAAGAGAAATTTTTCTATGGAAATCAGCACGCCAGTGTGAACATGTGAGCAAAGACATACATTGACAAACTCTAAACAGATTTTGAATGCTGTACAGAGGACCTCCTGAGAGCAATGAATGATAGGGTAAGGTTGGCGAGAGAGTGTCATAGATATCCATGATTAAAATCTTAATTACCTGTGATTAGAAATTAACTAAGTGACTCTTCCCTTGTTTTTTTTCCTTTGGTCAAATGAAAATGTTTACCCCAGTTTAAATACCTTATTTGGACAGTTTGGGTGAACTTTAAATTAAAGAAATCATTTCATCATGTGATTTTTCCAACAATCTAACCCGGGCTCAATGGGTGACCCAACGGGTCACGTTTCTTTCTAGTATATATATATATATATATATATAATATATATATATATATATAAAATTTAAAATATTTCAACGGCAAATGTAGATTTTGCATCAGCCAAAGCCATGATTGAAACTGATCATATCTGAAAAGAACTGATCGCAAATTAGCTAGATGGAGCTACCGTTGCTACTTGCTGACGTTTACTTGCATCCCACTGGCAAACAGTTTAAAATGTGGGAGGAAATTCTGTAGCATATGAATAAATAAGATGATAAAAAGTAACATAATTTACAAAAATATTTTTTATACGTTGTGTCAAGACCAGCTTGTCGAAATAAAAAATATTGTTATTTATCTAATGGCATAACCAGAAAATCGATACCGATGTAGGTGAAAAAATTCTATCCGTAATATAATCAATCCAACTAACATGAAATGAGCACAAAATGTTCTGGGTAATTACAGATTCATCAGTCTTTTTAAAAAAAAGTTTCAACAGCATTAACGACATGAAAACCCCTGTTGGGTTATTTTATTCCGAATATTTCTTGTTCTATTCATGCTTGATTGGTATTTATAATTTGTTTTAAACTCAATTTTTAACATATTTTTTAAACTCATGATTCTATTTAATCCAAAGATTGGACCCTGACAGGTACTAACACTGCGTTCACACACGCGCACACACACATGCACACACACACACAGACACAGACTCAGACACACACACACATATATATATATATATATATATATATATATGTCATCCATAGATACAGTGTGGCTAGACGTAGCAGCTATCCTTGGCTAGGGTCGAACTCAGACCGGCTGTTTGCCTGCCCGATATCTTATCCCCTCGTCCACTGACAGCTGGAGCGGGACTGGTGTTAAATACATAAGTTTGTTTATGTATTTTACGGTCACAGAGAGATCAAGTTTCCGGGGGAAACGATCATTGCTTATATGCTAGTAGTGAGAGTTAATTTAAATTACCAATTAGAGAGCTCATACCAAATTTATGGGAGCATATATTAATAAGTCATCCACAGACACGTGTTTCGGCGTTTCGCGCCTCTTCAGTGTGGCTAGACACAATAACTATCTTTGGCTAGGGTCGAACTCATACCAGATGGTTAGTGTTCGCAAACAGTGGGGAAGGACAGCAGCCACAGAAAGCATCACAGTTTGTGTGCATTCAGTGCACCAAAAACTGTCACTCAGGAATTAGCCTGCAGAATCACTTGCGCAGATTATATATTTTTGGACACTACGCCATCGTCTTCAGTGAACGGAGAGGTACCAACAATATATATATTATAATACAGTGCCCAATTTTCTTCTTTTTTTTTATTAACTGGAATTACCGAAGCAAATATTTTTTGAATGATTTTGATCCTATGTGAATTTAAGCTTAACATTCTAGTTGTGATGAATCGACTTATACACGAATACGATTGAAGTCTATTGTCTGAACATATTGTTCAGAAATTAATAATTGATTGCTTTGTAGGAAGTCAAAGTGTCTAATCATTTTATTCCCAATAGAAACATTGAAATTATTAATTAATTCTTTTGTGAAGTCTTTAAAAAAATCAATCATCTGACAAATGTGTTGTTTTTTTTTCGTCTTGTTCGCAAAGAATTACAATTATATATAAAAAATATCTAACGATTAAATGACATTCTTAAATATTTCAATGTTCTAATGATTCATTCAAGAGAAGGAAAGAAAATAAAGAAAAGAGAAAGAAAGAAGAGAAATGAAACAAAAAAGAAGGATAAGAAAAAAAAGGAAAAGAATTGAAAACTTGTAGAAAAGAGACGGAAAAAAAGAGAAGAAAAGGAAGGAAAGAAAAGAAGGAAGAAAAAGGACAAGGAAAGAAAAAAAAAAGAATGAATTAAAAGAAGATAAAAATAATGAAAGGAAAGAGAAAAGAATGATGGAAAGAAAGAGAGAGTATAAGAATTAGGAACCTGATTATCAAACAAAAAGATGAAATGGAAAAGTAAGAAATAAGAAAGAAAAGGAGTAGAAATAAGGGGTCACCTATTGGCTGTGTGTGATTACCCGTGATTCTTAAGGATGGAATCCTGGTAGCTGAGCCGTACATGACATGCAACATTCCACTTTAGCCCTTTCTTAGGCTAGACGGACTGGTCCCGTCAAGCCTGAGCTCATATATGATTGTCCTAACCCAATTGACTTTATAAGCCCCAGCCATTTTTATCATATATGTGTTTTTTTAACTCAAACTTTTAAACTCATTTTAAAATATTATTTTTTTCTGTTTAACCTCTAGATGGGACCCTAACAGGTACTACTCTCCAGGCCAGAGAGGATCTGGGAGTTCTGGCGACGAAGTGGTACTCCATATTCCTCAGAGCTCCAGAATTGGAACTTCACCATCGGATAAAGTTTAACATTATACTCAGGAAATTAAGACCCTCAACCACTGCCTTCTAGTACATATATATTAAAAAAAGAAAGAAATGTAGAGAAATAAAAGAAAACAATGAATAATGAAATGAAAGCCATATTCAAAAGAAATTGATGCGAAATTGAGTGAATTGAATGATATAGTTGGGTACTTTATTAAACGATTAACAAAACCGGTTTATTGGGAAATATCAATATCGTCATAACTAGTGACCATGGTTTATACTCCAAAAGACAAAGTTATTAATTTAGATAATCATATAAATCCTGAAAGAAAAGAGAAAGCCAGAGGAATATAAGAATTGGAAAATGTATAATTGGAAAATAATAACAATGCAAATAAACCTTTGTGAAATGAATATATGTGCTGAGTTGTTTCGCCTAAGTAAGGGTTAAAGTCACTGCTCTTGGTATACAATATTTGTTGGTACATGAAATCCTTTCCTTTCAAATGTTTCAATAAACAGTCTTCAAATTATTATATATACTAGCAAATATATGCACCCTCCGTGTGCAAGTATTTTAGTTAAATTTTATAATAAAATATCATATTAAATTAGAAAGGCTAATGAAACTGAATAAGAATGTAGATAAAAAGATTTTGAACAGAGGGGGTATGATTGAAAAATAGAACAACTTTGAAACTAACTCTTCCATCATTTTCCGTTACTCCCGTCTTTCATTGGTAAATTTTCCTAATTTAAATTGTTTAGTTAAAATAGGAAGTAAAGAATAATATTACAGTTATTTCTTCTTGTTAAGGGATTTCTTTTAAGGTTTATTGAAGATATTCAATAAGATAAAACCAAACAATTAGAAATCAATAATACTAAGCATATATTTATTAAACTCAAATTTTTAAGATCAATATGCAAATTAACCTTCCCATTTATACTGTAAACTTCTATTTTGTTGTATATATAAATACAATTGCATGTTATTAGTATGTAGATATGGTCAACAGTGTAAGTAATGTAAAACAATTTTATTAATAATTGAGGTTTAAATAAAAATAAAATCATGGAGAATATGATTTAAATAACTAAAGGAATTGTGACTTGTATAGTAATATAGTTTCGGTTACAGATAGACAAACCCACAATCTCCATTATAATAAGATGAAACGGTAATATCTAGAAAACGATTGTTGACACAAAAGCTTGTCCCTGCTCTGCAAAACTGTTATATCAAATATAGATTTTGCATTAAAAAAAGTATACAAAGTGTGTAAAAAAAGTACCGAAATTTTTGTACATTTTGACACACCTTATATTCTAAAAAAGATAATTCATTAATTTATTTTTCAGAATACAAGGTGTGTTAAAAAATGTACCAAGTTTAAAGATGCATTTACCAAGATGAAAATTAAGAATGAATGGAACGCTATTTATTTCAGAATACAAGGTGTGTCAAAAACGTACCAGGTTTAAAGCTATTAACTTTTTGCACTTTTTGACACACCTTGTATTCTGAAAAAAATAACGTCCCATTCATTATTATTTTTATCAGAATACAAGGCGTGTTCAAAAAAGTACCAAGTTTAAAGCTGCATTTACCTAGATAGAAATGAAGAAAGGAAGGAACGCTATTTTTTAGAATACAAGGCGTGTCAAAAAAGTACCAAGTTTAAAGCTTTAAACTTGAGTTTTATTTACCTAGATAGAAATGAAGAATGAATGGAACTTTTTTTTTTCAGAATACAAGGTGTGTCAAAAATTATTTAAAAATGTCGATACTCTTTTGACACACTTTGTATATTTTTTGGAATTTCTGTTACAAGTCAGATTGCTGTTTTTCTCTTCGTGACATTTCCCGAAGCAATGGGGGAGTGGTTACTATCGGATACTTATCTACTATACAATTGACATACAGCAGGTTAAAATGGGTTATGTGTTACCAATAATATGGAACATAATGTTGAATACCTTAAAGGTAATACCCAATGGCTGAGATCGAGTGAGTTTACAAGGTTAAAATGCTCAAAGTTATTTGATCCGAGCTAAAAAGGGTAAGTTGATTCGTGCCTTTCTCGATGTTCGTTTGCAAAATGAAAGCGTATTGTCCCTGTTGGTGTTTGAACTCTGTGTCACACACACACAGGCACATACACACACAGACACACACACTGCGCACACATACACACATATATGGAGGGATATAAATGCGTGTATATATTTATATTTATGTTTGAATGCACATATATGTGTGCATGCGTGTGTGTATATATATATATATATATATATATATATATATATAAGTGTGTGTGTGTGTGTGTATAAATGTGTGTGTGTGAATGTATATAGGTGTTAGTGAATGTATGTATGTGTGTGTATGTATGAGAAGATAAATGTAAAAACATACATGTATTTGAGTGGATGAAATTTAATTTACTAAATATATGTGTACGTGAATGTATGTCTGTGTTTGTGTGTGAATGTGTGTGTGTGTGTGTGTGTGTGTGTGTGTGTGTGTGAGTGAACGTATGTGTGTGTGTGAATATATGTATGTGTATGTATGAGAAGATAAATGGAAAAACATGAATGTATTTGTGTGGATGAAATTTAATTTACTAAATACAGACACGTATTTCGAAAGGAATATATTTACATATAAGGTATTCTAATTAAAAATTATTTTTAAAGTAAAACCGATTAACATATGTAGTTTTTTTTTGCTGCTAGTTAAAACTTACCAGACTATTCCGTAATTTTTTCTGAACTTTGATATAGTTCATATTGTTCTCGGTATGGATTGAAAAAGAGTTATAACAACCATTTAGATAATTGTTAGTTTAAGGTAAATTTTATGAAGCCAAATGGTTCAGCTATCAAATTAAAAATGTTTTTGTCTTGTCTGTTATTGATTTATTTAATGCTAAATAGTTATGACAATTTCTTGTTGGATCATTTGTAGTATATAATCCGCTACCACTTAAATTGATAGACTAAGCGAGGTTATGTGGTTTAAACCTCAGCCAATCAACAGCCTGAATACGTGGTTGGTTAACTACTTAATCGGCTGATACTGACAGACGTCTATTTGCAATCATTGACAATGGACCTGCAAGACTGATGAGTACCAAAGTTTATTCACTAATTTCTCTGAATGTACACATGGCCGAGTGGATAAGGCAGTTAGGTTAAGACAGTTTTAAGTGACAGTTATCTCTGGAACCCGGGTTCAATCCTGAGTGAAAGCAGTTAGAAAAATAATTAATTAACACAACTCCTACCCCAGCCATGGTTAGCGGAATGAGAACAGGATACCTCCGTGGAATAAATAAAGGGTTAGGTTCAAAGTTCCGTGATGGCTCCCGAATACGACAAGAAAGTTCCCGAGTTCGAAAAGAAGGTTCCCGGGTCCGAGAAGGTTCCCGAGTCCGACAAGAAATACCTGAAGAAGGCCGGAGGGTATATCGGCCGAAACGTTGTATAAATAACAATGAAGATGGGGACAATAATCCGAATAACGCAGATAATACTTTTCTTCACTAAGAATCGCGCTCTGCTTAACACAAAGGATCTCCACTGGACAGCGCTCTTGATAGTACCCTAAAGGATGGCCACAAAAATCGTAACATTTCTCGGTTACTGTCTTTGTGATCTCACTAGTAGCCGTATCAATCCTATCTTATGACTGCAGCACATGGATTTATCGAAACGATTAAATAAAAACTAGATGGGAACTACATATGGAATGCTGCGTACAATGCTGGATAAACCCGGAAGTCGAATCCCACCAAACGCAGCTGTTTGGCCACTTACCTCCTTTAACACAAACCATCAAAGAAAGACGAGCAAGACATGTTGGACACAGCTGGAGAAGTAAGGATAAACTCCTTCTGCTGTGTACACCTACACATGGACACGCCAGAGTGAGCCAACTAGTAAAAATCAAATTGATAAGCTCGGTACGGATACTGGATGACGTGTGGAGGATTTTCCAGACTGATAGAGACAGGTGGCACTGAGAGATAGACAGCGCGCCGGCGAGAGAGAGAGGGGGAGAGGGGGAGACAGATAGAGATAGACAGATAGATAGATAGATAGATAGAGAGAGAGAGAGAGATAGAGAGATGGTAGAAGTCACCAAGTAAGTCTCTCTCTCATAATCTCTCTCTCTCTCTCTCTCTCTCTCTCTCTCTCTCTCCCTAAAGAAAGTTGTCTCTCTCAATATAGTGCTATATAATATCAATGGGGAATCTATCTCTAATATATCTCTCCCTAAAGAAAGTTCTTACCAAAGACTACTCACTCTCACCAATTAGTTATATCGATGTCAATGTGCGTATGTGACACGTATCACATTTGGTACTATGGACAACATAGTATCAGTGGGGTACGTATGCGAGGCTTATAAGTTCACTTTCCTCATACGTTCACAGTGGGTGCCGTGCCAGGACCTAACAGCAATCACATGGGGTATGTGAACCTTATAGTTTCACAGTCATGCGAATCCGTTCTGTGTGAACGATATGAAAACAATGACTGCTGAATAAACAAAAAAAAAACAAACCAAGGAGAACACCCAACAGGTGCATTTCTGCTTAACCTCAATGATCTAACGGTTAGCTAGGCTTTTAACATGACTTGACCGGATTAAAATCTGTGGAGTGACCTAATGTCGGTGGGTAATTTATTATAAATAAATGAATAAATCGATACCTTGGTTGAATCGTACCAAGGAAACACTTGATATCATGCACCTATATATATGTATATATATCATATCATATATTGTAGCATATCATATTATATATATATATATATATATATATATATATATATATATATATATATATACACGTCCGTGCGTATGTATGTGTGCGTGTCACCCAGCCTCTTCAATTTTTCTTCAATTTTGTTCGAAGTGTAGATTATGTTAAATTTAGACAATCCCCAATATTTAAGCTTCCAATTCCAAAAATTGGCGGTGTTATGTCGATTTTTAGGTCTCCAATTCTTTATTTGGGGGGAGGGGGAGAGAAAAATGGCGACTTTTTGTAATCTATTTTTTTCTGTAAAATAAGTTCTAGAGCTTCCCTACTCCTAAAAATTGGTTTAATAAAGCATTTTGGCTCCAGGAATCCAAAACTGCTATTAACACAGTCTTAATGTTAACCTATTGTAAGTCATTAATGATTTCTGATTTGTGAAATTCTAACTGATGTTGTAGCTTCGGTTTTGAACAAAAATCAAACTATCATTTTCGTACAAATAATGTTTAACATATCCTTTGGGATTGTCTATTTTAACATAATCCACACCTGTAAAAAACATTCATAAAAATTGAACTGTTGGGCGACCATTTTGCTTTTTCTTGGATGATTTGACATGGAATTACCCAATCATCAGGAAGATTGTTTTTGCTTAGGTGGAGAGCTACACCTCCCAGATGCTTTACCGCACAGATCAGATTAGCCAAAACCTGTGCTATTGGCGGGAACCGGTACCGAACCTGGAAACTTGTGATTACCTAGTTGAAGGCTCTACGTACTTAGCTAAACCAGTCTATTGACTATAAGCTAATCGAATAAGGATATTTCCTGTATTCATTGTACAAACTGACAAGTATTCGCTATATCCTGCTATGCTACTTATCCGTATGTTATAAAACAATGTGTTTTATACATCACTAAGTTGGGCACCTCACGTGGTTTAATGGTTGGCAAGCTAGATTCGCAGACCATTGTTAGTGAGTTCGATTCTCATTGGGCGCCCTATACTTCAGGCCTTGTGCCACATCTAAGGTAAGCTTAGTAAATAAATATATATATCACTAAGAAATAAATGTTTACATGATATATAGTGTGGTTAATTTGCTTGCTGGTTTTAGCAAAACCGGGTTTAATAAATAATTATTTGGTGTTATTGATTTATATATGATATTTGATTATATTAAAACTTAGCTAACTGTGCCCGGATGGCCCATTTTTTTGCTTGTTATAATAAAGATTTGGTGTCTCTTTGTGTGTAACCGAAAGTACGTCACTGCTTACGTTACAATACCTTCTGAAATTGCGTAAATTTATAAATGAATATTTGATTTATAGTTAAAATTATTGATACATAGAATAGAATAAATTTTTTTAATTAAAGAAATATCTATGAAAATCCGAATTAGATTTGCCTCAAAACAGTCCATATTATTAGTGCATTTAAAATCCTGCAATGTGTTTTATATTTCACTAAGAAATAATGGTTTACATAATATATATCCTCCTAAAATTGTCGGCTATGAGGGCATATAAAAAATAAACACATTGTCTGTTTACTTACTTTCATACTGTCGTGCGACAAGTCACCAAAAAGTAGAATATAACTAACTGTACCGACTGAGATAAAACCCTTCACCATAAGCCTATCGAATATGAATATATCCTGTATTCTTTGTACAAATTGATGAGTATTTGCTATATCGAACTTGCCATCCCTACTTATTTTTTTAGTTTTTTTTACTAATCTTTATATTAGCAGGTCACAGTATTGGGGTACTTTGTGAAAAGTCAACATTACGAGGGCTTTTTTTTCTTTATTTTCTTTTGCCAAAAAGAACTGATTGATGCTTGTAGGATTTAATGGACTTTTCACTTTGCAAAAGTAGAATTCAATATAATTAGAGGAAGTGTAAGAAACATTGAAAGCACTGAACTAAGTGGCAAATTATTGAGTATTTCATCGGCAGAGTTTTGAATTAGGCTGCTCTCAGCATTTTTTGGCGACGTCTCTTATTCATTTAAATCGAAGTCTCAATTAACAGGTTTAAATAGAAACAAGATCATGGACAATGTGACGTCCTCCCAGTGTAATATTATTCTTTTACACTTATAATATCATCTTTGAAAATGTAACCCTAATCTCTTGAGTGGTTTGAAACAAACTTTTTTTTCTAAAGACTAGTTTGTAATTGCTTATTGAATTACAGTGATAAAAGGATGTATGCGTTTAATTCTTTTGACACGCAACACTCCACTTTGGCCTTACTTCGAGAGGTGCCCATGGTTTGACGGTTGTCGTTGGGGGGAATGGAAACGGCCACACGATTTCAAATTCTGGACGAGTCTGCTTGCATTTCATATGACACTAATGCATTTGGGAAATGTATGAATCCAGCTATCCTCCTTCCAACTATGGGCAAATAGTAGGACGGACTATGGTCTTTAACCTTGGTAATGCAACTAATCTGAGAGATGGAAAATTCTGAATTCAAACCTGGTAAACTCCATCTAAAACTTGACCTTGTGTCACATCCTGCTCGTGCGGAGGAGTGGGTAAATACATACTTAGGGCATACATCACCCGGCTGGTCATGTCAAGCCCTAGCACTTATATGATTGTCCAAATCCTATTGCCCTCATTGCAAGCCCCAAGTGTTTTTATCCCATATGTGCTTGAGGGCTGTTGCTGAAGGTCTTATTTTCCTGGGTATGACATTAAACTCTAGCTGATGGTGAGGTTCCAGTTCCAGAGCTCTGTGGAATGTAGAGTGTCCCTTCATCACCATTACACCCAGGTACATTCTAAACCGGAGTGGTAGTACCTGTTAGGGTCCCATCTATGGGTTAAAGAGAAAAATGAGTTTATAAAGAAAAAAGTGAGTACCCATCAAAAATTAGTAAAACAAAACTTCTTTGACATAAAATGACCCAACAAGGGTTGACATGCCGTAAAATTCAACCAACCAATCAATCAACTATTTGTCTGAATTTTGTCCAGTAGGTAACTTGCTGCAACGGATATAAGGGTTGAATTAATACAGTTCTAAGTGACAATCATCTCTAAGTTGCAAGTTCAAGACTGGCCAAGGGTGATAATAAGATAGAATACTTAACATAGCTTAACACGTGTATCTAGTCATGGTTAATATAATGAGAACAGTCTAATCCCATGGATTGAATAAAGGGTTCGGTTCGAAGTTCCGTGAAGGCTCCCGATTACGACATTAAGGCTCCCGAGTTCGACAAGAGGATTACCGAGTTCGAAAAGAAGGTCCATGAGTTCGAGAAGTTTCCCGAATTCAACAGGAAACACCTAAAGATGGCCGAAGAGCACATCAGCCGAAACTTTGTGTATATAACAATAAAGATTATGGCAATATTCCGAATAATACAAATTCTCAATTAACTATTAAACATATTTGTTCGGGTTTTCTGGAATTTTACACCACATTACCGCCTGTGTCGTAACGGTTATCGTCATGAAAAACAGACTGAGTAAACCAAGTTCGAATCAGGTGCAAAACTAAGAGCACCTTCTCTTCGCACTAATGCTCTTGTTTTTTTGTGATACTTTTCCTCTATCCGTTGGAGTCTCTGTGGCATAGTGTTTAACGTGCTGGACTGTGACATCAAAGTAAGGCCCGCTATTAGATTCACTTTCAGACTAATAGACTCGGAAAAGTTATGAACCCATCTATCCCCAGCTATGGGTTAAGTAGTACCAACATTGTTCTTCAACAATGATGCTTCATGAGAATAAATTGTATTCCAAGTCTATCTTTCATGTCTATTAAAAGTAATGTGTAATTTATATTCCAGACTTCTGCACATTATTATTATTATTATTATTATTATTATTATTATTATTATTATTATTGTGTACTCCTTTTGAGTTTTCACACCAGTGTTAGCTGATGGTCTTTCACTAGAGTCTGAGTGACAGCAAGTCTCCTCAGGCCTCCAGGACTCTTCTGAGTATTCTGGCAGATTGCAACAGTGCAGTGTTCTGAATGGTTTCAATTCTTCCTCTGATTTCCAATATTTCCAAACCCTTTTTCAATCCTTTTGGGACCGTTCCAAGTGCACCAACTACAATTGGTATCACTTTCACTTTCATATTCCATAACTTTTTCAGTTCTCTGGCAAGGTCCAAATATTTGTCCAATTTTTTTTTTCATTTTATCATTTCTTATTATTATTAGTAGTATGATTATTATTAGTAGTATTAGGATTATTAGTAACATTTCACTCCTTGTATTTTTTTCATTCCAGCGTAAACTGATGGTCTTTCCATTGGAGTCTGGGTGGTATGAAGTCTCCTCGGGTCTCCAGGACTCTTCTGAGTATTCTAGCCAATGTCAGCAATGCTTCCATTGATTTACAGTTCTTCTATTTTGTTTTCCAAACTTTTTGGAATCGTTCCAAATTCACCAATTACAATTGGTGTCGCTTTTACCCTCATATTACAGTTTTTATTTTCAATTCTCTAGCAAGGTCCAGGTATTTGCCATTCTTTTCTTTTTCCTTCATCTTCACCCTATGATCTGCTGGAACTGCAAGTTCTACCAGTTGATTAGTTAACCTTAGTTGTTGTTGCTGTTGTTGTTTTTATTATCATCATTATTTGATGATTTACCGTAGCATAGAGACTATGTTGCTGGACTAAGGCTTCGTAGCATGCGAGTTCGAACTCCAGTCTCGCTATTAAGTTCACTAATACTTTTGGGAAAGGTATGAAAACACTTATCAATACAGTTATGGGATAAATTAAAATAAAATATGGGTTAAATAGTTCCAATATTTTTCTTCTACAAGGATGCTTCATGAGAATAAATTGTAAATTTGAGTCCATTATTCAGATTTTTATCAAAAATAAAAGTAATATTATCTTTACAATATCAGATTAGTTTATCAAAATTATATGGAAATATCTTGAAATAGTATAGATTGAATTTATTCAAAGAAATCGCCATTGATTGCAACCACGGCCTCCAGAGGACTTAAAATGCATATTATAATGGAGCTCTAGGGAGTGTGTAGTATCCGTACATCGCCATTACTCACAAATTCACCCTGAGCTGGACTGATAGTACCTTTTTGGGTCCCATTTATATGTTAAAAAGAAAAAAAGAGTTTTAGAAATGTGTTTAAAATTTGAGTTTCAAAAAGTTTTCAATACCCATCAAGAATTAATAAAACAAAATGTCTTTGGCATTACAAGGGGTGATATGCCGTAAAATCAAACCAACTAACTAACTAGATATTTACCACGTACCTCACGCGTACGGTAAGGCCCTATTAGTGTGGGACAACTCACAAGCTCATGGGTGGTAGGTACAAAAATGTGTTGATCCCGTCGGTATTGCCTCTCAAGGAGGTGCCTCAAATAAGTAACTAACCAGAAGCTTAAAAAAGCTTCTGCAACATCTTTGCTACGATCTCCTTATTTAAGTAGGTAAATGCTGACTCTATCCTAACCTTCACTTCATCTTTGTAACAACAAAGATGAAGTGAAGGTTAGGATAGAGTCATTGAGTTTTGTTGGTCTTTTTACCGCGACCCACACATATTAATAAATGGGATTGCAATGTGGGGAAATAGGTAGACAGATATTAGGGATAATGTGCTCGCAGACTTTCGTTCACACCCAAAATTGAGACCAAGTTACCTTTAAGCATCCCAGGGGAGACCTGAATTCAGAAGGACTTATCGGACACCGAACTTAATCCCGTTGAATATGAAGCCCTTCAATTCGGTCATAAATTCGCTACTGGGTTGAACAAACACAACACAACTAAAATAATCAAAATGAACTACAGACATAGTGATTCGGATTTCCAGAAAGGCTTCGTACAAGGATTAATCGCCGCAACTACCACCTGCGATGACGATCACCCAGTCCTACCTCGAAGATACATTACTGCTCTAAAAGGCTTATCGAACAACAACAAAAATCCTCGTCACATCATCAGATAAAAGTGGAGGTGTGGTCATCATGAACACTACAGAATACAACAACAAAATGTCCGAATTACTATGTGATCAAAATACCTACGAACAAATCTCTCTACAAAGCATTACACAAAACACGAATATCTTCAACAAATCATGCAAAAAACTAGTAAAACATTCTGACAAATACCATCCTACAATCCCTAAAATCTATTGTCTACCGAAAACACATAAACCTGGATTTCCACTAAGACCAATAATATCTGGAATTGGAACGATTTCACACATAGCTAAGTCTTTAACCAAATTACAAAGCCCCCTTTTAGGTACCATTAGCAACTCCCACATCAAAAACAAACATGCATAATAAACTTTTAAGTAGTCTTGACATCAAATCATTATTTACTAATATTCCTGTCGATAAAAGCATCACACGCTTAGATAATTATTTTAAAAAATCTAACATCAACTTACCCCTACCTATTCAGACCATTATAAAAATCTGTAAATTATGTACCAAAAACTGTTTCTTCCAGTACAACGGTACATTTTATAGACAAAATTTGGCTTACCTATGGGATCGCCCCCTAGTGGCATCCTTGCATGTCTTTTACTCGAATTCCTAGAGTCAGGACCCTTCAAATACATTCTACCAACAGACTCTAATTACTTCCGTTATATCGACGACACCCTATTTATATATCCACATAATAACAATTTAACACAAATAATAGACCGTTTAAATAAAATTGAACCAACTATTAACTTCACACACGAGTTAGAACATAAAAACACTATACCTTTCCTAAATGTACTATTAATAAACAACATTCGCTTAGAATTTAAAGTCCACCAAAAACCCACAAATAAAAATGACCATATTCATTTCTATTCACATCACAATACAAAATTAAACGTGGTTTGGTTATAGGTTTTTATTTAAGAGCCCTAAGAGCTCTTAGAATCTGTACCAAGAAATTTCTAAATGAAGAATTTGAATATATAGATAAATATTTCACACAGTTACAATACCCTAAACTTTTCATCCAACGTGCCAAAAAGAAAGCCGTCAAAATTCATAACCGTAAACACCTCCCCACCAATCCCATAAACAATACTCCTACCAATAACGTTCTAAATAGATATATCATCCTACCCACTAACTCAGCTACAACTATTATTGTAAAAAAACCTAAGTGATTTAGGGATAAAAACCGTAACAAACTCCTCAAAAACAATAAAAAATATTATTAATTATCAAAAAAATAACACTCATATGGGGTCTGATGCTGGTGTATACACCATCCAATGTTTAGATTGTAACAAACAATATATCGGGGAGACGTCCAGACACATCGATCAACGAGTCCGGGAACATAAGAGAGATATTAAAAATGGTCAATTGAACAACGCACTTACAAAAACACATTTTAAAAAACTAAAAAAGAATTCAAAATGCTACAGGATACACAACAAAAAAGAAAGAAAATTCGTAGAATCTAGCACCATCTCAATTTTTAACACGATTAAGCAAAAACCCGGATTTTTCATTCTGTCGCCTTACCTCTCCAAAATTTTCCTCAAGAATCATAAAATTCCCTATATTTAATCAACATCTCACATGGTTTTCTATACACTTATTTTCCTTTAATTATAACCAAATTATTACTAATAATTTTCAGATACAGGTAATACGAGTTTTCCTTTAAACTTTCAACACAATAAATTATTGTACTTTACAAATTAAACCAATCATTTTAACAATAATAATATACAATATCCAAAAAAATTCCCCGCACACACTCCATGTCTTTCCAATCATTTCAGCAATAATACTATAAATATCATTATCATAGTCACTACAATACTGTAATCACCTAACAGATTTAATATTTTATCACATTGACACTATATTTCTTTACATTTTCTTTTTTTTTCACACACACACACACACTCACTTTTTCACGAGATAGTTTTTATAAAGTTCTCACCACTTATGTATTATATATACACATATATGTGTATGCACATGTATACATATATATGGTTATATACATGTATGTGAGTATATGTATGTATGTATATATATATGTATCTTAGATAAATAAATAATATATATAAAAACAATTACAATAATAAAAACAAAATAATAATTACAACTTTAACTAATAAATTTTACACACACACACACACACGTGCACTTTCTCGTCAGATACTTAAAATAAAAACAAATAGATAAATAAACAAATAAATAATTATACACACACGCGCGCGTGCGCTCACACAGACACCCAAATAAAAACGATTAATCTACTCACATTTCCATACACGCTCTCTCTCTCTCCACCCCCTCCTATCTCTCTCTCTCACACACACACACACACACACACACACACACACACACACACACAACGTAGAGAATGTTCGATGTCATCCTTCAAAACCGTTTATCCCAGCGTCTCATAAATTTCTAACTATTCTAAGAGCGCTAATTTTCCATTCAAATCATTTTAAACAATCTGATCAACAAAAACTATCACAGTCTCCTTATTATTTTGTGATAAGTTTAACTTTTCCTTATATCAACAAAAGCCCTGAAGAAAATCTACTAAACAGATTGAAACACTGCAGCGTTCGCTGATTGAATATCACCCATTTTATTTGAACCTGTGTTTTTTCAAAATGTTCACTATATATATACATATATATGCCTTATATACATGCATACACACATTATATATATATGTATACACATACACACACACACACACACATATATATATATGTATATGTATATATATATATATATATATATGTATATATATATATATATATATATGAGAGAGAGAGAGTGAGAGAGAGCGAGAGAGGGGTGGTAGATAGATAGACCATGTGCTAGACCAAGAAAACATCTTGTATATAAAAAAAAAGCCATTATCTCTTTCCTCTCAAAATATCCATTCGTTGAAGAATCGCTAATTCAACCACCTTTTAACGGAAATTCAATGCGTATTCATAACATATAATGTACAATGACATTCTCTTAACCGGATGATTGCTCGCGCATGCGCCTTGCATCTCTATTACAAAAGCTGATATCATTTTAGGATTATTATTATTGTTTCCTTTTATTTTTCACTTTCTTTTTTAATCAATTGGTTTGTTTGTTATTTTGTTGTTTTTCTTTTTCTGCTTTTGTTATTCTCCGTTTCATTCTTCATATTCCGATGTTTTTTCTGTGTTGTTTTTTTTACATATTTCTCTACATTCAATTGTAGCCGCATGAGATTACCACCACTAAATCATCACCACGACTCCTATTTGTAGAATAATCATACTAAGTCCAATTACCGTCGAATTGGCAAGACAAGACAGCAAGCAGTCGTAACTTAAATACAATTCTGGTTTGCTACAAAGACAACTGCAAAATTGCAGGATTTATGGAGTCTCAGAGGATCATACAATCCAAGCAGCCAATCAGGACTCATAAGTACCAGTTGTCTTGACACTGGTTCAGTTGTGCTTGGCTAGTCACATTGTTCAAACCAATAGTAGACTGACTGACTGACTTACTTCAATACTATTAATAACAACAAAACCAAAAGCAACAACAACAACAACAATAATAATAATAATAATAATAATAATAATACCAGACCTAGTGTTGATTAACAAAAAAGAAAGAACTTGTCAACTGGTGGATTTTGCAGTGCCAGCGGATCACAGGGTGAAGTTAAAGGAAAATGAAAAAATTGACAAATATCTGGACCTTGCCAGAGAACTGAAAAAGTTATGGAATATGAAAGTGAAAGTGATACCAATTGTGGTTGGTGCACTTGGAACAGTCCCAAAAGGATTGGAAAAGGGTTTGGAAAGTTTGGAAATCAGAGGAAGGATTGAAACCATTCAGAACACTGCACTGCTGCAATCTGCCAGAATACTCAGAAGAGTCCTGGAGACCTGAGGAGACTTGCTGTCACTCAGACTCCAGTGAAAGACCATCAGCTAACACTGATGTGAAAACTCAAAAGGAGTAAATAATAATAATAATAATAATATACATACCCGAATCATGTTAGGAGATATAACATATTGGGACTCATAGATTTCTCTTGGATTTTGAAATACAAGCGGATCATCTAATGGCGGCCAGACGACTAGACCAAATGCTAATAAAAAAATAAAAAAAAATAACAAAAATAACAAAAAAATAACAAAAAAACTTGTCATCTAGTGAATTTTGGCATTCCGGTTGACGACAGATTAAAAATAAAAGAAAACGAAAGATTAGCTCATACTTAAATCTTGTTACACAACTGAATAAAAAATACATGAGGTTAAACGTGATCACAATTCTATCTGGTGCGTTTGGAAAGGAGACTAAAACAATTAAAACTTAGAAGATGTATCTAAACTATCCAGACATTAGAAATTTCGAGAAAGGCAATAATACTCAGAAGAGTCCTGGAGCTCAGAGGAAACTTACTCTCACTCGTACTCGTGTGATCGACAAAAAATACTTATTACCTAATTCCGATTCGAAAGCCATGTAAAAAATTACGGATCTCAAGTGATTATTTTAGTATTTTATAATTTACAGTTTAGGTTTTGGATACAAAACTAAAAAGAAAAGAAAGAAAATATTGTTAAATAGGTACTATAGACAAGCAAACGAAATGATTGGCGTTCGATTCTTTCTTCGCGATGTTACCACGGGAAAATTACAACATAGTCATTTTAGAAAGGACGCCACGTCTGTAAATGAAGGGCCGTAACGCAACCTAGTGTTATCCAAAAAGAAAAAGAAAAGTTGCCATTTAGTGGATATTGCTGTTCTAGCGGACTACAGCGTGAAATTTGCCAGTGAACAAAAAATCGTACGGAACATGAGATTGATAGTGATACCAATTGTAGTTGATGCGATTGGAATGATCCCGAAGGTCGTGAAAAATGATTGGAGGAATTAGTAGCCAACAAAAGAAGAATCAAGACAACCGATACAACAGAAGTGTCCTGTAAGGCATGTCATCGCGGTGTGTTGGTTAACAGACTAGTCTCCCAGATCCATTATTACAGAAACTTAATGAAAATTATCTCTACTAATTTATTAATACGCATAAAATTAAATTTTTGCTCACATCAGTAACCGTTATTTTAAAGCAAACAATATGAAATTTCTGTTTGAAAATGTCAAGATGGAGGATATTCTCTCTTTTTTAGGGAAATAAAATTATACCATAGAATATGGACATGAAACAAATCAATACCATACAACATAATCCCCAATAATGCTAACACATTGTTAAATCCAATTACTAAAAAGTATAAATATAAATACACGATATGTATAACTTCCTAACCGTTAGGCAGGACATAACACCAGACGGGTTGATATGCCGTTAAAATCAATAAACAAACATGAAATTAAATATACATTTAATTCACTAATACACACACACACACACACACACACACATATATATATATATATATATATATATATATATATATATATATATATATATATACACATATATATAATGGGTGGAAAATATGAATAAATAAATCCGACGGTATGTAGAAAAGTAAATAAGAAAACCGGACGCTTTCGATGTAAGAATGGTTAACAACAACCTCATCATTCAATCGTTCTGATGAATTTTTTATGAACAAACTAAAAGGTTTCCCGGCAACTAACTTTCTATGAACGAATAAATCCATCCCTTAAAATTACTCGTACTTACATTTCTATACACACACATACATACACAGATACGAAGACACAAGCACACACACGCATATATATCTAGATATATTTACCAATCCATTCGCACGACAGGGAAATTATTGATGAATAAACACCGGTTTATTACAACACAAGATTTTATTTCTTCTAACGCAATACTACGCATGAATTAATCAAAAATTAATCAAAATATATTGACCCACATCGAGTTAATTAAACATTTTTCTACCAGTTTATAAATTAAATCTAAACAGAAATATTCACCAACAAAATATTCGCTTACAAATCATACATAGAAAACCAAGATTTCGCATAAAATAGCCCAGCAATGTTGATATGCCATTAAACACCCACCAGCAAACAAATAGCGAAATTAGCAAATCTAACCCTATTTCAAAGATTCAAGTTTTAGACAATAGATTAATTATTCATTTTATGGGTTGTGATCTCGTATAATAATAAGATTCAATCATTGTTGCATAGGGGCCAAGGTCGAGTTGTAGTAGGAGTCGTTAGTAGTAGTAGCCGTCGTTAGTTCAGAGTAACAACATACGAAAGTCGTATAGTCAAAAGGGGGTTGTTTATTTATTTCTAGGCTCGTGGGTTCTTTTTTTTTTTAGAGAGAGAAGGAGAGTGAGAGAGTAAGTTGAAGCTGTTTTATCTTAAATCTTGTTCGGTAATACTATGCGAAACACATCGCGGGGGAACCCAGGAAGCCCCGTCCGCCCCTTACGAAGGCCCAGCCGAAAAATACCGATTTTCCTTTGCCCGTTTGTCGTCCCGGGGCCACATCCGCTTCCGCTCCTCCGCAGAAAAGCTGAAACTTCTGTTTTTATTTTAAATCTAGTTTCGGGTCATTGGTAGGTCAATAGCTTGCACCCGTTGAGTGTTTACAATTCTAAACTTTAACTTCTTTTTTTCTTATTTCTTTTCTTCTCTTTCTCCAGAAATCCGATTACGGTTTTCCTTTCAATTCATAAATTCTCCGTAGACCATTGTAATAACATTCAATCATTTCGGACAAGGATTATTCACGTAACTTTCGTGCAATGTAAGCCACCGTCTCAAACGACTTCTAGGGTCATCAATCAACTGAGATACCGAAACGGTTTTTCGATACTGTTTTAAACTACTATTCTACCTGACAAATAATAAGTAACATCAATCGGTTATTTAACACTTTATTGGAATATGGTTCGTATGTTGAAAATTATTTAGAAAATTATTTACAAAGGAGAACTGCTAAGTGATTGAGTAATATTTTACGTAAGAAAGAAATTGGATAATTCTTAAACTGTGTTGGGTCGTAAGTTTCTTGAATTTTTGTATTTTTTGTATGTTGAGAAGGGTTACTAAAGTGGTATTTTGTACTATTTTTTATACAATTTCTTTGAGGAGGAAGGGATATATATATATATATATATATATATATATATATATATATATATATATATATATATATATATATATATGTGTGTGTGTGTGTGTGTGTGTGTGTGTGTGTGTTTGTGTGTGTGTGTGTGTGAAGAGAAATGGAAGTGAATCTGACGGTATGTAGTATAGTGAGAAATTTGAAACACACACACACACACACACACACATATATATATATATATATATATATATATATAGTATAGTGAGATATTTGAAAAAACACAGGTTTAAATAAAATGAGTGGTAAGAAATTTGAAGAGAAACGTTGGAAAGGTAGACAGTTTGAAATATGACGTCAAATATTCTTCTTTTATGGAGTGTGTGTGTGAGTGTGTGTTTTTTATCACAGAATAATGAGGAGAACTGTGATAGTCCTTGTTTATCAATAAAATTTCAAATGTGAACAGATTGACTATCAAGGACTATCACAGTTCTCCTCATTATTCTGTGATAAAATTTTTTTTTACTCTTCTTTATATCAACAAAAGCCCTGAAGAAGATCTACTTAAGAGATGAAAACACTGCAGCGTCGGCTAATAAACTTACCACTCATTTTTGCTTGAAGCCTGAAGGAAGGAGACTAAAATCGTAACAGTTAACATATAGACAAAACATTTTGATGATTGTAGTACATATAAACAAGGCGCGATGTAATGGTTAGAGTCGTAGGAAATGGACTCGTCGACGCGAGTTCAAATCCTGTACGAGTTTGTTTGAATTTCACATACCACTAATACCAGCGAGATAGTTCTGCATCCACCCACTTCTCCTCCATATATGGGTAAATAGTAGGGCTGACTGGGCTCTTTAACTTTCGTGATGCAACTAGTCTAAGAGAAGGAAAAATCTGAATTCAAATGTGTTAAACTCCGGTTAATAAATTGATCTTGTCCCACATCCTGTTCGTGCGGAGGGGTCAGTATATATATATATATATATATATATATATATATATATATATATATATATATATATATATAATAATTATTATGTATGTTTTTCTGTTTGTAGATATGTATGATTGTTTTTCCAGGGTGGTCCAAAGGTCTGGTCACCAACATTTTGAATTTAATTATTTCTACTTTTAATAATATATAAGTAATGTCATTATGTTTAAAAAAAAGAGTTCAAGTGGTACAGCCATACAGTAGCACTGACATGGCTACAGCTTGGACGAGGCATGTGTTAATTCATCTGATCAGCTACAAAATAATCTATTGTAAGGATGAAAAAAGATCGATAAGTTTACACGAAGGATCTCCGCTGGACAAGCACTCTTGCTTGAAGCCTAGAGGATGGCCACAAAATCGTAACAGTCAGTGACGCCTAATCACGCCAAAATTGTTTGGACCTCTGTTGCATTATTCACAGCGTTGATTGTGCGAGAGGGTAAAAGTAACTTGAAAATAGATCCCAGACACATCGTGCTTCCAAATTCTAGGAAGATCCGGTGTTGCATAATCTATGCGGTTGCATAAGATTATTGTCAATCCCCTGTATTTCTGAAGGGATGGCCCTTTTCATGTCACGGGCGGTACTGTTGAATGTTTTGATATATAAGGCATGGGGCAAATGGTCACTCCTAGATATAGACTCGTTAACTACCACGTGACCACCGAGGATTCTTATTATCCAATCACTGGCACTGCTGCTGCTGCTTCTGCTGTATTAATAGATGCCCGATTCTGAACTTATGTCATTGACACTTGGATTCTCTTGGACGTCGGACTTACAAAGAATACTATAACATCGGATTCTTATTGGCTTGCTTACTTACGTATTACATCTGGAACTAAGGATGGCTGCCAGATACTTAACAGGTACTTTCCATGGAATATTACAGAAAGCCCGCCAAATACGTGAAGTCATGTGGGACCTGGTTGGGTTTCAGTTTCAGTTTGGACGTCAGGCAGAAAAGGCATATCTGCTTTAGCTGGGACTCACTTGCACACGCGCGCTGTGTTTAGTTAGAGAAAGATGTTTAGTTAAGTAAATAAAAGTTTAAATAAATAATATGGTTTTGTGGTTGATGAATGTCTTGGCAACAATACTGACCTAGAAGAAGAGATGAATCAAGGACGACCAACCAGCAAGAACAGAGAAATAAAAGTCATAGAGAAAGAATAGAAATGACTAGAGATCACCAATGGCCAAAGAAGTAAGTTATGCATTTCTCTATCTACCTGTGTCTATCTCTCACCCTCTCTCCAGTAAAAGAACACTTGTGTATGTATCCAACATGGGTATATGTGTATGAGTACGTAACACCGGCCCTTCTCGTATTTTTTAATCGACCAACCAGCCTTTGTATTTCCATGTTGTATTACCCTGGTATTTAAGCAGCTGAACGCTAGCCTAGTGCATATGTAACGTTCATATCTGGCATTTGAATAAAAATAATTCAATAAAAATCACTCTCATTTATGTACCTAATGTTCAGATTACTGAAAATTGATCTGATATATGAGGAAATTAAGTTACAAGCAAAAAGAATTAAACTCATAAGTCAAAAGGTACAACTGTAATTTCACAACCATAGAATCAAACAGAAATATTGTTGTCTCTAAAAATTCTTTCAGAGAAATGTGGTGAGAGAAATCACGCATGTGGTAGCTCAAAGCGTGCAAGAATATATATGGCGTGCAAAATGATTAATGTGTTAATAAAGTCATTATAGTGATTTTCTAAATAAAATTGTTGTTTTAGTCAAATCAAAATGAGTATTTAAATATGTTAGAGAACCTAAAACAAATTTACTATTTCATATAAATAGAAGGAACATTTTAAAAAATTTCCGCTTTTTCCAACGAATTTCATTTTCAAATAAGGATTTACTCCGATGAAGGTCGAATTTTCTTTGTGTGCGGAACATTTTTACATTTTTTCTATTATTAGTATTTCATTTCATTTGGTTATTTAAAAATAATAATAGTTTCAATCAAGAATAAATAGGACCATATGACCTTTAGGCACCCCTTCTGCGATCTTTACTCACAAGGACACTTTTCTTATTTACACCGTCAAAATCCGGTTGTTTGTTTAGGGTTAGGGGTTAGTTTTATAATTGAAAAAAAAAAACGTCTAAAAATCGTCTGTTAACAATTAGCCAGATTTTGACGGTGTAAATGGAAAAATGTCCCTACGAATCGAGATTGTGAAAGGGGTGCCTAAAAGTCATATGGTCCAATGAATAAACCAAAACGTCTTCAGCATAGAATAACCGAGTTGGGGTTGACGTGTCTTAAAATCCAACCAACCAACCAACCAGCCTCAGTATTTTCAAGTCCATATCGGTCTTTTGAATCAATACTGTCGTTTTTTTAATACTCCGTTTATATGCAAGGTTTATCATTGAAGAACATACAAGCAGAGGAACAAAGAAATATATTAAAAAAAAGAGAAAGTGTACTCACAGTCTTTTTGTATAGAGAATCTGATTTGTATTAGTGCACGTCTGGATTTACGTCACCAGGATCGGTGTTGATCAATTCAAGTCTTAATCAGACAACGAAGAACAATAGCAACGGCTATTGGGTGTAATTATTCTGTGAAGCAATCAACAATTACTAATCAAATTATTAATGAAACGAAGGCGACAGATACAGGCGTAAATTAATCCGAAATCTGAGTGTCGTTTTATATGATCTTTTTTAGCTAGGCTGACTCAGATTAAAAAAAAGTTTGGTTTCATCAATCTAATAATGAAATTGTTGCTTGATTGGTTGGTTGGTTGGTTGGTTGGCTGGCTGGTTGGTTGGTTGGATTTTACGGCATATCAACCTTTGTTGGGTTATTTTATACCGAAGATCTTTTTTTTTCTCCCTGTTTTTCTATTCGAAGTAAAATAGGTTGGTTGGTTGGATTTTACGGCATACCAACCCTTGTTGGGTTATTCTATATCGAAGAGTTTTTTCATTGATACTTGATTGTTAGTCAATGTTTAAATCATTAACGGTCAGTCCCTTTCTGTTTTTCTATTTGAAGTATAATAGTTTGGTTGGTTGGATTTTACGGCATACCAACCCTTGTTGGGTTATTTTATACCGAAGAGGTTTTTTTTTTTATTGATACTTGATTGTTAGTCAATGTTTAAATTATTAACACTCAGTCTCTTTCTTCTTTTCTATTCGAAGTATAATAGGTTACAACATACCAACCATTGTTGGGTTATTTTATGCCGAAGAGGATTTTTTATATTAATACTGAATTATTTTAAACTCAAGTTTTTAAAGACGTTTTTAATCTATTTTCTTTATATTTAAACCACAGATGATATCCTAACAGGTACTACAACTCGGGGTCAGAGTTGAGCTGGGACTAAGAGTGATAAAGGGGTACTCCACATTCTCCAGAGTTCCAAAATTGTAACTTCGCCATCAGATAGAGTTTAATGCGTGGACCAGTGGGAGAAATTACGATTACACCAACAAAATCTTATATATGTATTATAATGATTTTTTTCTTTAAAAATCCCTCAAAACTCAATGTATTTATGTTAGATATAAAATAACCTAAATATACACATATCTAAATACACCACCTTCTATCAAAAGATAAATCTTGATAATTTAAAATGTATTACATCAATGAACAAGTAAATGAAATATCAAATAATCATGTGCTTTACAATAACAAGTTTTGATATTGAAATCAAATAAATTACAATAATATTAATACATAAATTGTGCTTCAAGATCGTATCTTATTATAATGGAGATTGTGGGTTTGTCTGTATGTAACCGAAACTATATTACTATACAAGTCTCAATTTCCTTTGTTATTTACACCACATTCTCCATGATTTTATTTTCTTATTTAAACCTCAATTATAAGTAAAATTGTTTTACATCATTAAGACTGTTAACAATATCTACATACTAATAACATGCAATTGTATTTATATATACAACAAAATAGCGGTTCACATTGTGAATGGAAAGGCTAATTTGCATATTGATCTTAAAAATTTGATTTTAATAAATATATGCTTAGTATTATTGATTTTTAATTGTTTGGTTTTATCTTATTGAATATGATCAAAAATCTTGGGGATAAATCTTAAAAGAAATCCATTAACAAGAGGAAATAAATGTAATATTATTCTTTACTTCCTATTTTAACTAAATAGTTAAATTAGGAAAATTTACCACTGAAAGACGGGAGTAATGGAAAATGATGGAAGAGTTAGTTTCAAAGTTGTTCTATTTTCCGATTATACCCCCTCTGTTCCAAATATTTTTATCTGAATTCTTATTCAGTTTCATTAGCCTTTCTAATTTAACATGATATTTTATTATATTAAGACTTAAATACTTGCATCCGGTGGGTGCATATATTTGCTAGTATTAATAATATACATAGACAAATTTAAATGCAAGTTTCAATTGTCACACGTAACTGAATATTACCCATAAACGTTTAAACCGCCAAAGTAATTTATTTAGAATTTCTTTTTTCGAACTTTGTCAAAATTCTGTGTATTCTTACCGTTTTAATTTCAAATATCAAACATCTTGCTCTGATGATGAGTGTTTTTCTGCATACTTAAAAAAACTCTTTGTATATTTGATATTATCATTATTTTATTTTATTTAGTATTTAAGATAATAATAAATAGAATACAATGTGTACAAGAACCTTTCATTAAACATCTTTATCCATTCACCAATTTCTTTCCTTCGTTTATTTATCTTTTCAACACACACACACACACACAACACACACACACACACACACACACACACACACACACACACTATATATATATATATATATATATATATATGTATGTATGTATATATATTAATTTAAATATATGGATGCACCGGTGTTGACCAACCACCAATGACTTACATTGGTCAGTACTTACATTGATCAGATATCAGTAATATATATATATATATATATATAATATATATAATATATATATATATATACACATGTATACAAGAATGTATGTTTGTTTGTGTCAAGATATTCACGCATTTATGTATGTTGATATATAGATATATATGTATATATAAGTGTGTGTTGTATGTGAGACAGAGAAAAGAGAGAGAGAGAGAGAGAGAGAGAGAGAGGAGAGGAGAGGAGAGGAGAGGAGATAGAAATAAATAAAGGACAAAATTGATATATAAATATATGTGTGTGTGTGTGTAGAATTGTATGTATGAGAAAAATAGAAACAGAAAATTAATATATATATATATATATATATATATATATATATATATATATATAGGTGTGTGTGTGTGTGTGTGTGTGTGTGTGTGTGTGTGTAAAGTTTGTCAAAAATGTCAAGACTTTTTATTCTTTTTGGCATATCTTGTATTCTGAAAAATAAAAAAAAAATGAAAATTTCCATTCTTTCTTCATTTCTACCCTTGGTAAATACAGCTTCATATTTGGTACTTTTTTGGCACACCTTGTATTCTGTAAAAAAAAAATCAATGAATGGAACGTTATTTTTTTTCAGAAAACAATGTGTGTCAAAAAGTACCAAAAAAAATCGATACCTGTTTTTTACACACCTTATATATATATATATATATATATATATATATATATATATATATATATATATATGCTGTAAACTAGCACATACTAAAATATTGCAAAACTTTTGACTCACTCTAATATTTATAGATTTATTTTTTTTATTTTCAAAATAATCTGCATATTAATATTTCTTTTTTGTTATATCTGTGTTTGTATGCAGATCATCTGTAGAATTAAGATAAACTTTGGTAATATGGGTTTGATGGTTATTTATCTAAAATGGGGGATCAATTTTATAATTTTGTAGGAGCTTAATTAAGATTAGGTCTTCATTTATACTGCTACTATCATCATCATCAAGGTGTGTCAACAGTACATATTCCTTTGACTCTCTAGCCATCCATCCCTATTGGCCATTGCAGTTGGTAATTCCTCTTGTAGACAGCACCGAGTGTCCACACAGAGCTGATGAATGTAATATTTTGCTGGTCGGCAAACACTGGTGTATCCATATGTAGGAGTCTGTAGGAAAACATTTATGAGTTCATACCTACTTCTTCACCTGTGCCCAGCATGTCTTGCTCATCTTTCTTGAATGGTTTGTGCGATGGGAGGTAAGTGGTCATATGTTATATACCTCTTTTATTCTTCTGGTCGGATCTGGTATATCTTCTAATGGTCTGGTCTTTCTTATCTGGGGATTCCGGGTCTCTGTTGGGGAACATTTCTTATCAGAAGCCTTGTGTCATTGTTAGCTTTTAGTAATAACAACAAGACTTCGATTTACAATGATGTTACTTTATTCATGAACCCCAGACCAGACAATCACGCAGTGAGCTCACATCTTCCTAGCTTGGCTTCTAAGTTCTAACTCCTACTCTCCAACTGACTAACTGAGTTGCTTACATCTTAAACCGGAAGGGCTTCTATTGACTTCCGTTCTCACGTTCCATCCCCAGAACGCAAGGTGAGAGTGAGGTCAAGCATTGTCACTCACTCTCAAGGCCAACAGCTGTACTGATCGCCATAAGGATTTTTATACTACCTTAAAAAGTAATAGGGATCCAATTAATATGTAACACATACAGTAGTTGTTTTGTAAGGTGCTGCTTACAGGATTTGTTCATGCATACATACACACATGCATATATAAATTAGTGTATATATATATATATATATATGTATATGTGTGTGTGTGTGTGTGTGTATGTGTGTGTGTATATGTGTGTGTGTTTTTGTGTGTGATTGTCATTCATTTATACACACGTCCATTTTGCTCTCACTGTCATATACAAGTGCGTTATTGGAACACTTTTATAACCAATAATTCATGACTTTTAGAATCCAAAGAACATTTGCTGGCGTGCGTCTCCGTGAAATTGTTTAGCGAACAAGAAAGGAAAACGCCTCAAGGAATCCACCCAATGATTAGACGTGCATTCCATTAAATAAGGCATAAGAACCATTTTCTGAGATGAAATGTGCCGATTTGCCTCAATGGAAAAATGAAAGATGCGCAAATATAAATTTTGCTTAGCTTAGACAAACGTTGCGAGATTGAGTCAACAATGATTTATTTTGTTGATTGATAGGAAGATATAAAGAGAAATTGTAGAATCATCTAACAATATGGGAAAACCAAATGGAACAGGTTTTATTTCATACGACGGACAAACACGCGCGCACACACACACACACAAAACTCATACACACACATATATATATATATATACATGTATGTATATCAAACTAACCTGTTAACTTAATATATATATATATATATGTGTGTGTGTGTGTGTGTGTGTGTGTGTGTGTATATATATGCAAATATTGATAAGTACATGAGGTAGGTAGAGGAATTAGAGAAATATATATTTATTCATACAACCATACATACACACATGCATATATAAATTAGTGTATATATAGGTACACGTATCTATCTATCTATCTATCTATATCTATCTATCTATCTATCTATATATATATATATATATATATATATGTAATATATATAATATATATATATATATATAGAGAGAGAGAGAGAGAGAGAGAGAGAAGAGATAGAGAGAGAGGAGAGAAAGAGAGAGAGAGAAAATAAATTAGATACGTTTGTATGATAGCTAGATAGCTAGATAGATGTTTGCAGGATAGATAGATAGATAGATATGTAAGCTTAATATATATATATATATATATATATATATATATATATATATATATATATATATATATATATATACATGTGTGCATATATGTATGAATATATATATATATTATATATATATATATATATTCACACAGGCGTATATATAAATTAGAGTATATATATTAGTGTATATATTTATATATATGCATGTGTATGAATATATATATATATATATATATATATATATATATATATATATATATATATATATATATATTTATATATATATGTATATTCATACATATATTTACACATGCATATATATAAATTAAAGTATATGTATATATGCCCATGCCCGAAAGTGCGCCTTACATGTGGTTTCACATTTTATTGATTTTGTATCCCCCATGCTCTCGTTCCGTGGCAAATGAATAATGGGTATATATTTGTCTTGGCTTCGCTAAAGGCAGCACCCAAATAGTTTTATACGAATCCCTGGTGATACTAACTCTGGTTTCCGAAAGACTCTGACGACTTTGTTATAGTGGCCGCGCAGCCTCTGCATCTCATTTATCCTGACGATGTAAGGACAATGGATTCTAATATTTATTTTCCAGATTGAGAGTCTTTATATTCTTATGATAACCTTCTGATCCAGTTTAGACAGGTTCTAAAAAGCCCTGTTGTCTGTGGCTTTAGAATACACCGACTTCAACTCTGCTCAGGGATAAAAGGCCCTGAATGAGGACACATGTTAGCCTATACGTAATGCTTAATGATGGAATCTTGGTGCCTGAGCAGTTTATGATATGCAACACTCTACTTTGGCCAGACGATGGGTGAGAGAGAATTCCTCCGAGTCAGGTCAAGCCCTAGACTTTATAGGATTGTCCCGACGCTATTGCCCTTATGGTAGATTACCAACCCCTTTTTAATCATAAATGTGCTCCAGTGCAGTAGCTTGGTATGAACTGGTTTTAATAGTGAAGTTCTAGTCGTAGTGCACTGGGGAGTGTGGAGTACCCATTCCTTGATATTACTCCCAGGTCCACTCTGATCCGGACTGGTAGTAACTGTGAGGACCCTATGTGTTATGAACTGATCAAATGTTCAAACTGCTGTATAGATGAAAAAACAGAAAATCTTCAATAGATTCGACATGGAACATTTTTTAATCAATTATATCAAATTATATCAAACCGAAAACATGTAAGATCCAACATAATAGCAGATGTACGATGTGTGGAGACAGAAATAAAAGCGAACCATTTTTGAAATTTCGGACTGTTGTACTCATCTTTATTGTGTATAACACAACGTTCAGGCCACATTAACCTTGGGCTTTGATCAGGTATTTTTGTTTTTTTAATTACCTTAAAATAAGTCATCTTCAGACGATTACTCATTAATTTAAACATGATTCCGGAGCTAAAATCGTCACCATATTCAAATCTTGGTTGCATTTATGCTGCTTGACCCCCCCCCCCCCCACCAACCACAATGAGTGGTAACGATTGTAGCTCCGAAATCATGTTTGAATTCATGGCTTATCACCTGAAGATGAATGTTCAGGTGATTTTTAAAAGATTACCTTGAAATAAGAGTTCGATTTTGATGTGGCCCGAACATTGCATTAATGCACAATAAAGATGAGGACAACAGTCCGAAATATAAACATCATTCGTAACAAGCCGCATCTCATAAATACAGGCAAGTATATGTATATCAACTAAAAATAAGGAAATGAATCCCACAGTATATCGGAGTTAGAAATTTGAAAAACGCACAGATGTTGTTGTTGCAGATTGACTGTTTGTTTTGCGCGGGAAGTCGAAAAGACAAAGGAAAAGCGAACAAAGAAAACGTGTAGGCGTTTGAGAGCAACAAAAGAACTCATCTGGACAAAGACTAACTGGAACAAAGGGAAGGGACTTCCGGTCAAGGAACAAAGGAATGTGTGGGCGGTCGTCGATACTTAAGCAGACCCGGAGAGACCCGAGAGAGACGGCGAGCAGAGAAGGTGTCGGACCGTCGATACGGTCGGGCGAGCAGTGAGGCTCGACCACCACCTTCCACCACATAAGTAGTCGTAGTGTCATTTTCCGTGCCCGCCACTCACCTACCACACACCGAAGAAAATAAAGAAGAGTCATCTTTTATATACGCGTATCTGTTGTTATTGAAGTAGCTGACTACTAGCATACCTGGCTAGTGGGTTAGTGACGATATCCGCTACTAACATACACGAATTTAGCGGCGTGAATTCGAGACCAGTATGCAACATTGTTAATTGATGTTGTTTTATTAACTGCTTATATTGCAATATTTCAATCCGTTTCGATCATCATTAGAGCATGCCTATTAAAAAAAGAAGAACACATTTTAATGAAAGATATGACAGATCTTAACGGAAAATAACTCATAACCTTACAACCTGTCATATTTTTCATCAAGCTGTTTTCTTCTTTTTTATAATAGACATGCTCTGATGATGATACAAAACGGATTGAAATATTGCAATATAAGCAGCTAATAAAACAACATTAATTAACAACATCAGTATGTTTTTTTTTTCAAATTAAGTATATGTATATAGACAAAATTGTTTGTCATATAATAAGTTAATGCAGCACATTGAAAAATAGGTTTGCTGTCATTTGGACATTAGTAAATGACCAACGGAAAATTCACTCAAAGACAAGATATTTTCTTGTTAATGAAAACTAGCTTTTATGGTATATTCATAAAACAAAACATTTCCTATTAAATGAAATGTATATAATTCTTTGAGATAGATACGGATCACGTAACCCCGGCTTGACAAACAGATATAGTGTCAAGCTGGTCATAGTGAAAGAAACGAAAGAAAAAAGAACAGATATTAAGACCTTGCCAATGAGCTGATGAATCCATGAAATATGAAGATGATGTATATATCAATCGGGTTTGAGGCTCTTTTTATACTTTACGAGAATACATAAAAGAGACTAGATGAACAGGAAATACTATTTCAGACCATCTAGACCCAAACACTACCAAGATCATCCAGTATATTTAGTAGAGCGTTGGGGATCTGAAGCGATATGCTGTCATTTAGATTCCAGAGAATAAACACCGGTTAAACTGGTAGGTAAAACTCGCAATGAATAAAATAAGAAAAAACTAAAAATAATTAAAAAAAACACAATAATTTTTCTTGTTTTTTTTTTGTTTTTTTTTTTGTTTATTTTTTTGTTTTTTTTTTATTTTTTTTTTTTCATCATTGCTCTTAGAAGAAGAGTAAGTAGCCTGCATGGATTGCAGAGTGAAAATGAAAATAAAAAAAAGGAAATATTAAATATTCAGCCAATCTGGTTTTGAACAATCCTTTGAAATTGCTATTGTGCCACGGGATTCAGTTTAATCAATGAAGATATTTAAAGTTTTAAGAAATGATGATAATGGAAAGAAAAATGAGTTTTCAAGAAAATTCCAAGTGTATTGATAACTTGCCAGAAAGTCATGCTCAGATAGAGTGAACAAATTCACAATAAAATAAAATAAAAATAGTGACCTGGATTTGAAAAGCCCAATCATATTTCCAATATTATCATATATTTTTCGAAGTTTATGGATAAAAACAATCTGATCTCTGTTAAAAGTCGTTGACCTTAGCATATCAATTTGGTTTTGATAATTAAATGCTGAAATGTCAAAGTTATGAATATAGCCCGAATTATTCATCACATTATAATCGGAATGTAATCATCAGAATTGTATGGTTAACGAAGAAAGAAAGAAAGAAAGAAAAGGGCGGGTAGGTATAATATTAAAACAGAAAGAAAGAGACAGATACAAAGGGAATTTTATTAAGAACGAAAGACGCAAAGAAAGAAAGAGGTGTGATATTAAGAAGGGAGAAAGAAAGAAAGAGGTATGATATTAAGATAGAAAGAAGGAAATAAAGGGAGAAAAAAGAGAAAAGTTATAATATTAAAAAAAGGAAAGAGAAGTATAATATTAAAAAATAAATAAAGAAATAAGAAAGAAAGAAAAAAGAAAGAGAGAGGAGAAATGTATAATTTAAAAAAAAAGAAAGAGGAGGGAAGGTATAATTTTAAGAAAGGAAGTAAGAAAGAAAGAAAAAGGAGAGAAGGTATAACTTTAAGAGAGAAAGAAGGAAATAAATAGATAAAGAAAGAACGAAAGAGAGGAGAAAGTATACTATCAAGAAAGAAAGAAAGAGAGAAAAAAAGAAAGAAATTATAGAGAAGCTATAATATTATGCAAGAAAGAGATGGGAGGGGATGTATATTATTAAGAAAGAAAGAAGAAAGAAAGACTTTAGCGGGAAGCAATAATGTTATGCAAGAAAGAAAGATATGGGAAGGAATGTATATTATTAAGAAAGAAAGAAAGAAAGAAAGAAAGAAAGAATGAATGAAGAAAGAAAGAAAGAAAGAAAGAAAGAAAGAAAGACTTTAGCAGAACCAATAATATTATGCAAGAAAGAAATTGGAGGGAATGTATAATATAATAATAATGAAAAGAGGCAAAATGAGTGAAACCATGCAAGTTGATATTTATTATAATTAATGTTCAAATCTCGGATATAAATTGATATTTTATAAAATCTGGAGGTTCGATAATTATAAACACAAATCCAACAATGAATTCTCACAGATAACACCACTAATCATTTGGATGACTTCTGAAGACAGTCGGAAAATTAAAACGGAAAGTTTTTTGGTGGTCCCCAATGACAGATTAACTACAGTATTGAATTAACATTTTGGGAATTGGTTACGGTTTTAGGGGATTAAGGTTGTTTAATAATTACTATAAATTTAATGTTGAAAATATTTTTAAAATCAAGTTTAATTGAAATTATACATTTCAATACTAACACAAACACCTGTCTCAATAATAGATTCAATAATTAATTTCAATGGTTAATAAATGTATAGTAATGTGTTTTTTTGTTGTTTATTTTTTTAAGCAAATAAAAACAACCTTAATTCCCTAAAACCGTAACCCAATTCGCAAAATATTAATTCATAGACTGTATTGGGGACTACCAAAACTTTCCGTTTTAATTTTCCGACCGTCTTCAGAAGTCAGCCAATCATTTTTATATAATCTTTACAAAAACGATTTTAATCATATTTGCTTTAGGGCAATGTTCCTTTGCAATATAACCACGCACACAAATACAGATACACCGATACAGAGCCGCTCATTATGTAATGGCTAACGTTCAAATCCTGGCGAGGCGGTTTTCACTCCACATAGAGCTAATACGCTTCAAAAGATATAAATCGTACTATTCACCCGTCACTGATAGGTAAATAGAAGGGCAGACTGGGCAATTCAACCTTAGTATGGCAACCGGTCTAAGAGAATGTACTCACTGATTTGAAACCTGATAAATTGCATTTCAAAATTGACCATGTGTCATATCCCGCCATTACGTGTCTGTTCTAAATCCATACTAACAAAAACACACACATATAAGCAGACACAAATACACACAACCATACAAACACATAAGTACACACACTTACTCTTACTTGTAATAAATGAATGAATAAGTAAAAATATATATTTATATCTGTTATAGGTGATATAACCTATGGACATAAATGGAATGCGCCGACGGCTACTATAAGTAATAGGAACAATTGTGGCTTGACACGAAGCAAATGCGAGTCAGATCGTAGCTGTATTCGTCGAACGCAATTTCCACTTTCTTGCTGTAAATTTCTACTCTTTTGTTCAATACATTTGTCTATATTGTTACCAGTCGTTTGTCTTATTTTTGACCCTTAAAACCCCACAACAATATTGTTACACGAACTGAATATAAATTTATCCGTAGCACTTTTTTTTTCTAATAATAAATTGACGCTTATACCCACCGTTGATTTATAAATTAATATATGATATCGTAAAGATAAACTAATTCGCTAATGGTAATTCCTTTTATTACTAATATAAACACGATTTTTTAATGTTGTGAACAGAAAATAATCTTAGTGGAAAAAAGTGATGAACATATTGATAGATAGGAATGACAAGTTTAGATAGATAGATAGATAGATAGATTTGCGGAAATGTGCAGGCTAAGCTAGATACATGTACAGAAATAGGCAAGCTTAAATAGATAGATATATAGATAGGAACACTCTTAGATTGATAAATAGATAGATAGGCAGATATGAGTAGGCTAAGATAGATAGATAGATAAATAGATAGATATATAGATAGATAGGCAGAAATGAGCAGGGTAAGATTGATAAATATGCGGAGATGAACAAGCTTAGATAGATAGATAGATAGATAGATAGCAATAGCATAATCTTTACAGATCACTGCCGTCCCTCACAATCCCATAACCCCACCAGCAGAACCTTTCCTCTCATAAGAATATCAGATAGATACATACATACTTACATAGATACATAGATACCCAGACAGGTAGAAATGAGCAGACTAAGAGATAGATATACATAAAGGAACAAGCTTAAATAGATAAATAGATAGATAGATAGATAGATAGATGGATAGGTAGATAGATAGATTGCTCGCTTAACAGTCTGAGAGAGACTAGCTAGAGAGCGAAATAAAATCGCTTTATCTTAAGGCTCTTGAATTTAAACAAGTTATTTAAGTTGTCACTTTGCCGATGCAACCTTTGGCAAAAGGACCCCACCTTAATCGATAACCGGTCACAGCACCGACTCGACACGCCCTTTACACCCGTTAGTGATTTTCTAGCCGACATTGTTCGATTCTGAATTGTCTGTTCGATACGAAACTCCCTCCGCCCAGGGCTACTGTTCATTCGTTGCTTCAAAAGAATTCTAGCAAAAAAGTCTGTGAAACAGATGGTCACGTTAATAACGCTCAATCGAAAAAAAAAATATTAATCTTGAAAATAAAAAAAGGACTTTTGCAACTTTCATAAAAGCGCAAATGTCGATCGTTGTAGATGATTTTAATATGCGAAAAAGAAAAGTGATCTATCATAGAAAGAAGGAATGAAGTGCAATATACAAACAAGTACTGATCACTCGATAGCACAAAAGGGAAGAAAAAGTTCTAGCCCAAATCAACTTGGCATAGATTATGTGGCATGTGCGTGGTCTAATGGTTATATTCGTAGGAAATGCACTCGTCGACCCGAGTTCAATTCCTGGACGAAGCTGTTTGAATTCACATGGCGCTAAAACCCTTGGAAAAGGTATGAATCCAATTCTCCCTCCAGCTATGGGCAGGGAAGACTGTGGTCTATCTATGGCTAGGTAAGCAGTCTAGGAGAAGGAAAACTCTGAATTCAAACCTGTTAAGAAATTGAACTTGTGTCACATCCTTCTCGTGCGGAGGGGTTGGTAAATATATATATATATATATATATATATATATATATATATATATATATATCGTGGCCAGGGTATTCATAAGACTCTTTACAACTTCAGAGAAATATTTAAAAAGCAAATGAACCGCCAATATTTAAGTTTTAATGTAATGAAATATATTTAATTAGAAAGACTAATGAAACTAAATGAGAATGCAAATAAAATGATTTGAAAAAGAGGAGAGTTGTTTGCTTGGATTTTACGGCCTGTCGACATTTGTTGGGTTATTTAATGCCGATGATGTTTTGTTTTATTCATTCTTTATAGGTATTCAACATTTGTTTCAGAATCATTCTTTAAAATCACAATATTTTCAAAAAGATTTTTAAACTCTTTTTTTTCCTAATCTAACTCATAGATGGGATGCTAACAGGTACTAGCACTCCGGTGCAGAGTGGACCTGAGAGTATTGGTACTCCACATACCCCTGAGCTTCAGAATCAAATCTTCACCATCAGATAGAGTTTAACGTTATACCCAGGACATTAAAACCCTCAGTCACTGCTTTTTAGCATATACATGATAAAAAGGATGGGGGTTTGCCAAAATGGCAATACTTTATCGGGCCAGAGGTGACCAACCGATTGACGGGATGAGGCCTCTCTAACCACTCGTAAGGGCCAAAATGGAGTGGTACATGTCATGGACTGCACAACCACCAAGTTTCCATCCTTAACCACCACGGGTCGCCACCCATGGATAGATTAGGATATTAAAATTTTATTTAGCTTTTCAACAAACAGACTTTTATTTGTAACGTTACGTAATAAAAATGTCCTCATGGGGATTGTATAGTATTTTTGAGCGGTAGGATCTTTCCTCTGTAGAAATTCCCGATATTTCTTTGGGCTGGTCGTGTCAGCTGAAATGGAATGAAGGAAGTAGAAACAATAAAGTGTAAACTTATTCAAACTTGCACGTCGGGTTACAACTATGCGTTGATATATATATATATATATATATATATATATATATATATATACGTGAAGAGAGAGAGACAGAGAGAGAGAGAGAGAGAGAGAGAGAGAGAGAGAGAGAGAGAGAGAGAGTTTCTCTGACCAAAAAATCGTTGTTTTCACCAAATTTTCTTGCTGTTTGTTTTAGGGTTTGTTTTGGATTTTTTTGCACCTGGAAGCCTGTTCTTTTTATTTCGAATATACTCAGATCGTTCTTCCGGTCAAAGACATTCGAATAGATTACTATTTATTTTATTTTGGATTTTTCTCATTTTATTTTCTCATTTTATTTCGTCTTATTGTTATTTTCTCTTATATCTATTTTCCGATACACACATACGTTGAAAAGTTTCCATACAAAGAATTAAAATGCATCTAATCATGATATAGTACAATACAACCTCAAGCCATATAGTCAGAACCAAGACCAAAGGAGAGCTCGTATGGATGAATACAGAAATAGCTGAACACATATATAAATGATTGAAAATTTGTGAATTGTTTCATAAGTGTGTTGTCTGATGATAAGTGGCCAGTTGCTGCTTTGAAAACAATGATAACAATCACCCCTTAATCCTTAGCCGCGTGTTCACTACGATGGAGTGGTAGTACCTGTTAGGGTTCTGTCAATAATTCAAATAAATTTGAAAATTACTAGTATTCCATAGTGTAAAATAATAAAGTAAGTAAAGTCATCGGGGTGGCCTAAAGTCGTTATCAGCCAGACAGCGAGGGAGTATATCCCCTTTTCACTAGCGCTGGACCAAGGAGATTATTTTAGCATATGAGATGGAACGCCATACCTACCATCAGCTCCTTACTTTATCGCACAACAACCTGTGCTACTCATACGTTGAGTTGGCAAGGGCCGGTATCGAACCAGGAACCTTGACGTTCCCAGCTGAACACTCTACCGACTGAGCTAAAACGGCCCCTGGAAAAACCCAAAATTTAGCTATAAGTGTAGATAATACTGAAATTTAAGTAGAATTTGTTAAGCCTGTGAATGATGACGTAGAGGTCACTGACCTTTGCTTCTGATTGGAAAGAGGCAAGAGAGATGTGACAAGCCTCGTGTAGCAAAGCGGGCGCAAACCAGTCTGGTATGCAAGATGGATGGAAAAGGAAAATATAGCTGCATTTTCACTAAAATTTAAATAAACGCGATCTCGAAGCTAAGAGATTTGGTGAGAGTAAATTTGCAAGTATGCGATTTTTTTCTCAGATTGCTGTACATAAAACTAAGTTAGACCGAGAAGGCGGTGTAATGCATCGAAGTTGTGAACGAGTTGTATTCGGAAAAATACTAGGATATGTTTGCAGGATGAAAGGTGTGACGTCAGACACTGGAGACGGAGAAAGAGATTATTGTAATCAATTTCAATTTCGTTTGAGTGTTGTATAGCGCCTTCTTTACCGGCACTAAATCGTATATGTTATATAGTGGCATCAAATTCTATATATGTTATATAGCGGCTTCTTCAAACTCACACTGAATTGTATACGTTGCAGGTATACTGCGGTTATCTAACCCTTAGACGATATATGTAGTGGTCGCTTAATGAAATCACAAGGCATGCTGTATGTAGTAGGAGATTGACATTTTATTTCTTCTCGGCTGCACGTGATGGGCGGCGAACTTGACAATGGGAATCTGCCCAAGGGTTGACAATGCGTTGGTGAGGTGGAGGGGGGCTGGTGACGTCTCACCGCTCTTGGTCGCGGCGGTGCGTGACCGCGTCGGTCACTCCGTTCTCTTTGCCGCCCGCTGTCTCTCGGGCGTCTGTTCACTACTGACTACTTTTTTATATATCTCAAACGCCTACGCGTTTTCTTTGTTAGCTTTTTATCAACGATCAAATCTATTTCCGGCATCTTAACCCCTTTGAAATTTTTGTCGTCTTTTCTTTGCTTTGTTTAATCTAACCGGAAATTCCTATTTCTGTTTGTACAATATCCAACATGAGGAGGACAGGGGGAAGGTGCAGTCTGTCCTCCAAGGCATTTTTACTTGGGTTTAGAATTAAATATATGAGCTTTGAGAAAAACAACAATGCCCTATGATCGTTATTGATATCTACCAACAGATGGAAGTGTAGTATCCCTACGCTCACATATTACGAGCAATAGACTGGCCCATGCGGGCTATATAAACAGCGATTTGCTCCTCCACTTTTTGTAGCTGAGTTTCGTTTAGCTGAATACGATGCCATAGAGTACATAGCCCAATGTCTGTGGTAGTTAACACTGATTAAAGATTAGGACAGCCAACCCAACCTCATCTTCCCATTTTTGTAAAAAAGAAAAAAAAGGGAAAAAAAGCAAGATTTAGGAGAACGTGTTGGTCGAGAAAAGCAAATCCATATTTCAATGACATTTTTAAACTTCAAAAGAGCCATTGCTTATTTATTTCAATGGTAATTCTGCTACTTCTAAACATCTATGGTCCTGTTTATTATTCATTATAATAAAAAAATATATCGATTACTTTTATTGGTTAGAATTCAGAAATCCTATCTCAACTAATTTATTTTGCGGTGATATTTGCCGCTCATCCCACTTATGAGGGCTTGACACAAGGACATTTTTATGTGGGACCACCCATAAGCCGAGGCTTATGGGTGGTAGGTAGAAAAAATTGCGTCGACACCGTCGGTATTCCCCCTCGAGAGGGGGGGGGCCTCAGGCGCTGGGCAATAAACCCAGCCCTGCCACTAAGTCAGTTATTGCCTGGGGTAATGGCCCTCTGGGATCGACGCTATTAATTTAACACACCGGTCCAGTGGCCGAAGCACACCGGACCCCCGAAGGACGGCTTGTTAATTTATTTTGCGGGTGGATTGTTTGGTTGGTTGGTTATTTCTACGTCATGAAAGGTAGGGAGTAAATGGGGAAACTAAAAAAGAAATGAATAGACAATAACTAAAGACAGAAATAATTTGAGAATGAAGGAAGTAAAAAGAAAGGCAGAAAGTTGTTGGTTTGATTTTACAGCATTTCAACCCTCGTTGGGTTATTTTATACCGAAGACGTGTTGTTTTATTCATCCTTGATGGTATTCAATTTTTTTACTTCAAACTCAATATTTAAACACCTTTTAAAACTATTTTGTTCTGGGACCATGTGAACTTAAGGCACCCCCTTTTTGATCTCGATTAAGAAAGGACATGTTTTTCATTTACACCGTCAATATCCGGTTGTTTTAACAGACGATTTTTAGATTTTTTTAAAATTATAAAACTAACCCCAAACCCTAACTCCTAACCCTAACCCCTAACAAACAACAGGATATTGATGATGTAAATGACAAAACATGTCCTTTCTTAATCGAGATCAAAAGGGGGTGCCTTAAGGTTATACGGTCCTTGTTCTGTTTAAACCTTACATGGGACCCTAACAGGTACTATCACTCCGAGTTATTGTGGGTCTGGGAGTAATGGCGATGAAGGGGTACTCCACACTTTGTAGAGCTCCCGAATTGGAACTTCAGCATTACATGCAGTTTTGAATATAGTTGGCATGCACGAAAATGATTGCTTAAAATCTGATACACCGCACATAGATAGGATGACATTTTTGTCATTTTTGGTAGCTCAATGTATGGGATGTTTCTGTTGTCTTCTTGACTAAATCAATTTTTGATGGATAGACACATCGCTAAAAGGTCACTCTGTGGTTTAGGATTATGTAAATGTTATTTAGGAAAATATATTAAGACATGAGTGTTTTATTGTGTTTCATGTTATAGTAATATGAGGCACAATTGTTGATCGAATTATCATGTTTTGCTTTGTTTCATATATGACATCCCATCTTATTTGCAAAATTTCCCAACAGTATTGGCGCACTCTACAAGGGCTAAACTACTTATTTATGAAAGGGTTAACGTCTTTTGGGAAATCTTCAAGAGACACACTTTGGAATTTTATAATAACATTTATTTTCTTTATTTCTTTATTTATTTTCTTTGCTCCCAGAAACTTGAGAATGAAACAGATTATCAGCCAATACTTAGCTCGTCTAGTAACCACAAGGTTCCTGATTCGATACCGGCCCTCGCCAACTCTGCATATGAATAGCACAGGGATCTATGCGTAAAAGTAAGGAGCTGATGGTAGGTGCGACTTCGAATATAGAATTTAGTTTTGAGCATAATTTCACGAGTACCTTTTTTTCCAATAAGAACTTTGAACGAAAGGTACTGCTATACAATGGTGACCAATGTAAGATTTTAAAAGCGTATATTCTATACTGAACTGTGTACTATAACTTCTATATATAACACAGAAAGGACGGAGACATGCCGCTAGTAGCAAAACAAAACAGGTGAAGAGAGGGGAAATAAAGTCTGAGAGACAGAAAGAAGAAGTTAAAATATATAAAAAGATTATTTGGTTGATTGATTATCAACAGGTCGGGGGTTATGACATGCTTAGCGGTTAGGAAGTAATATATGTTGTGCATCTTTATTTAGACTTGTATAGTAATTGGTTTTAACAATATGTTAGCACATTGGGTATCATATTGTATGATATTGATTAGGTTCCTGACTATATTCTGTGGTATAATTTTGTTTCCTTCAAAAAGGACAGAATGTCTTATACGTTGACTTTTTCAAATAATTTTTTCATATTATTTGCATTAAAATAACGGTTTCTGATGAGAGCAAAAATCCTGCATTCTATGAATAAATGTTGGATTTATACAGAGTATAAGGACTTGCTGATTAAGTTTATGCACCAATCTCTTCCATCTCGTTCATTTTACTGGGAAGAGGATTTTAAGGATATGTTTTGTGTCATTAATAAATACTCTGTGCACTGTTGATGTCCCTATAACACCAAATGGTAGAGTTTATCATCTGTCCAAGATGGTCGACATACACAACAAAATTTATTGCACAGTGTAGTTTAAACTGTAATGTTTTAAAGACTCCTTGTATATTCATTTTTATTATTACTTTCTTCTGAATGAAAAAATCAAATGTTTTTGTTTCATGAAATTAATTGAAAAATAGTAAAAAATATAAAAATGAAATTAAAAAAACCAAATAGAAAGAATTCTTTTCAAATTCATGTTTAGTGCTATCTACAAATATTCTATGCACTGTTGATTATCTGAGGCAATGTTTACCAGTGGTTAAAGACAATCTATCCGTACAAAAAGCAATATCTGCAATAAATATTTTTTATTAATAAAAACAATATTATTGAATAGTTTAAGAAGTCCCTGAGCACATTATCAACATTTGAGAGTTCATGGAGCATTAGGATGATTGTCTTTAATTATAATCTTTCAGTGAAATCCTGCACGTACATAGGAAAAAGACTCTGAACTTGGCAGGTTCATATCTTCTAAAGTAAACTTTAATCCCCCACAAAATTCTTTGGCGAACTTAGGCAGTCATAGTAGATGTTAGGAAAAAATATTATGAATATTGAAGAGGACGTATATGTAGCTGACTGACCGTAAGATATATATATATATATATATATATATATATATATATATATATATATATATATATATCCTATTTAGTAAAAGAAACGGTGAAAGCAACCATCTGTTTACATTTCCACATACACACACGCGCGTGCGCGCTAACATAAACACTCATACGCCCAGCGAAAGCGATTATCTATTTACGTTTTTACACACACACACACACACACACACACACACACACGCACAACGTAAGAGAACGTTCTATGTCAACTTCAGAACCGTTTGTCTTAACGTTCATAATTTCAAATATCCAAAGAACGCTAGTTTTTCATTCAACATTTTTAAATAGATTGACCAACAAAAGACTCACGCAGTCTCCTTATTCTCTGTGATAAATGTATTTTTAAACAAATAAACAAAAGTCCTGATGAAGATCTACTAAAACAGATTGAAACACTGCAGCGTTGGCGAAATAATCATCAGCCTTTTTATGAACCTGTGTTTTTTCAAATTTTTCACTATATTACATACTGTCGGTTTCGCTTCCATTTTTCTCTTCACACACACACACACACACACACACACACACACACACATATATATATATATATATATATATATATATACTGGGTGTTCATGGGAAATTTGACAGTTACATAAGGAAAAAGAAAAAGTGCTTGGTAACTACACAATTTAATGAATTGTAAAGTAATTCAACAGACACGGAGATTACACTACTGTCAACAAGCTTCACTTAAAATAACCGCCATTAGCGTCGATCACATTCTCAATCCTGCTCTGGAACCTGGAGCAAGCTGACGTTACACTTTCCCTGGGAAGGGTTTCAAAAACTACCTTAATCCTGTCGATCAACTGGGCTTTTGTAGTACTGGCGAGGGATTGGTGTCTTTCTCAACAGAGCCACATACATAATAATCCATGGGGTTAAGATCTGGGGAGTTCGGAGGCAAAACATTGGGACTGATGTAGTCGTAAAAATTCGCCGACACCCATTTTTTACTTTTCCCAGAGGTGTGGCAGGGGTTCGAATCTTGCTGCTATCCATATGGCCAACCATTGGCTATGCTTGTTATCCAGGACTTGTCTACAGTGTTTAGCAACTCCACATAAGCATCAGAGCATTCTCCAACATTTTTTAATGCAGATTTCCGAGGAATTTTGCTTTACGAACGCAATCAAATCGATTGCTATGTTGCTTTCTTCCAAGCTTTTAAATGATGCGTAGTTTGCGTCAATACCTCCGACCTACGGAGAAAAATAACCAAATATAAATATGTCAAATATATCTTAAACACTCTGTATATATATATAATATATATATATATATATATATATATATATATATATACTAGCAAATATATGCACCCTCCGGGTGCAAGTATTTAAGTTTTAATGTAATGAAATATCGTATTAAATTAGAGGCAGACAAAAAGATATGTAACAGAGTGGGGGTATAATAGAAAAATAAAAATGAAACTTACTCTTCCATCACTCCCGTCTTTCATTGCTGAATTTTACTTATTTAACAATTTAGTTAAATTAGGAAATAAAGAATAAAATGACAGTTATTTTTTCTTGTTAATGGATTTCATTTAAGATTCATTGAAGAGATTTTTGCTTATATTCATTAAAATAAAACCAAACAGTTAGAAATCAATAATACTAAGCACATATTTAATAAAATCACATTTTTAATATCAATATGCAAATTAGCCTTCCCATTCACACTACAAACCGCTATTTTTTGTATATATAAATACAATTGCATATTATTTGTATGTAGATATGGACAACACTGATAAAAAGGTGAAGAAATTTTATTAATAATTGAGGTTTAAATATAAATAAAATCATGAAGAATGTGATGTAAATAACTATGTTAATTGTGACTCAATTAGTAATATAGTTTCGGTTACAGACAGAAAAACACACAATCAATACATATAAATACATATATAAATAAATACATATATATATAAATACATGTAGGTATACACACACACACACAGACACACACATACATATATGTATAAGTATATATATATACATGTATGTATAAGTATATGTGAGTATGTGTGTATGTATTTATATATGAGACATTTCCTTTCATTTCTTATATCCCCAAAATATATTTGATGACATGATATCCTAGAGAAATCTCAAATCTATTCCTGTGAACCTTCCATTTGTCACAGAAAATAACACGCATGAAAATCCTCTGAGACTTTGAGATAAAAATGGATCACCCAACCGACGCCAGAAGGCCAGATCTAATTTTAGTTTACTAGTAGATAAGTATTTGAGGTGTAGCCCATATTATCGTTCCAGGGCTCCAATGAGTCAAAGTAAAAGAAAATGAATTCTCTGATCGATTGATTAAGGGATTATTATCCAATGCCTAGATGGAAGGCAGTTGCGTCCCTTGTATGTTTATACTCCCATTTTTATGTAGTCGTTTCTTAATAATTTTTGGCACACAGTTAAACATTTATTTTACCCGTAGATAGGACCTTAATAGGTTCTAGCATTCCGGGTCACGGATGATCTGGTACTAATAGGTTTAAGGAGCTACGATGGTTGATATGCCCAAAAACAAAGAAACCAAACCAAGCCAAACCAAACTAAAATAAAAAAAAAAAGAAAAGAAAATAGATCACTAATTAGGACTGAGCCTATTCTAGTAGTGACCACCCTAAGCAGAGTTTAACAGTTTTGAATTCAGAGTTTTCCTTCTCCTAGACTGGTTGCCTAAACAAGGTTAAAGAGCCCAGTCCGTCCTACTATTTACCCATAACTGGAAAGTGAATAATTGGATTAATACCTTTCTCAAGTATATTAGCGCTATATGAACTGTGGCTTCGTCCAGGATTTGAATTCGGGTCGACGAATCAATTTCCCACGTCTCTAACCAGTATATCACGCGCCTCCCTAACCAGTACACCACGCGCCTCCCTAACCAGTATACCAGGCGCCTACCTAACCAGTATACCACGGGCCTCCCTAACCAATACACCACGCGCCTCCCTAACCAGTACACCAGGCGCCTACCTAACCAGTATACCACGGGCCTCCCTAACCAATACACACGCGCCTCCTTAACCAGTACACCAGGCGCCTACCTAACCAGTATACACGGGCCTCCCTAACCAATACACACGCGCCTCCTTAACCAGTACACCAGGCGCCTACCTAACCAGTATACCACGGGCCTCCCTAACCAATACACACGCGCCTCCTTAACCAGTACACCAGGCGCCTACCTAACCAGTATACCACGGGCCTCCCTAACCAATACACACGCGCCTCCTTAACCAGTACACCAGGCGCCTACCTAACCAGTATACCACGGGCCTCCCTAACCAATACACACGCGCCTCCTTAACCAGTACACCAGGCGCCTACCTAACCAGTATACCACGGGCCTCCCTAACCAATACACACGCGCCTCCTTAACCAGTACACCAGGCGCCTACCTAACCACGGCCTCCCTAACCAATACACACGCGCCTCCTTAACCAGTACACCCACGGGCCTCCTAACCAATACACACGCGCCTCCTTAACCAGTACACCAGGCGCCTACCTAACCAGTATACCACGCGCCTCCTAACCAGTACATCACGCGCCTCCCTAACCAGTACACCACGCGCCTGCGCCTCCCTAACCAGTATCCCTAACCAGTATACCACGTGCCTTATATCAAATGTATTCCTGATGATTCTTGATTTACTTAGTATTACACCTTCCTCTATTAATGTAAACCACCTGGTTACTTAAACGCCCTTCAGGAATTTCACTTATTCTTTAACTACGGCGCTAATAACTACTGGTATGACTTGTGTAGAGATATTCCATATTCTCATTTGCACTCTTATTAAATCTTCATATGGACTCTTTCGTCGATTTTCGACGCATGAGTGTTCATCCAATGAACAACCAACACAGTGTTTTGTTTATAGTGGTGAAGGCTTGTGTTGGACCATCCGCACTTATTGGTACAGTCGATAGGAAAGAATTGGTGCACAATGAATGCCACAACCCCAATCAACGACTGACCTCAGGATTTTTTTAAATTCAGAGTATTCCTTCTCCTAGACTGGTTACCTACCCAAGGTTGAAGAGCCCAGTCTGCCCTACTATTTACCTATAGCTGGAAGGAAAATATATGGATTCATACCTTTCCCAAGAGTATTAGCATTATGTGAAAATTATGCAAACAGCCTTGTTTAGGATTTGAACTCGAGTCGACAAGTCCATTTCCCACGACTCTAACCATTATGCCACGCGCCTCCATATAAATCTTCATATATAACGAATCTAAACATTACACTACCACCTCCAACTATCATTATAAAGTTATATTTACATTTTTGTATAGGCGTTCCTTAAGACTTATATGCAATTAAAGGTATATATTATATTATATTATATGGCCTACCTTTTAAATGTGGCCTACGAAATCATGTCTCTTTTATAGTATGTGGCCTACGATAAAAAGCATATTATAAGGTTATAATAATAACTGTTAACCCTAACCTAAACCTAACCTTCTTTCAGAATTTTATTATATTTTAGAATTGCATACATCTCTGATTCATGTAAATTATGGACAAATTCTTTTTTAATAATTCTTAATTACTATATACAGCTTATGACTGAATTGCATTTCTTGAAATTGAATATATGTGAAAAATAATTAGTTTCAATAAATTGCCTACTACGTGTATCTATAAATATACTAGTAGTAAGGTGAGACAGATTCAAATCGGGTAGGCCACATACTATAACAGAATCAAAAAGATAGGCCACATACTACAAGGGCACACAATTAAACAAAGAAACAAGTTTTAATCCTTTACCCCACATGTTTGTGGAGTCCATTTTGTTAGGTTTTTAAGGGCCATTGCTTGGCCTTATAACAGATGCGCTTATCTGGTGGAATCCTTGATAGAGTCCGTCAACAATGCGAATCCTTTGGTTACTAAAGTGTCCTCAGTTGCTGGTAATCGTATAAGTCCTACGAGAGTATTGGTAAAGATCCGGCAATCCTATATGTGTCCGTCGTCAAAGAGGGCAGTTTTAATTATGACCAACGTGGGGGGGGGGTTAAGTATTCTAACAGGCCAGTAATATTGCCAGTGATTGGTTACAACAGTCAATCACGTGACCTTGGCTAGTCTATAAATAGAGGTGGGTATTTCAAGCACATCTTATATCCAAAAGCTATGGATAAATAGTAGGGTAATTTGGGCTCTTTAACCTTGGTTAGGCAACCGGTCTAGGAGAAGGAAAACTCTGAATTCAAACCTGTTGAACTCTGCTTAAGAAATTGACCTGGTGTCACATCCTGCTCGTGTGGAGGGGCTGGTAAATATATATATATATATCCAAAATAATCTCAACACACCCCCTATTTGGATATAAGGTGGGATTTTCAATCAAGAAATATTAAATCAAATTTCTTTATTTCTTTGTTTTATTTTATGTATTTATTTCTTTTCTTTTGCTAATCTTATTTTTATTAATGTTTTTATTATTGTAATTATTTTGTTATACTTAATTTTATCATTATTACTAATATTATCATTATTGTTATTTTGTTATACTTAATTTTTTTGTTATTAGTAGTGTCCCCTTTTTCTTTTCATTTTTTTTTCTTTTTTTTTCTTGTTAATTAATACTAAACAAAATTAGATAAAAATACAATACAATGCAATACAAGTTCGTGGGTTTAGTAGTTTTGATTGTACATTTTGACCATTAAATTTATAATAGATACAAATATCAATTTGTTGACCCACGCTTTAGATTTTAGTTTAACTGGTTATTCTTTTAATTTATTACTTTATGACCTTCCTTCTATAATGGGGCGATGATACTATTCACAAAGTTGAAAGCACTACAATGACATGCTCATGGTTCATCTTATAATCTCACGTGGGTTGTCAACTTCAGTAGGAATGATGAAGTGTCAAAAGGTGAGCATCGGTTGTTTGCCAACGCTAAGGGGATTAATGTGAACATTCAGCGTTTGTTATGGAGACGCTGAAGCTGTTAGGAGGGAAAGAATGGAAATCGGATTAGAGCCTGTGAAGCTTGTCTCCAAGGTGATGGAAAAGAAGGGCAGATGTGACAGTCGGACTGTTAACCAATAGAGAAGAAAGAAACAACCTTTGTTACCGTTTCAAAGGAAGGGAAGAATTACAAAGAAATATTCGGGAAAGTCATGGCCGAGAAAAAAAAGAGGCATGTATTCATATTCTTTGTCTGTCTGTCTGTCTGTCAGTCTCTCTCTCTCTCTCCCTCTCTCTCTCTCTCTCTCTTATATATATATATATATATATATATATTATATATATATATATATACATATATATATATATATATATATTCTTTTCACATAGATACCTTTGATAAGGTCACAATATATATATACATATATATATATATATATGTGTGTGTATATATATATTGTGACCTTATCAAAGGTATCTACGTGAAAAAGAATATATATATATATATATATATATATATATATATTTGTGTGTGTGTTAAGCAGAAAATAATACACCTGCGGTGTAGCACCAGCTAAATTTCCACTGCAAACTTATTGTGGGTTCATATAGTTTCAATGCGTGATAAAATATTTTTATTACACTGAGGATATGTAGCTAATCTGCTGCTTTTAAACCGATGCTAACAATTGCCTTTTAATTCTATCACACACTATATAACAAATAAATGTAGCTCTTACACCTGTATTCGAGCACTCTGTTTTCATTTCTCCAATAAAAAACACACACACACGTATATATATATATATATATATATATATATATATATATATACGTTAAACATGATACAATGATGTATTAATCTGTGAGATGATACTGTTAACTATGACCATTTTAAATGCCTTTTATGAATATCAACAAACGACTCGCTTGCGATAAATGTGTTTCGCTCAAAGTTCATTACTCTCTAAGCAGATATGATCATTGCATAATAGGCCATAATCGTGTTAATACCTGTTTGAGAGTGCAATAAAGTTTCTTTTATTCTTTATAGTGGTATTCTTTCCCCTTTAGGAATCGGACAATCTCAGTCACTTTGACCCCGAAACGCACACATCACGCTGCTTTAAACAAAGGCAAACGTACAATAAGTCGCTGGCAACGGGTGTTTATCGCTCTGGTAAATGCGATTCAGATAAGCCTCAATGTAAAACTAAAAATAAAAATCGGATTTACGACTTTCATTACGCCGACTGAACGCGGGAAAACTGTGATTTGAAATCGCGGGAAAAATACCACTAAACAAACGAAGGGCATAAACAAGGGAGATAATAACAATTCAAACAAATGACCAAATGCTGTCGTATTTTGTATTTACTTCCTATTTACCAGAATGGTGTTGACGTTGAACTGCATTTAATGGTGAAATCTAAATGGACCATATTTACCTTTAGGCACCCCTTTTTGATCTCGATTAAGAAAGGACCTTTTTTCCCTTACACCGTCAATATCCGGTTGTTTGGTAGGGGTTAGTTTGGTTTGGTTTGGTTTGTTTTACGGCATATCAACCTCGGTGGGTTATTTAATGCCGAAAAAGTTGTGAAATAAATTCATTCTTAATGCATAATACAATTTTGTTTATAAACTCATGTTTTTCTATTTAACCCATAGATGGGACCCTAACAGGTACTACCACACCGGGTCAGAGTGGACCAGGGAGGAATGGGGATGAAGAGGTGCTCCACATTCCCCAAACCTCCAAAACTGGAACCTCACCATCAGTTTATGAGTTTAACATCATTCCCAGGACATGTAGACCCTCAGTCACAGCCTTCTAGCACCCAGCTAGGGCTTGACATGACCAGCCGATTGATCGAGCCCAAGATAGGGCCAAAGTGGAGTATTGCAAGTCATATACTGCTCAGCCACCTAGGTTCTATCCTTAAGCATCACGGGTAGCCACTCACGGCCAACAGGTGGTCCCATTGGGGGAGGCTTACCCCTCTGCAGAGGTGCAGTCGGTGCATTCTAACGCCCCAGTCGACAGGGCGGGTTAGGCGTTAGGGTTAGAGGTTAGGGTTAGGGTTAGGGTTAGTGGTTAGTTTCATAATTTAAAAAAATCTAAAACTCGTCTATTAAAACAAGCGGATATTGATGGTGTAAATGAAAAACATGTCCTTTCTTAATCGAGATCTAAAAAGGGGTGCTTAAAGGTCATATGGTCCATTTAAATTCTCTGAAACTCTGTGGAGTGTGAGGTATAGCTTCATTCCTATTACTCGCAGTTCAACTCTAACTCCGAGTGGTAGTATCTGTTATGGGTTAAACTGAATAGAAATGTGTTTAAAAAAATTGAGTTTGAAAAAATATAAAACTGAATACCATCAATAATAAATAAAACAAAACGCATTCGTTATAAAATAACCCAACAATGGTTGATAGGCCATAAAATCCAACAAACAAACGAACCAACCAACCAACCAACAAACCAATGGTATTCGGTAGCCTTCGGCTAGAAGCCACAAGGTTCCTAGTTCGATACCGGCGCTCGCCAACTCAGCGTATGAGTAGCACAGGGATCTCTGCGGTAAAGTAAGGAGCTGATGGTAGGTGTGGCGTCCGTCTCAGACGCAAAAACAATCCCCTTGGTCTAGCGCTAGTGAAAAGGGGATATACTCCCTCGCTGTATGGCCCATACCGATATTAGGCCGACCCGACGACTTTTCTTTTATATATATATATATATATATATATAAGTGAATTGAGACCCATCTGATGAGACGAAAATTTGGGGAGCCGGTTTAAATCAACTTAGATTTATATGGGCCCCAATTTTCGTCGAAATAAATTTATTATGGGATTACGGTGTTGAGTTCTTCCTTTATTGATAAATATTGCTCTGTATATAATCTAAAAGGTTATTTTACATTGAGCTCTCTTCAGTGATTTAAAGATTCGCTGTATTTATACATACTGGATCATCAATATTAGTACAGTGGATCTTAGAAATCACATATAGAATCATCCCTTACTACCAAGTTTTGTATAAATCTCATATATATATATATATATATATATATATATATATATATATATATATATATATATATATATATATATATATACTCAATGATCGTTTGCTAAGTATATGCAGCTATGTGAAATGAAATAGCCTCGTCCAGAATTTGGATTAGGATCGACGAGTCAATATCCTACGACTCTACCCATTACACCACGCGCCTCCATTGTATACGTATGTATAAGAACCACTCTTATTCATACATATACAATGGAGGTGCGTATCCCTGACCACCTGATGCTATCCTATTTTTAATGGTTTCTATGATCTTGTAAGTTCAAAGAAACTATTAAAGAGGGTAGCTTAGGCCTCATCAGGTGGTGAGGCATACGAGATCAGGTTGAGCAATTTCGCCAACGACCACCGACTAAAAACAACGTTGTCTTATAAAACGGATGGTATACTCTATGGCGGCCTGTATGTATTCATCTGTTAAAATACATCTCGATGGCCAAGTGGTTAAGAAACCAGGCTGATGATAAATCGATCAGGTTTCCATCCCAGATAATTTATCATCCCGACCATCCCGATAGGGCTAGTCTGTAAATGTCTAGCTACATTGAAGAGACGGTATACGTAGAAACACGGTGTGTGCGGATGACTATATATATATATATATATATATATATATATATATATATATATATGAAGTTTCTAAGATAAATCGATGTGAAAAGCTCGCTCTCTCTCTCTCTCTCTCTCTCTCTCTCTCCTCTCTCTCTTCTATATATATATATATATATATATATATATATATATATATATATATTGATGCATAGATCCCTACAAGTCTTTTAGAAGGAAAAAATTAAAATCAGTTTTTCATAAAATAACCCTGCGTTCTATCTTGCTCGTAATATATATATATATATATATATATATATATATATATATATATATATATATATATATATATATAAAGGAGAGATTTTGGTATGTACGTGTCGACGTATAACTCCAAAACGGGAGGTCACTCAGATTCAAAATCTTGCATACACATTCATATCGTTCTAACTAAGAACCACTTCAAATTTAGTTATTGATTTTTACTGACTAAGGGATATAATTAATTAATCAAACAAACAGCAAACGATTTTTAGAAAGAAATCATATAGCTGCTGCTGATATTCTAGTTACAATCAGCACGCACGCCCCACCCTGCCCCACCCTGCCCTACCCTGCTGCCTCTATTCCGCGTTGTTGAATGCATTTGCAGAAGCTTTCAGCTACCCGAAGAAAAAGAAGAAAGAAAGAAAGAAAGAAAGAATATCAGCTTCCAGTCATGACTAAATTTCAACGTAAAAACAAAATTCGTTTTTTTTGTCCAAATCTTTAAAATATTTATTTTATAATCTTTCTAAATATTTTTGTATGTTTTTGAGACTAACTTTTAAAGTAAAATCAAATCTTTGTCCACAAGTCTACGGTTACATTTTTAAAAAATAAGATTTTAAATGTCAATTAAAATCATTCACCAGTATAGGGTTGTATAAATGTAAATAAAAAAAATTGAAAACGATTTTATCAATATTTTTACGAATATTTTCATATTTCTCAGAATAAAATATATCCATTTATAATCTTTGTTATTTTTGTTGCTCAAATAAATAAATAAATTACAATGTTACATTTTATTTCTAACTCAAACAAGCAATGAAAAACTAAATTTACAATGTCTTACGTACAAAAAAGTTGGAATATTATTCTCAATGTTGTAAACAAACAAACAAAAAATCGTAAATTATTAGCGCTTAAAAAGGGGGGGGGGTTAACACAATGAAACTTGAATAAAGGTTAATATTATCTTCAAAATAACGAAATTCACACAAACACTTATTTATTTATTATGTTTACTTATTTTAAATAAGTAAATAGTGTTTGTGTGAATTTCGTAAGTTATTTACTAAATTCTTTTTTGTCAAACAGTAAAAGAATGATAAAGAAATATCTAAATACATACATACATATAGTTGTCGAAAGTTTTTTTTTACTAACAGTTAGCATAACATAGGTAGACCCAAATTGGGTCTAAAATGCGTTTTTGACAAAGTGACTTTAGCCCCCCGCTCCAGAAAATGATTTACCAAAAATCAGGGAATTATCGGATTTTAACTAATGTTTCAATGTTTATTCCCCAATGAACGATCTTTATAATACATTACTTATTTTATTTCAAAACTTTCTCATTTTTTCTGGTCACTTAATTTGGCCCCTCCCTTATGTTGGTGGCGTAACATTTTTATGTTTATAGTTTATAGTTTATAGTATAAATAAAGAGGGCTGACTTCTGATTTAGGTCGGAAAATTAAAACGGAAAGTTTTTTTTGTGGTACCCAATGATAGTTTAACTACAGTCTATGAATTAACATTTTGCGAATTGGGTTACGGTTTTAGGGGATTAAGGTTGTTTTTAATTACGTATTGCTTTCAAAAATAAACAAAAAGCCCCAAATTACTATACATTTAATTAACCATTGAAATTAATTATTGAATCTATCATTGAGACAGTTGTTTGTGTTAGTATTGCAATGTATAATTTCCATTAAACTTAGTTTAAAAAATTTTTTTCAACATTAAATGTATAGTAATTTGTTTTTGTTTTTTTGTTTATTCACCCCCCCCCTATATTCAACACAATGAAACTTTCATAAAAATTAATTCTATCTTGAAAAAACTTTTTCCATTCGAAAGAAGAAACATTAAACAAACTCCTGATGATTTTTAAAAAAATTAAGCTCACGGAAATAATGAAAATTATGAATGAAAAAAAGTGTTCATATTTGAACCGTTAAATCAACTAAAATTTAACGTAGCCAAAAACAAGTTACGACAAAAATTTTTTTTAAAAATTCTATGAAAAATCAATTAATGGTCCGACTTTCATGAAAATTTCAATAACTATTTACCCTTGGATGTCTAACTCTAAGGAGATTATTATATGCTGGATACCAAGTCATATAGGAGTGAGGGGGGAATGAAAGAGCTGACACTGCAGCTAAATCGGCTCTAGATTTAATCCCTGACAAGTTCCAGATACCATATACGGACTTGAAACCTAAAATTAATAGATTCCTTCATACAAAATGGCAGCAACACTGGAACAACTGTATCCACAATAAACTCTTCCTAATCAAACCGACTTTGGGAGGCTGCAAACCAACTTTAAGGAAATCTAGAAAGGAACAAGTCATTATGTCCCGATTATGCATTGGTCATACAAAACTAAAACACTCTTATATACTCAAACAAGAACAACAACCACAATGTGAATCATGTCAAACACCCCTAACAGTCAAACACTTATTGATGGAATGCAGATTTTTTGCTCACATCAGAAAACATTATTTTAAAGCAAACAATATGAAGGATCTATTTGAAAATGTTAACATTGGGGATATTTTCTCCTTTTTAAGGGAAATAAAATTATACCATAGAATATAGACATGAAACAAATCAATGCCATACAATATAATTCCCAATAATGCTAACACATTGTTAAAACCAATTACTAAAAGTATATATATGAATACACAATATGTATAACACCCCAACCGCTAGGCATGATATAACCCTGGACGGGTTGATATGCCGTTAAAATTAATAAACCAACCAACCAACCAACTTGGATGTAAATATGTCTGAAAACACTCTATGGTGTTCCTATTTTTTTTTTAGTCCGGTTATGGACCAGGTAATTTAGCTAGTATATATATATATATATATATATATATATATATATATATATATATATATCGAGCGATAGATAGATAGACAAGAGAGAGAGAGAGAGAGAGAGAGAGAGAGAGAGAGAGAGAGATAGTGTGTGTCTATGTGTGTGTGTCCGTGTAATGTAAGAGTAAAGGCTGAGTCACTTGATGGAAACTACAGGGGAAAGAGATTGTAATAATACTGAACAAGACGTCCTAGTATGAAGGAATATTAATGTGCATGGTGTAATTAATTCATTAACGCCAGTAGCAAGAACTTGAGAGAGATGCCGTAGTTTATTTTGATGATGACTCACAGGCATTACCTACCATCTTCACAGGGGACTATATCCAACACCATCATACAATAACGGAATATTTACATATTCATGCCATGGAAACATATTCCCTGGTCTGTTAGAAGTGTCGGTATTAACCATATGTCGACCACATACTCATGTTGGACCGTAATACCAGCCAAATTCCTCTGCACTAATACCCTTTGGAAAGGTAAATAAAATAACTGTTTTTCTTTGAGGCGTAACACAGATTCTCAAAGATACGTGGTTCCAAGTTAACTAAGCTGGGAAAAAATAAAATAACTGGTGCATTATATCTTTTATTCATTAATATACCAACACTGAAAGTTTTTATTAAATTTGGTTAATTTCCGGATTTTTGGTATTTTTTTTTTCTTTCGGCGGGGTGACATACGATGATGGAATTTCGGTCTGTTAAGTTCGATTTAACCTATTTCCTTACTTGTTCTTCTGATACCGGGAGGTTCTTCTAATTTCTTCAAGGTACTCTAGTTCCGGCTTCATCTTAGATGTTGGTTAAGCCTTGGTTGTCGTTGTTTTTTCTAGGACAAACTCAAGGCATATATTTTTGTGAATCACGGTTTATTAATTCTTAAACACCAGACCTTAAACTTTAGGATCCTTAATCCACACTTAGCTAAGTCCTTGCTGGATACATCCTTACATTATGGATCCCAGCACCCGACTGGCTGACTCAGCCTTCTCTATCTATTCCCATCGTTACCCAGCAGCAGGAAGTCTATACACTAACCGTCCCAAATAGATATAACAAATATATTCCCTACCCTGGAAAGGTAAACCAAATAACTGTTTTTCTCTAGCTATGTGTACATAGAAAGGTATATTGGGTGCTGTAATATTTTTATGGCAGCAGGTCTAGAAATTCAAACAAGTTATACTATAGAGGTTGTAGTGTTACTCCGTAATATTTCCTTTCTTGTTCCCTGTGGTAACCTGCGTAAACGAATCGAACGCAAATCGATTTAATCTGTTAGTATCAAATTTATTTTCGACGGTGACCGTCTGTAGTAGTAGTCGCCAAAGGAGAGAGAGAAAGAGAGAGGGAGAGAGAGAGAGAGAGAGAGAAAGAGAGAGGGGGAGAGAGGGGGTTGTTGTTTACGTACATAGTCAATACAGAAAGAAAGTAAATCAGATATCTGTTTGTATGTGTGAGTGTGCAGGTGTGTGCGTGTGTGTGTGTGTGTGTGTGTGTATAAAACCGATAAAATCAGAATATGTTACCCAGGTCTCCCGCTAAGGATAGTGTTACAATCATATATCGCGTAGGCTTTAATCAAGAGCGCTTGTTCAGTGGAATTAGATTATTGGTAATCCTCCGGTAAAGAATCCTGGTGTTTGGTAATCCTCTGGTAAAGACTGCTTATCTTTGGTAATCCTCTGGTAAAGAATCCTGAGTATTGTAAGTCGCTCCTCAATGGTTGCAAGTAGAACTATGCCCAGTATCAGTGATAAAATAGTGTATCAGTCACGTAGTATGGCTTGTGATTGGCGAAGGAATAAACCGCGTGACCTCGGGTAGTCTATAAATTCAGATTGGGAATTGGAGTGCACCTTATATACAAATAATTCCAACAGATCGTCATGAAAATTATGTGTAGAATTAGTTAAAACTATTCGATGTTTGCAAAAACATTAGAGCAGAAATTGGTTTTATTTTTAACTGTCGTGACGCACTTTGCATTTGTGTCGACATCTGTTCAAAATTTCCGATCTTTAATTTTAATTCGGAATGAATATAGGTGGGAATAGCCAATTTCTCCTCCATACATAACAGACAGAATTTATTACATGGTTTATTATTGCGTGATCTTTTAACAATTCCACCTTTATAATAGGATCTATGTGGATAAAAGGAAGTGAATCCGACGGTATGTAGTATAATAAAAAATTGAAAAAAACCCACAGATTTAAATGAGTTAAGTGGTGAGTTTATTGGCCGACGCTGCAATGATTAGTTAGATCAATAATTATCTCAGAATAAGGAAAAAGGTAAGTAATAGTTTGTTTATCGGTCTGCTAGAAAAAAGAACGTGAAAAAATGAATTTTCGTCAAATATTCTTTTTTATTAGAAAAATGTTTGTATCGAAAAAGGCATTGTGCATTTTTCTGTGCTTATGTATAAACAGACCGATAAACAATAACTTTTCTCCTTATTCAATATAAAAAAAATTGTATCACGGATGATCTAATTCTTATTTAAACCTGCAGAATAAACTCTTAAATTTAATGTGTTTTTCATTTTTAATAATAGTTTAAACCATGATATCCGTACTGCAAACTATTGTATGTTATATTTTATATTTAAGCCAGAAAGATCGTTTTAAAGTCCATTGCATAAATATATTTTAATATTAAAAATTGTAAGCTTTTATTATAAATCACTTTGACAATATTCAAATATTAGATTTTATTTTAATCGAATAAAAAAAAAATGTCATTATATAACTTAAATAAATCACAAAAAAAATATTGTATTTTGTTACTACAGCCCGCTAATAACAAAGGCCACTTCCAACTTTGAAAAATATATATATATAATATATATATATATTATTATATATATATATATATATTTATTATTTTTATATTTTTCTGTTACAATGCATATATCGGAAATTATTGAAATCATTAAACTCGGCAAAGTTATTTAGTTTACTATTATTTTCAATAATTATACTTTTATAAGATATAATGAATATATAACAATAATATACTTTACTTAACAATGCTCTAAAAAGCAAATTTTCAAAATTATATATACATATATATTAGGAAAAATTGAAAAAAACACAGTTTATAAACGGGTGATGTTTATTTCGTCTACGCTGCAGTGTTTCGATCTTTTTAGTTTGTGGGAAAAAAAAGTATCACAGAAAATAAGAAATCTTCAAGACCCATTTGTTTTTGTGGTCGGTCGGTCTATTTGAAAATTGTTGATGAGAACGGAGCGTTACGGAACGCGTGTTGTAGATTTAAAATATGTCAAACGAACGCTAGTCAAAAGCTAGAGTATATATATATATATATATATATATATATATATATATATATATATATATATATATATTGGAGTTATGAAGTTGGAGGAGTAGCAGATTCTCGGCATAAGTGGCTATTGGAGAGTCTATATTGCTTTTTATTATCGCTAGACCACCGAGATTGTTTATATATATATACTTTCCGTGATCTATCTCTATATATAATTGCCTGTACTAATAAATACAAATTTTGGTCCTTTGATGTTATCCATTGATCTAAGTACAGAAGTGTTACGATTTATGTGGCCATCCTCAAGGCTTCAAGCAAGAGGGCTGTCCAGCGGAGATCCTTTGTGTTTGGCAGATCGTGATCCTTAGTGAAGAATCCTTTGGTTGCTCCTTAGTTTCCCTCAATATTGGGTATGGTCCTTTGGTGCTACTCAATCTGGCATGTCGTTCGACGATTAGTGCAAATGATCGTCTGTCAATATCAGCCGAATAAATCGTTAACCAACCACGTATTCGGGCTGTTGATTAGCTGAGGTTTATATCACATGACCTCGCTTAGTCTATAAATTCAAGTGGTGTATTGCAGCACGGATTATATCACCAAAAATAATCCAACAAGAAGAAAATGTTTTGGCCTCCCACTCACACACCTCCACAACTAGTAGAATTTTTTTCCTCATTTTTCACCACCCCTCTACTTTAACTTTTAAGAGTAGCAACCATTCGTGTGGCCACTCAATCCGTAAGACAAGGTTGTTAGCCATTACGCTACAGTAGCCGCCCAATTTACACCCTACACAACAATTTGGTAACCTTTAGATAAACGTTATTAACTGAACGCAAACATTTCTGGTGATTTTCAAAAGATTCACAATGTTTCCAGCGACCGGCGTTTGTCCTTGGCGTTGTTGTGACAGCGGACAATGTTCTTATTATTGTTGGATTTCGACTTGTAAACATGTTTTGTGTCTGATGCGATAGACGACGTCCCTGTGAACTGGGCGTTGTCAATAAAGTTATGGATCAGAGTCAGATATAAAAATAATGATTTTCCTCAATTTCATTATGTGGCCGGGCAGAGAAACACTAAGATCTCGCACTCTGATGAGATTGGCCACGTGGGTTTTTCTTTACATTCACGTTCATATAAAGCGTGGCAACAGGTACAGCATGACACGCCGCACACAAACAACTTCAGAGTGCTTTATAAAACCGTGTGGATACAGGTGCACGCATACATGCACACGCACTCAACCACATTCTCACATGTAAACAACCCACGTTTTTATACATATATGATTTTGCACACAGGCAACAGAAAGACGATACGTAGGTCTACAGAAAATTTCATTAACTTGTTCCTTACTTACTTGGTTTGTTGATTGGTTGGTTGGCTGGTTTTTTCGGCATATCAACCCTTGTTGAGATATTCTATTCCCCTCGTTTCAAAAGTTATTTTCTCCAAACAATTACATTTTTACTAGCCACTGCTCATACAACATATTTGTAACCAATTATAAAGTGGTCACCCATCAAAGTACTGTACAGGCTGATTGGTGCTTAACTTGGACAATTTTGTGGTAACCCTATGCTGTCAACAATAGGGTTTATTTTCTGAATATATACATCCAGGCTTAAAATTACAAACAGCATCTTTTCTTATTATAATCATTATTTGCAGTTTTGTGGTTTAAAATGTAGAAATATGCAAATCAAAACGCTATGTAACGATAGCGTTCTCATTCAAATGTTTGTGACGAAATATCAATCTCAGAATTCATTGGTTTATTGATGGAACTTTAAGGTGGGAATTTTGTTCCATCGATAAACCAATGATTTATGGGATTGATATTTTGACAAAAAAAACTTTCTATGGGAATTTTTTGGAAAATAGAACTCATAACTATATATATTCTGGAACTACATAACCCAGGGTACTTTGATAAGTATATTTCTTAAACAAATTTGAATAGTATTAAGACACCCAAATAGAGGTTAAATCCCTCTATTCTGATGGTTTTGGAAGCCCATATCTTGACTATTGGAACCTCTATTATCATGGGGGAGGGGTTATATTGTTTAAACATAAATCGACAAAAAGAATTGCCTCTCTATTATAATAAAATATGGCTAAGTTAGACATTTTACCTTTGGTAAAATATAGAAGCGGGGAAAGATCTTCGATTCAACAAGCTCCCGCCGGGGGGGGGGGACCCAAAAACAAGCCAGTTCTCCGTCTTCTCACAAGCCAGACCCTCTGTTGGTCAACACATTCTTCGTCTAGCAGCTGGAAAATACGTCGTCGTAGTCGAAATAATCTTTAGCAGTTCGAAATAACATTTCCTATTTAGTTTTGTTTCTGTTCGACTAAAATCCATTTCTTTGCTGAAAAGCGCTTCGTCGTCGATTGCTTCTGCTGCTGCTGACGGCCCAGCGCTCGACTCACTTGTTATTTTATGGGCATATTAGCCAAACATCCGGGCACGTCAGTCAAACCTCGCGTCCGTCCAGTTCCTACATCGCATCTGTTTTCGCATGCGGGAGGGTGCAGGTTCGATCCCGGCAGGCAAGACAATGTCTTGCTCTTTTTCCTTTCTCGTTCCCCGTCACATAAAACATACACTAGATTTATGGCAAACTCTGATTGTTGGTTTAGTGGTGGTAGTAGCAGTTGTAAACAGCTAGCACTCAGCCTGAGTGACTCTTCAAATTGCTCTCCTAGATAGACTAATATATAATAGCGGGATGGAAATTGATAGGCAGTGAGATTAGTGAGAGATTGGTCACTTTATGACTTAATTGCAAATTACTGCTTATTAAGACGATAAAAAAAAAATTTCAAACATAATTCAATCCCAAAAGTAAGGAATATTTTAGTATTTAATTTTACTCATTAAACTAAACAGGGAAACAGCCTTAGGGAAACAAAGACTGATTCGCTCAGCTCTAGTATAATAATAGATATTTGATAGATTTAATAGTCGAGTGTTTGTTTATTGATTTTAACGGCATATCAACCCGTCTGCGGTTATGTCATACCTAACGGTTAGGAAGTTATATATATCGTGTATTTATATTTATATATTTTAGTAATTGGTTTTAACAATGTGTTAGCATTATTGGGGATTATGTTGTATGGTATTGATTTGTTTCATGTCTATATTCTATGGTATAATTCTATTTCCCTCAAAAAAGTGAGAATATCCTCCATGTTGACATTTTCAAACAGATCTTTCATATTGTTTGCTTTAAAATAACAGTTACTGATGTGAGCAAAAAAAACTGCATTCCATGAATAAGTGTTTAACTGTCAAAGGTGTTTGACATGTTTCACATTGTGGTTGTTGTTCTTGCTTGAGTATACAGGAGTGCGTTAGTCTTGTATGACCACTGCGTAATCGGGACATAATGACTTGTTCCTTTCTAGACTTCCCTAAAGTTGGTCTCCAGCCTCCCAAAGAGGGTTTGATTAGGAAAAGTTTATAGTGTATGTTGTTATTCCAGTGTTGTTGCTATTTTGTATGAAATTGAGGAATTTTCTAAATAAGATGCGTGCTAGATACCCGCTCCTGTTTATAGACTCGGCGAGAACGATGTGATCAAACTCTTGGCCAACCGCTGAGAGTACTCTGCTGCTGATACAATACTTATACCGGCAGTACTGGCCATAACTAATCATAACAACTTCGACTTTCGTGGACGACGGACATAGGATTAAATCACTGGACCTTTAACAATACGCAGGATAGGACTTATTCGCAGGATAGGACTTATACGCTTACCAAATGATTCCACAACTCAGGACTTACTTACTTTAAGCACTTTTCAACTGGCCAAGGGTGGCATTTAAAAACTTAACAGGAATCTATTAATTTTATGTTTCAAATCAGTATATGGTATCTTGAAATTGTCGGGGATCAAATCTAGAGCCGATTTAGCTGCGGAGAAATCCTTAGCAGTATAGAAGACAAAATGTCAGCCATATCAGAATTATTTTAGTCTTTCAAGTTCCTTTCAATAACAAAGTAAAATATTCTTTCGTGATTTGATTTCTTTTTATCCAAGCAAATTATTATCCTTTGCTCTTTGCACAGGAATCTTTTTTTAGTCCTACATTCGAATGGATTATATTTTGATTTAAAAAAAAAAAAGAAATAAAGTTCTGAAAATAGTATTTTAACTTTGGAATTCAGCCAAGTTTTTTTTTGTTCTATTTCTTCTTTCCTGTATAAAATCCCAAATAATGATCTTGTTAAAAAATTGCTTGAGGCAAACAAAACTCTAACTCTACAAAAAAACCCCTTATCTTTGGTTAATAATGAGTGCTGAAATCTAAGAACTTCATATATATATATATATATATATATATATATATATATATATATATATATATATATTTCAAATTTTTATTTTATATATATATAATATAATATATATATATATATATATATTTCAAATTTTTATTTTCTTCATACCTTGCAGAAAGAATTTTAGAATAGTACAAAAACAGATTTTAATGAGACCAGAAAGGTTTTCAAAAGTATCAAAAAGGAGAAAAAAGTATTCTAACTTTATTTATCCATATAGCCTTTTCAACTCGAATAAAGGTTATTAAAATTCTGGATATTAAGAGGTAATATTTAATAAAAAAAATCATACCTCATATTTTTGTTAAATTCTAAAACAAGTTTTATCTAAAAAATACAAATGCAGAAGAGGACGCAATAGATAATATCATCAGAATCGCATTTTACGAATAAATAGCATTTGATTACGGAAATTGCCGATGTAGCCTAACCTAACCCTAACGGCAACCTTATAATAACCTAACTCTGGCGTCTCAAATGTTTTGTCCATTTCCGTGAAATGAAATGGAATTCTTTTCATACCTAATCTCGACGCTCAAACTGCACAGGCAAGGCAGATACCCTGCGGAGACAGTTCTCTGTCTACTCTCTCTCTCTCTCTCTCTCTCTCTCTCTCTCTCTCTCTCTCTCTCTCTCTTTCTCTCTATCACTTTCCCCCGTCTCTATCGTTCCCTCTCTCTTTCTCTTCTCTCTCTCTCTCCTTTCTCTCTATCACTTTCCACCGTCTCTCTCGTTCTCTCTCTCTTTCTGCCCCTCTCTCTTTCTTTCTCACTCTCTCTCTCTTTCCGTCTCTCTCTCTTTCTTCTCTCTTTCTGTCTCTCTCTCTCTCTCTCTCTCTCTCTCTTTTCTTCTATATTTCTGTCTCTCTCTCTTTCTGTCTCTCTCTTTTCTTCTCCATTTCTGTCTGTCTCACTTTTCTTCTCTCTTTCTGTCTCTCTCTTTCCCCCTCACTCTTTCTTTTTTTCTCTCTCTCTTTCCTCTCTCTTTCTCTCTCAAACTTTCCATCTTTCTTTTTCTTTCTCTCTCTCTCGTCTCTCTACCTCTCTCCTTTTCTCCTCTCTCTCTATCTCTCTTACCCCATCTCTTCTATCTCCCTCTCTCTCTCTCTCTCTTTCTCTCTCTCTCTCTTTCACTCTCTTTCTCTCTATCACTTTCCCCGTCTTTCTCATTCCCCTCTCTCTTTTTCCGCTCTCTTCTTCTCTCTCTCTCTCTCTCTCTCTCTCTCTCTCTTCTCTCTCTCTCCACCTTTCTCTCTTTCCTTCCTCTTTCTGTCACTCTCTCTTATTCTCTCTTTCTGTCTGTGTCTCTGTCTCTGTCTCTTTTATTCTCTCTTTTATTCTCTCTTTCTGTCTCTCTCTTTCCCTCTCTCTTTCTGTCTCTCTCTTTCCTTCTCTCTTTCTGTCTCTCTCTCTCTTTTCCCCTGACTCTTTCTTTTTTTCTCTCTCTCTTTCCCTCTCTCTTTCTCTCTCAAACTTTCCATCTTTCTTTTTCTTTTTCTCTCTCTTTCCACCTCTCTTCCTCTTTCCCTATCTCATTTTTCTCTCTCTCTCTATCTCGCTTACCCCCTCTTTCTATCTTTCCCTCTCTTCCTCTCTCTCTCTCTCTCTTTCTCTCTCTACTATATGTGTTAACCCAGAGGTGTAGCTGACAACAAAACTATATTCATTAAAATTATAATTAGTTCCACTGCACTTCCATTTTATTTTCTAAGATTTTAGTTCTAATAAATAGAGGTGTATTTTTTATTCTTTTTGAAAAAGATTCGTCGAGAAATATGGATCGATATTATTTTATTTCATTTCGCAAACATAAAATCCCAGTGGATAGAGAAGATGTCACTAAAAGTCTGGCACAACAGTGATATCATTTGTAGCGCCATCTATCAGGTTCCATTCAAACCTATTGGGAGGCGGGGGCAAAAGTGATAAATCAATAACCCAATTATTAGATTAACAGATCGATAGAAGAAGTCTAGAATGTCACAGTTTCTATATATAACTATGAAATAGTTAAAAGAAGAAGAAGAAGAAGAAGAAGAAGAAGAAGAAGAAGAAGAAGAAGAAGAAGAAGAAGAAGAAGAAGAGCAAACGTCATTCCAATTACGAGGAAGTGAAATATGTAGTTAAGAAATGGCTCAAAGAACAGTTAACATAATTTTACGGGTCACGGATATACGGTCTCCTTTGAAGGTGGAACATTGCTATTGAGAGAAATGGTGACTATGTAGAGAAGTAGGGATTTGATCCAGAGGACCGTTTTCATTTTGATCTATGATACATGTTTCTGTGTTGGTAATTATACCTGTCGTAAACAAAATGGCATTAATTTTTGACTCGCCCTCGAAGTTTCTCAATAGTGTAAGTTCACATTTTTTTATATTGCTGTCATGAGAAAGAAAGAAATAATAAATAGAAGAAAAATCATTTGAAATAAGAAGGGGAACTGGTAAAATTAACAAAATAAAAAGAAAAGAAGCTGTAACGGATTATGAACGTCCAGAGTTTTGGGTGGACTGCTATAGAAAGAGAGGAAGAAGAAATAAGAGAAAGTAAAAGTTAAAAAAAAGGTAGTAATGCGCACAAAACAGGTGGTTGGGAATTTGACCGAGGCATGACCCCCGAATGGAGAATTGAAAGCCAACCGATTGTTCGGGTGTTGACCGGAACCGGAAGTTACGTGGTGAAGAGGAACGACGAATAACAAGATCGTACTCTTTTTGATTTCTGACAGCGTAGGTTTCGGACGGGCCTCTGGTCCCTAGTGTGGGATCACAGTAATTTAACAGTGTCCCCTCTCTCTTCCTCTCTGCCTTTCCTCCTCTCCGAAACAACCCACGAGACGAGCCTGAAAATAAAAGCCTAGCCCTTATATCTCACGCGTTGTACTTTTTTTTATCGACAAGACGACCGTTGCGTAACAAGTACCTTTTTAGTGCCGTGAATTTGGAGGCACGTTGACAAGACCCGCTATACAACATATATCGCTTTTCGTACTGTGACTATATAAGAATGCAACAAAGCTAGGACAGTGGCAAAAATGAAAATTAAAGGAAAAATCGACACAACCCGTAGGTGACATTGGTTACAATACACAGAAGCGTCCTGGAGTCCCGAAGAGACAGTTTTCACTCTGACTTCAAGAAAAGACCTACATGAATCTCTGGTGGGAAAACCTCGTGGGGATTTAAATAAATGAGACGCACAAAATTTCTGGGATTTTGAAATACAGACGGATCACCTAATATCAGCCAGGAGAGCCGCCCTGGTGTTGATCAATAATAATAAGAAAACTTATCATCTCGTGGATTTTGCCGTCCCGGCCGATCACCGAGTGAAAGTAAAAGAAAGCGAGAAGATAGACAAATATTTGGACCTTGCAAGAGAACTAAGAAAACTGTGGAACATGAGGGTGAAGATCGTTCCAATTGTATTTGGTGCCCCAGGAACGGTCCCCAGGGGTCTAGAAAAAAGTCTAGATGAACTGGAAATCAGAGAAAGAATCGAGACCATCCGAACTTCGGTATAGTTGAGATCGGCTGGATTACTCAAAAGAGTCCTGGAGACCTGAGGTGACTCAGCCTCCAGTGAACCACCAGCTAAGGCGGGTGTGAAAAACTCTAATGGAATAATAATAATAATAATAATAATAATAATAATAATAATAATAATAATAATAAGAAGAAGAAGAAGAAGAAGAAGAAGAGAAGAAGAAGAAAAAGTATTGAAGAAATAAATTGATGAAAAAAAGGATACGAAATTACGATAAAACAGAAACTCCCAATCGATGAAGCAAACGGTAAAGACAAAATGAACTGTAAAATGAAAGATAAAAAAAAGATGATGAAAAATAGTGAAAAAGGGACGGGAAAAATAGTAATTAATACAAAAACAAACAAAAAACAAAAAAAAATTAAAGCAATAAAGAAAATAAAAGAAGAAAAAAGAAGACTATGTTGGAAGCGATATAAAAAAAAAAGAGCACAAAGAAAAGCACATTTAAAAGGATAATGAAATACAATTATGAAGTGGGTAAAACGGTGTAAGAAAATAGATAAAGGCAGAAAGAAGAGAAGACAGACAGAAAGAAATAAAGACAGAAAGAAAGGTTGAAACACAAATAGAAAGAAAGAAAGATGGGCACAAAAACAAGTAGAAAGAAAGGCAGGAGAATACAATAAATAAATAAATAAATAAATAAAAGTTGAAAGAAAGGAAGAAAGAAAGCAAGAAAGAAAGAAACCAATAAATAAAGAAAAAAGGAAAAAAGAGAAAGGAAAAATAATAAGTAAAGAAATTATAAGAAAACTGAAACAATAAAACAAAAACAATTATATATATATATATATATATATATATATATATATATATATATATATATATACAGATTGTATTTTCTGAGGTGCTTTTCACGCCGTCAGAGTTTTAGGAATAGTAATAATATATATATATATATATATATATATATTATATATATATATATAGAGAGAGAGAGAGAGAGAGAGAGAGAGAGAGAGAGAGAGAGAGAGAGAGAGAGAGAGAGAGAGAGAAGATAAATGACATGTAATAACCGCCTTCAAAATGGGTTATGTTCAACTGTCATGCCCGTCCAATTTTCTTACTTTCCAAATTTATAGATTAGAATACTTCGCATTCTCTGGGCACCGCTCAAAAAAGCTGTCTTCCAGACCCCCTTGACTGACCTCTCTTACAAAATACAAGGTTCCCTCCATAACGGAACTCCTTTTCTTTGATGGATGGATTGTACGCAGCACGTGTGTGAGGGGAGGGCCGCACACTGGCCTGTTTCTTTCCAAAGAGCATCAAGCTTTGTTTAAGCACTCTACTGAACTGATCACAACGATTCGCTTGGGATCTGATGAGCTCTACGCATGGCTGGGGCGGGGTTAAAAGTATAAGTACTGGACACCTATGCCGAAAGTTTGGGGTACCTTAGGGAAAAATTGTTATATAGTAAAAGTACCTAGTATATATTACTTATATAAGCATAAGATTTATTATCTTGATGTATTATACGGTATATAATAATTTATTTATATATGCATAGATAATAAATTAAAATAATTTATAATAAATTATTTCATTTCTTCATTTTAAACACACACACACACACACACACACACACATATATATAATATTATATATATATATATATATATATATATATCCGCAGAGCTTTCGAGTAGGAACCACAAGGTTCCGGGTTCGATACCGGCGCTCATCAACTCAGCGTATGAGTAGCATAAGGATCTGTGCGGTAAAGGGAGGAGCTGATAGTAAGAGTGGCGCTACATCTCAGACACCGAAAAACAATCTCATTCGTCAAGCGCTAATGAAAAGAGGATAGATTCCCTCGCTATCTGGCTGATACCGACTTTAGACCATCCCGATGACTTTACTTTATATATATATAAATATATATATATATATATATATATATATATATAGCAGAATGTGACACAAGTTCAATATCTTAAGCGGATTTTAACCGGTTTGAATTCAGAATCTTTCTTCTCCTAGACTGGTTACCTTGCCAAGGTTAAATATCCCTGTCTGTTTTACAATTTACCCACAGCTGGATGGAAAGTAGTTTGATGCATAATAATCGCTCTCTGAAATGCAAAAAGCCTCGTCCAGGATTTAAAGTCGATTTTCTGTGTCCATTTCTTACGACAATAACCGTTATTAAAGCACCACTTATAATATATCTATAATTATGCAAATTTAAAAAAAATTTTAGGCTGGAAATCAAACAGGGTGCACCATCCTTGAAGTGTTAATTTGGTGGTGGCTGGGAAGTACAAACCATGTGCAATTTACAGAAAGATGTGTACGGAAAAGTATATTTTAGAAAAAAAAATGTTTTCAAATGAGTTAAGAATAGATTTGCCACAATGAACCTGGATCGAAAAGACGGTCCATGGATAGGGAATACACTGATTATCCAGTTAAGCATCATATATGTTTATATGGCACCATAAACATGTTTTGTTTTACGGCATATCAACCTTAGTGGGTTATTTAATGCCGATAAAGTTTTGAAATATATCAATTCTTAATGGATAATACATTTTTTTATAAATACATTTTTCTATTCAACCCATAGATGGGACCCTAACAGGTACTACCACTCCGGGTCAGAGTGGACCAGGGAGCAATGGTGATGAAGGGGTGCTCCACATTCCCCAAACCTCCAAAACTGGAACCTCACCATCAGATAGAGTTTAACGTCATTCCCAGGACATGTAGACCTGCAGCCACCGCCTTCTAGCACCCATATGATAAAGAGGGGTTGGAGCTTGCCATAAGAGCAATAGGGTTGGGGTAATCATATAGGTGCTAGGGCTTGATGTGACCAGCCGATTGATCGAGGGGGCCTCTCCGACCGCCCGTCTAGCCCAAGATAGGGCCAAAGTGGAGTATCGCATGTCATGAACTGCTCATCCACCTGGGCTCTATCCTTAAGCATCACGGGTCGCCACCCACGGCCAACAGGTGGCCCCATTGGGGAGTCTTAACCCTCTGCAGAGGTGCAGTCGGTGCATTCTAACGCCCCAGCCGACAGGGCGGACCATAAACATGGATAATCTACCTAGATTACGTACTACCAACGTCATCATATATTATACAATCTAAATATTCCACACAAAGTATATAGAATTTATGGCTGTGTTCACATAGATTTAATGCTCTTGTAAAAGGCACGAAACCATTTCTCCCTACCAGCAAGATATGAGTTAAATAATAACCTTGGTGAAGCAATCAGTCTAGAGACCAATTATAAATTTAAAACCAAGAGTAGTGAACTCTAGTGTAGGAGCACACTCAACTAGGGAAGGGTTCTCAGCTGGGAGTGAGAGGATCCTTCTCTAATCTGACACGCTAAGCATGGTAAGTATGTGAAAAGCCGATGAATACTGCCGAAATTGTTTAAAATGCAGACTACGCAGACGATCAAGGGATTCGTGTAAATACACCTACTCTAGCCAAATCAGTGCTACATCGACTGGAAAAGGCAGCAAGAGGAATTGGGAAAATTTGGAAAATATAAAATGGTCGTGATGAAGAAGTAAGGAAGAAGAAATTAGTGACTTTCTCCTGTAGACAAGTGGATCAGCTCTGTGCGGACACTAGATACTGAGCAAAGGACTTGCTAGAAGTGATGATCGATAGGATGGGCGGTGAAAGGGAGAGTGAGAGCTTAGATGTGTGAGTGCGTCTGTGTGAGTGAAGTTAAGTGTGTATGTGTGTGAGACAAAGAGTGAAAGAGAAAGAAAGTGATAGACAGAGGTTGACTGTATGTTTCAGAGGTATAAAGACGGTGAATATGTGTATGCTTGTGAGAAATAGAGAGAGAGAGAGAGAGAGAGAGAGAGAGAGAGAGAGAGAGAGAGAGAGAGAGAGAGAGAGAGGTTAAGTTTTATACGTGTATGTGTGACGAAAGTGAGAGACACAACGAGTATGTGCGAGAGAGCGTGTGTTGTGTGTGTGTGTGTGTGTGTGTGTGTGTAGAGAGAGAGAGAGAGAGAGAGAGAGAGAGAGAGAGAGAGAGAAAAGAGAGAAAGGGGTTTAGAATGTGCATGTGTGTTAGAGGGGGGTGAGTGTGTGAAAGAGATAGATAAAGAAAGGGTGAGTGTATGTGTGTATGTGTGAAGAGAGTAAGACACGGCGAGTGTGTCAGAGATAGATAGATAGATAGAGAGAGAGAGAGGGGGGAGGAGAGAGAGAGAGAGAGATGGGGGCTTAAGTTTATACGTGTACGTGTGACGAAAGTGAGAGACACAGCGAGTATGTATGTGCGAGAGAGAGAGAGAGACAGAGAGAGAGAGAGAGAGAGAGAGAGAGAGAGACAGTGTGTGTGTGTGTGTGTGTGTGTGTGAGAGAGAGAGAGAGAGAGAGAGAGAGAGAAAGAGAGGGAGAGGGTTTAGAATGTGCATGTGTGTTAGAGGGGGAGTGTGTGCGTGTGTGAAAGAGATAGAGAAAGAAAGGGTGAGTGTATGTATGTAAGCGTGAAGAGAGTAAGACACGACGAGTGTGTCAGAGAGAGAGTGAGAGAGAGAGAGAGAGAGAGAGAGAGAGAGAGGGGGTTTGAGTGAGAGAGAGAAAGATTCAGAGTGTGTGTTTGTGTGAACGAGAGAGACAGAGACAGAGAAAGGGTGAGTGTGTGTGTGTACGTGTGAAAAGAGTGAGAGACACAACGAGTGTGTGTGAGAGAGATATATTGTTTGTGGGTATGGGTGTGTATGACACACAGAGACAGAGAGACAGAGAAAGAGGCAGTGACTAATATCAGAACTCAGATGAAGCAATTGTGGATGTTTCGCGTTAGCGTCAGCAGAAAATATATAAAAAAAAAAAACAAATTTTCAAGAGAGAGAAAACTCTTCGATGCAATCAAGCTCTTTTCATGAATACCTAATGTATTCTTTTCTTCAACCCCATTGCCGGTCGTTGAATAAAAAACCCAAAATGCAAAAAGAAAACTTTTTTTTTTTTCATTTCCTTTCTAACCAAATAGGCAAAACGGACAGTCGCTCTAAGGAGCTTACTTCAGCAATCAAACAAGTTCGATTTTGCTCAATGGAGTGATTGAAAAAAAAACCCTCCCCCGCCCCACAAAAAATATGCTTCTTCGATTTCGTAACCTTCAGACGTTGAAAGGAATCGCGGAAATTTAACTATTCATATTGAAATTCCTACTTATTCCGCCTTGAAGAATTTCTTTGAATCCAACACTTCATATTTGTCTGAATTTTGGATAGGAGGCTAGATAATTTGTATCATTTGGATTTTTCGGACCGTTGTCCTCATCTTTATTGTTATATACGACCCTTTTAAGATGTTTCTCGTTTAACTCCGGAACCTTCGCAAAATCGAGAACCTTCTATTCGAACTTCTATTAGTCCGAGAATATTTTCGAGTAAAAAAAAAAAAAACACCTGGAGAAGGCCGGGTGGCAGTTCGGCCGAAACATTGTGTATATAATAGGAAAAATGAGGACAACAGTCCGAAAAATACAAATAATTCTTCATATTGAAATGTGTAGGAAAATTGTTCGCACAAAGAGAAACGGAACAAATATCATCAATCATCATCATCATCATCATCATCAACAGCATAGATTCCCTTGACTCATTCTTGCTATCCGTTCCTCCCGGTCATAGCACTCAGGATAAGGCCTTCATCCAGTGTCTGCAGAGAGCTGATGAATGTAAAGTTTTGCTGGTCGGCCAACACTGTTGTGTGTAGCATAATTAAGATGATCTTTGGAGAATTTGGATTGAAAAAGAAAACGGTAATCGGATTTCTAGAGAAAGAGAAGAAAAATAAATAAGAACAAAAAGAAAATTAAGTTTAGAATTCTAATCCCGTATGCTAGCCAGTGACCGGGCAATGACCCCTGAACTAAATAAAAAAAGGAAGTCCCAATTTTTTACAGAAGAGCAGGAACGGACACGTACCCCCTCCTCGGAACCACACACAGAAGCAAAGAGTAACTCGCACGCTTTTCGCTGGGATCCCATAGGAGACGGACGTGGGCCTTTAGGGTTCCGCTGTGATATGTTTTGGCAGTAAATGAACGTGATTTATGGTAGAAAAGTTTGACCGTACTCTTTCTTTCTCTGAAAAGAAACCACGAAGGGAGCAAAAGAATTAAACAAACTCTTTTTGAGTCGGCGACTTTCGTATGTTGTTTTTTCTTAGAACGCATGGAAGACCTATGTGAATGTTGTTGTCTGTGTATGACTCTCTAGTTAACCCTGCTGTAACTACGTGACTTGAGACTTTACGCTACACGTGTCTTTGCATAGGTTTCCATAGAAAAGACTTAGGGGTCCATACTTACTTCTCCAGCATCCCCCAGAATATCCTGCCCGTCTTACATGGATGGTTTTCGAGATCAAAGGTAAATGCTCGTACAACAACTGTTTCCGGTACGCAACCTCTTTGCAACATTTTCTAGTTCAAGAAAATTGTTTTTTAGCTGCGGAGCTTGAGCCCCAAACCTACCGTCGGCTTCTCACTTTACCGCACAGATCCCTGTGCTACTCATATATTGAGTTGGCGAGGGCCGGTATCGAACCAGGAGTCTTGAGCTTCCCAGCCGAACACTCTACCAACTGAGCTAAACCAGCACATAAAAAGATAATTAGAGTGTATCACGACAGAGACAAAATTCCAATATCTCGACATTCAAAATATCATTTGTTCTCATGAGGCCAATTTATTTGAGTTCCAAATAAATTGCTCTATTCCCGTTAACAGCATTCTTGTTCATTACTTATTTCAGATGAAAAACTCATTGGTATGAATAGAATATTGTAATTAGAGCGTATCACGACAGATACATATTCCAATATGTTAAAAGTTTTGCTGACAGAAATCTGTTTCGACCATATGAAGAGGTCTTTATGAAAGCAACATTGTAAACGGAAAAAAACGAAATAGATATATTTTGTAGCCGGAACATTTTCCTGAACTTTTTTTATATTTATATTCACTTTTACTACAAACTCTTTTGAGCTTTTTTAATGATAAAAATGCTTATAATTTTTTAAAATAAAATTTATTTTATTTTTAACATAAAATACGCATTTTTAAAATTTTTTGAAAATTCCGGTACTGGTCGAGAGCGTTCTGTGCCTCGTGATTAATAATATATTTATTTCGTTTTGCCGATTACAATGTTGCTTTGATAAAGACCTCTTCATATGGTCGAAACAGATTTCTGTCAGCAAAACTTTTAACATCTTTTTTTCTACAAACTTTCTACACATATTCCAATATCTATGCATTCAAATATCATTGAAGGAAAGCAATTGTGAGAAACATCCTTGTTGGGAATCAGTACATAAGAAACATGAAAAAAAGGATATGATCATAAAGTGGGGGTTCCCTTGTCTATCATAAAAAGTTATAAACTGATCCCCCTTTATTTGTTCACTCTATTTTTCTAATTGAAAGAAAGCAATTGTGAGAAATATTCTTGTTGGGAATCAGTACATAAGAAATATGAAAAAGGATATGATCATAAAGTGGGGGTTCCCTTGTCTATCATAAAAAGTTATAAACTGATCCCCCTTTATTTGTTCACTCTATTTTTCTAATTGAGTTCAAAAAGAAATCTATCCAATAGAGTTGTCTATCACCACTGAAAAGGTGGCGAGCTATTTTGACGAGTGAAGGTTGTCTTCCTAAGTTGCTTAGTGTGGACGACTCAGCTGAATACTATTATTTTTAGGTGTAATTAAACAAACCTGGATACTTCGTTGTTTAAGCCTGTATTATAATATGTTATATACACGTTTGTATATACATGGTGATTGTGAAGTAACTCCCTTTCCTATTTTAAGATTCTTATAATCTATTTCTGAATCATTATGTAAAAGAAAAATAAATATATGAACACACATAACATGGAGTTTTATTTAAAATTCTATACTGGCACCAGTATTCGCCTCCATCCTCTCAAGCTGCTTGGGTATCGCATCAAGTGATCTTGCCAGGAAATCTTATAGAATGGAAGAAATAAATTCTCAAATTCATCCATCAAATTCTACACATGCATCTCTTATGAAAATGATAATTGAGCCATTACGAAACAACACTAGCAGAATGTGCCGGCGCACCACCAACATCAACACAGATTTATTTGCCATATATCAAGGAACATACATTAAATAATTGACAAAAATGTAACTGTATATGAAAAAAATATAAATAGTTTAAGATAGTTACTTTTCAATCACTCTCTATATTTTCAATACAAATGACGACCAAGGAGAAGGACCACTATTTATTTACTGAGAAAACTTAATAGAGAAATAACAGAAATAAAAGAAGATACAAAGAATCTGGTCTAGATATTTTAGGATTTGATAAATCAAAGCCTGACACCGATTATTAGATGGGATACTGTATGGAAATCAAACGTATTAAGTAAAGTAAAGTCGTCGGGGCGGCTTAATGTCGGTATCAGCCATGCAGCGAGGGAGTCTATCCCCTTTTCACTAGCGCTAGACCAAGGAGATTATTTTAGCGTCTGAGGTGGAGCGCCACGCCTGTCATCAGCTCCTTACTTTTACCGCACAGATCCCTGTGCTACTCGTAGCTGAGTTGGCGAGGGCGGGTATCGAACTAGGAACCTAGTGGTTTCTAGCCGAACGCTCTACCGACTGAGCTAACCCGGCTAACGTATTAAGGGCTCTGAATAATCCATGTTTTCTAGGCCTATACGATAAATTATCAATAATTAGATTCTTACGTAGGAAAAATAATGAATAATAGAAATGAATCAATCGTTAATTGTAAGTGTTACGTTGTAATATTCACGGCACTAAAACGATACATGTACCGTAGTCCTTTTTTCTTTCTTGGTACTAAAACTCCAAAAGTCACCGTGCTGAAATGGTGCCGATAAAAAATCATAACACGAGAAACATATCGTCACAACTGCCAGCCTTTATTTTCGTGCTCGTATAGTGGGCTCCTACCAGAGAGGAGGAAAGGCAGAGAGAAAGAGAGAGAGAGAACACTACTAGATTACTGGGCTCTCATGAGGTCCGTACCCTACGACCGCCGCCGGCAAAAAGAGGACGAACCCTTTCTTTTTTCCCCCACGTCACCACGTGACTTCCGGTCAACACCCGACTTCCGCTTGCGGTCAATTCTCCGTTCGGGGTTACGCTACGGTCAAACCATCGCTCTCCTCTTTTGGGTCATCACTATTTTTTAAGCCTTTGTTATTTATTCCTCCTCCTTCCATTAGTAGTCCTAGCTCACAAAAGTCAGGAATATACCCATCTTGCAACATAAGTCATTGAAATATAATTAGTATTATACTTTTAAACTCTGGGAAGAGACACTAGACAACATTTGAAATAGTAATTAACTTAAAGGTGTAGCATCAGGGAATAAATAAATAAATAGCTTGGCCTGAGAA
>CM042158.1:29031512-29039012 GCA_023376005.1 Doryteuthis pealeii | reverse complement strand
GTCACAGTGCACTACGTTAGTAACTACTCTACGGGGATCCACTACTTTAACGCTGTGAGTAATATCGTTTATACGCCATCATAAGGATCAAACGAAATAATGTCAAGTTTCAAAAGAAATGAATTTAAAAAATATGCAGCTTTTCTTTGATTTTATTAATGGCCAGGTTGTAGGCGTTGTAGATTGGTAAGGAGAATATAAAAGAGAAAATAATCCGTAATATGAGTGAGTAAAAAAAAGTAAACAGGATTGGGTTTGAGGAGCAAAACAAATATTGCTGTGATTGTTTGATGTCATTTTGGTGGTGGGGGTGGAGATGTTTTGCTTATTTTAAAATGATTATTTAAATATTTTAGATATTTGATGAAAGAGGCTTGCTTCGTTTAATATCTTATATAAGAGTCTCGTACTGGTTTACATCTCTCATTGAATGTCAGTTGAAACATCCGGGTCTCTTTATGAAGCTAAAACCACTAAAGGTGGTCCTTTTAATCATTCCTTTAATGGTCCCCTGTGACTAAATCTGCTGCGGGATAGCTCAGTCGGTAAGCGTTCGGCTAGAAACCACAAGGTTTCTTGTTCGATACCGGCCCTCACCAACTCAGTGTATGAGTAGTACAGGAATCTGTGCGGTAAAGTAAGGAGATGATGGTAGGCGTGGCGCTCCACCTCTGACGCAAAACAATCTCCTTTGTCTAGCTCTGGTGAAAAAGGGATAGATTCCCTCACTGATTGGCTGATACCGATCTTATGCTACCCCGACGACTTTACTTTTTTACTTATATATATATATATATGCATATATAATATATATATATATATATATATATATATATATATATATATATATATAAGGTGGGTCATAAATATATCGAAATTGAGGCTGTATTGAACAATGAATGGAAGGTTAATTTTTTTCAGAACACAAGGTGTGTCATAAATGTGCGGAGTTTGAAGCTGTATTTTCCAAGATAAAAATGAACAATGAATGGAACGTTAATTCTTTCAGGATACAAGGTGCGTCAAAAAGTACAAAAAATCTCGATATTTATTTTACACACCTTGTATATATGTATCATCTGTTCACGCTGAAAACACTTTCTGTCATTAACCATTCCTATTGTTCATCGCCCCTAAGAGTTCCTTCACGTAACATCCACAGATGATTGATGTAGATTGTTGCTGCTCGACCTACGCTGATATATCCACGGTAGAACACCACTTATAAGTTCGTCCTTGCTTCTCCAGCTGTCTTCAGCTTGTCACGTTCGTCTAATTAGGTTTTTTTCTGATAGGGGGGAAGTGGCCGCGCAGCTGCTTTCTTGTGGGATTCTGCTTCCAAAATTTGATTAAGAGAGCACGCAGCATCCTTGGATTGATCCCCTATTGCGTAGGGCCAGTCGAGCTATAGAAGTAGTGGTTAGTATTAGTAGCCGTCGTTAAGTCAAAGTAACAACATACGAAAGTCGTATAGTCAAAAAGGGGTTGTTTATTTCTTTCTAGGCACGTGGGTTCTTTTTCAGAGAGAGAGAGAGAGAGAGAGAGAGAGAGAGAGAGAGAGAGAGAGAGAGAGAGAGAGAGAGAGAGAGAGAGAGAGAGAGAGAGAGAGAGAGAGAGAGAGAGAGAGAGAGAGAGAGAGAGAGAGAGAGAGAGAGAGAGAGAGAGAGAGACGAGCTGTTCTATCTTAAATCATGTTCATGCACGCTGTTCTTTGCTAACCTATATGTCCCGAAGGAACCACCACAAACACGTCCGACCCTTCTCGGGTCCGGCGAAAAAAGGCCGAATTTTTTTTACTTCCGTTTGTGGTCCCGGGTGTGTGTGTGTGTGGGGGTCACATTCACTTCCGCTCCTCCACCAGAAACTGGGAATTCCGTTTTTATTTTTAACTCTAGTTCCGGGATCATTTTTCGGTCAATAGCCCCTCCCCCACCATTGAGCGTTTACCCTTCCAAACTTTAAAATCTTTTTTTCTTGTTTCTTTTTCTTCTCTTTCTCCAGAAATCCTTAACCGTTTCCTTTTCCATCTCCAAATTCCCCGTAGACCATAATAATTACGCTATATCCATCTATCTTTTTCTCTAAGTGCTTTGTTAGAGTACATGTGGTGCAGGCGTACTGTAGCATTGACATGGCTATAACTTGGAAGTTGGAAATAGAACACTTTTAGTGTTTTCAATAGGTGTTTTTATGTAGCAGTAAATAGATTAATAACAGATAAGACACACAATATTTTTTATTAAATAACGCGACATTCTGTCTCTATCAAATATACAACAAGGGGAGGCGCGTGTCACAGTAGTTAGGTTCGTAGGAAATGGATTCGTCAACCCGATTTCAAATCCTGGATGAAGCTGTTTGCATTTCACATAGCATTTATTAGTTTTCCGACGACCCATTGCTAACAGTATCGATCAAGAAATAAACACGTAAAAAAGCTATAGGAATTGACACGGTTCGAAAACTCATAACCTAAAAACGTCTGGCATTGAAGTATTATATTACTGTTAGTTGCTTGTATATTTTACGCATTAACTACCAGGACCTGTGGATATACCAAAGTATGATAATTTAATTATCCCAACGTTTGATATATTTATTTCAGAGCTATTGTGAAATAGTTAAATATGTAAAAAGTATAATAATCTTCATTTAACTTTCTCTCAGACTTTTTTCTTCTTTCCTTATTTTCCTCTTTTCCTCATTTCGATTGAAAGAGGTTGGCGTTATCGTTTCTGAGCGCTCACCCCTCTCGCTATCTTTCTGTATTCTCTTTCTTTATTTATTTCTTGTTATATTTTGACTGTGTAGCATGTATTTTTCTTCCCTTTCATTCTTTACAATAAAAACGGAATGGCACTTTATTTACCAGAGGTGACGACGCTCACAAGAAATAAGAATTTGGTTGATAAGATACACTAGATAATCAGGATTTACATTTTTGAATTTCATCTTGGACGATTTGGACAGTCTCATTTTTAACCAGAGGGTGTTGCAGGATGATAACGGTCGGAAGATTAAGGGTCAAGTGTATTAATATATTGATAAGCGAATAAGAAGCTCGAAAAAAGTCGAGCAGCTGGACTCATTGCACTTAGCTTGACACTGGATTCGAACTCGCTTCTAAGATTTCATTTGAGTCCCAATAACAAGTGTGCTAACTTCTACTGATCACTGCCTAGATACGAAGAAATTGCTGTATAAGCAATACCTGATAATCAGGGTCTACATTTTTGCATTTCACCTTGGACAATTTGTACGGGCTCATTTTAACCAGAGGATGTTGCAAGATGATAACGGTCGTACAATTTAGGAACACGAGTGTTAATTATTCATTAATTGTGAAGTTAAAATCCAAAGTCCGAAGACACATATAAGTGAAAAGGCGATTTATCAATTAGAAATAGGACTAAAATAAACTGACAGATACAGCACAAGGGCTTCTTTCTTCTAAACCAAACATACTAGGATTTTATTATTTCTAGTAAAGTAAGTAAAGTCGTCGGGGTGGCCTGAAGTCGGTATCAGCCAATCAGCGAGGGAGTCTATCCCCTTTTTTGCGCTGACGCTAGACCAAGGAGATTGTTTTGTGGATCGCCACACCTACCATCAGCTCCTTACTTTACCGCACAGATCCCTGTGCTACTCATACGCTGAATTGGCGAGGGCCGGCATCGAACTAGGAACCTTGTAGTTTCTAACCGAACGCTCTACCGACTGAGATACTACAAAACGGATATTATTAGGTATTATTTATTATCAAACCCTACAGCATACAAACTTTGTAACCAAAAATATGAATAAGTAACAGCCCCAAGATATATGAGTATATACCCAACCCATATATCACGGGCAGTATGTGAGACAATGCCTATTTTTAAGTGGGTAAAACTGGTTTAAAGTCAGGGTTTTCTTTCACTTAGGCTGTCAAGACAATAGAACTGGACATGTCCTACTATTAAACCAAAGCTGGGACGGGGAGATATATTCATGTCTTACCCAAGGGTATTATAAAACGCAATCAGCCTCTTCCAGGATTTGAACTCGGCTCCCCGATTCTAAAAATAAGTACACATCTGCATTTTTTGGCTAATTTTGACTAAAAAGTGTCTGGTATTTCGTCTTATAACACTGGTTTACAAAAAGAATATTTTTTCTCTGAGGCAAGAATGTGAATAGGTGTTTTTTTTTACTAATTTGGGTGTGCTGAATTCACATTTATAACAGTTTTGCTTTATCACCTCTAGTTTTCTGTCTTTTAAATAGTCTCATTTTAGTATATACATAGTATATACGTGCTTCTTTCAGCAGTTGTAGCAGCTTATTACAAATAAAACAGCATAGATAAAGAATATTGACGGAATAAATATACTTGGATGACACAATGTATATAATTCTTAGTACCGCAGACAGTTGGAAGTGTGTTTTCTTAGATGATCTGCTGTATTTTGCCTCCGGGATGTCACGCAAGAGCATCCAGCAGAAGTCTTTCATCATATAATATGCGTCGTTGGAAACAATAAAATATGCGTCGTTGGAAATTTTAATACAAATATATACCCAAAAGATTGTATAACACAATTGTCGAGGGACACCTTCCTCCTGCGCTGGCTGCCATTGCACTACTGGCTGTTGATTGAGACGTGTTGGCTACGCTTAACTGCCAAAATCCGTCTTGATATATAGCTATATCACTTACATTTATTGCATAATAACTAAAAAAAAGACATGTCACACAATATTAGAAATTAACCGTGAATGCATATATGCCTTTATGTACAGTATGTGTACAAAATGTACAGTATGCATATCTAAAAGCTAGAGGTGATGATAAAAACGGATTTCAAATCTGAATTCAGCATCCCCAAATAAGGTTAAAACAGCTATTTTTTTGCTTGCCTCAATTTCTTTGTAAACCAATGTAATCTTTGTAGATTTACAGGTGTCACTTACGCATCTGTTTCCAAAAGAGCAAGTTGTTTCAGCCCCGAAGAACAAAGAGAATGCCAGACCAACAACAGACCCAGCTTTGCACACAAGTAAACACACAAGCAGGGGTAGGTACGTAAAGCACATAAATATTTTTTAAACACTTTAAACTGGGCCTATCTACGTTATTAATCGTCTTATAACCGTTACTAAGGTACTCTTTCAGAAGTTAGTTAAACAGTTATTCGGCATGTATTTATTAAAACTTGTTTTAAAAATCAATGAGGATCATCTAAGACGGCATGCTAAAATTTTGAGTGTATTTATTCTATGTCTACGACGTATTCTGCACATTCGTTGGCAGGATAAAGTACCCAACACAGTCACGCTGGATTGCGCCGACATAAACAGCATGTTTTGCATTCTCTGTGAGATGCACCTTTGTTGGCTTGGACATGTCAGGAGAATTGAAAATGGACGCATCCCAAAAGGTTTTTGTACGGCGAATTAGTAAAGGCTCCCGATCAGTTGGTAGACCACGCCTTCGATTTAAAGATGTCTGCAAGAGAGCTATGAGGATATGCCATATTGACACAAACACGTGGGAGGTAGATGCAAAAAATAGAGCAGCCTGGCGCCTCAACGTTAAGAAAGGCACGGAGAGGGGTGAGGTAGAGGGGAGAGTAGTATCGACAGAAAAGAGAGCCAGAAAGAGAGAGAAACGCCAGCAGCCCAGAAAGCATCACTGTTTGTATGCACCAAAGACTGCCACTCAAGAATTGTCTGCAGAGTCACTTGCGCAGATACTTTTTTGGACACTACTCATCGTCCTTAGTGGAAGAAAGTATCCAATAATAATAATAATAATTTATTCTATGTAATGATGATTTTGGGTAATGTGACATAAGCAGTGACGTAGATTCGGTTACAGACAAATAGATACCTAATCTCCATTATTAATAGATATATATAGATATATTATTAATATATATCATAAATAGATAGATATAGGTAATGCCAATGTATCCAGCACAAACATTTCAGATAAATTTATATAGTTATTTACTAAGCTTAGTTTAGATATGGCACAAAACCAGATTACGGTGCTCCTAGTGAGAATCGAACTCACTAACAATGGTCTGCGAAACTTGTTTGCTAACCATTACACCACTTGAGGTGCCCTTAAAAACGAAGCTTGGCTTAGATATGGCACAAGGCCAGAAGAATGGAACACCCAATGATACTTAAACTCACTAGTAATAGTCTGCTAAGCGAGTTTGCTAACCATTAGGCTACATGAGGTGACCAAGATAAATTTATATAAGTATGTATATGTTATTTATGGAATTTGACTATATTTATCTATTCTGTCAGACAGACGGTGGAATGCTCACGGTAGGTGTATATTATTTATGCAACATTCAGATAACTGGTCTGTTCACGTCAAGATGGACTTTTTCTCTTTCTTAAATAATGCCTAAATTCATTTGAGTACCTTATACAAACTAGTTACGCAGAACGAGCAAGCACATGCGTAGTCACAGACACTCAGACACACACACACACACACACATATACATATATATCTTTTGGGGTTAAGAGTTGTGAGTATATATATCATCATCATCTTCCTCATCATCATGTCGCACTGTTAGCACGGGTATCCATGACAATCTATCTCCAGTCAATCATGTAAAGTTAAAAAAAAAAAAAAAAAAAAAAAAATAAAAAAAAGTACATGAAATATGTCTCTGAACAGATACACTGAAGAAGATTAAACTATATTTATAGACTGATGCAATTATTAACCTTTTTGCAGCAGAGTGGCCATTTTTGTCACTAAGCGTAGACATGCAGAATGACATTTTTTGATAAATACATTACCTCAATGTAAGACATTACCTATTGGCTGCTCATCGATCAATTCAATGTCAATGTATAGAACACCAAAGGAGACTCATTGAGTGTTAGGTTGGGTAAAAGGTGTTTTGCAAAATACAATTAAAAGGATGTACTTTATTTGTCTTTTGTGCTATTGTACTATGAACATAATTCTGATCAAATTGTTTTTTTTTCTCACATTATATTCAGACTTCTAAAAATTTCACACACTTAAAGTTCCAGCAATAAACCAATGATTCTGGAATTGATATTTCATCACACAATTGAGATGGGAACGCTTATCGTAGAGTTTTGATCTGCATTTTTTTTACATTTCAAGTATCGACAAAGCATTTAACATTGTAAACTTTTGCTTGTCACACAGTTTTTCTTCATATGATTAATGATTATTGCCCTGTGACGGTTTGAATAAACTGAAATGCTATAGTGTTCTGCTCAAAGATGTAAAATTTTTTATGTATTTTCATGTTTTTCAAAACCTTTTGTATACATTTAGCACTGTTGGATTTATATGCATTTCTTTCTTCATTATATAATAAATATTATATATATATATATATATTAATTATTAATTGGTTTGAACATAGCCTCTATTTTGCAAATTTTCTGAAAAATAATTTTCCCACTTCAAGATGAAACAAGTTATCTGGGTCTGTGAAAGTTTGGTTA
>CM042158.1:28993469-29031502 GCA_023376005.1 Doryteuthis pealeii | reverse complement strand
CAAAGGTGGTATTTTGGCATGTCCACAGAAACTGCTCAATCCAACCTGGGGTCATATACTTAAAGGCAAGTCACCTGGGTCGGCCACCACACGGGCCCAACCAGGTACGGCCCCATGGGGGAGAGTTTAACCCTCGCAAGGGTGCAGGCGGTTTCATATCTAACGGCCCCCAGCCGGACAGGGCGGACCCATAAACGATGGATCATCATACTGGATTACGTATACCAACTCAATTAATTATTATTATACCAATCTAATATTTCCACACAATAATATAGGGATTTATGGCTGTGCTCACATAATTTATACTCTTGTAAAACCACGAAACCATTTCTCCTCCAGCAAGATATGAGTTTAAATAATAACTTGTGTGAAGCATTCAGTTTCTATACCAATTAAAAGAAAAACCAAGGAATAGTAGAAACCCTAGTAGTAAGGAAGCACACTTGCCCAATCGGGCAAGGGTTCTAAAGGGAGTGAATGAGGATCCTTTCCTCTTAATCTGACAGCGTTTAGCTGGTAAGGTATGATTCAAAAGCCGATGAAAAAGTACTGCGAAATTGTTTCAAATTGGAGGACACGATCAAAAGGATTCGTTGCAAATACACCTACTGAGCCCAACAGTGCTACATCGACTGATGATAACGGGAGTAAGAGAACTTGGAAATTGGGAAATATAAAATGGAGCGTCCGGTGATGAAGAAGTAAGGGAAGAAAGAAAATTAAGTGGCTTTCTTCCTAGACAGATGGATAGCTCTGTGAGGGGGAACTAATACTGGCAAAGGACTTGGCTAGAAGTTGGATGATCGATAGGATGCGGTGGATTGAATGAAAGGAGAGAGTGAAGCTTAGATGTTGGAGTGCCGTCGGGTGAGTGAAGTAAGTGGTATGTGTGTGGAACAGAGTGGAAGAGAAAAAAGAAGTGATAGGGGACAGAAGGTTGACGTATGTTCAGAGTATAAAACGGTGAATATAGTGATGCTTGTGAAAAATAGAGGAGAAGAAGAGAAGAGAGAAGATAGGAGAGAGAGAGAGAGTGTGGTGTGTGTGTGTGGAGGAAGAGGAGGCGCGCGAAAGAGAGAGAGGAGAAGAGGAGGAGAGAGAAAGGAGGGGAAAAGAGGGACGAAGAGAAGAAGGAGGGGAGGGGGGGCGGATGTGTGGGAGAGATGTGAGAAGAGAAGAGAGAGAGGGCAGGAAGAGAGGAAGAGGGTCTAAGTTAAGCGTGTTATGTTGTTTTGACGAAAGTGGAGGAGAGGACGTGAGAGGACACACGGAGTTAAGTATGTGCGAGACGTCTGATTCGTGGTTTGTTTGTGTGTGTGTGTTGATGTTGCATGTGGTAAGATGAGAACAGAGAGGGAAGAGAGAGAGAGAGAAGAAGAGAGGGAAAGAAGGAAAGGGGTTTAGAATAGTGCATGGTGGTGTGATGGTAGAAGGGGCCGATGAGTGTGTGAAGAGGAGATAATAAGAAAGGACGTGAGGGTGTGTAGAGTGTATGTTGTGTATGTAGGGTGAATGGAGAGTAAGGACACGAGCGAGTTTGTGTCGAGAGATAGATAAGATAGAGGATAGAGGAAGGGAAGAGGAGGGGAGGAAGAGTGGAGAGAGGGAGAGAGAGATTGAGGGGCTTAAGGTTTATTTACGATGTCTACGTGTGACGAAAGTGGATGAGGTGAGAACAACAGCGCAAGTATTGTATATGTGTCGAGAGATGAGAGAAGAGACCACAACAGGAGAGAGAGACAGAAAGATAGAGGGGAACCAGTGCTCAGCTGTGTGTGTTTGCTGTGTGGTGAGAGAGAGAAGGGAGCGAGACGAGCAGAGGTGAGAAAGAGAGAAAGGGCCTTTAAGATGTCGCACTGTGATGCTTTAGAGGGAAAGTGATCTTGCGTTGTTGTTGAAGAGATAGAGGAAAGAAAGGGTGGTTATGTATTGTAGCGTGAAGAAGAGTAAACACACAGTGTGTCAGAGAAGAGAGGAGGAGAGAGAGAGGGGAGAGAGAGGTGGAGGGAGAGGAGGAGGGGAGAGGAGGAAGAGAGAGAGAGAGAGGGTTTGAGTGAGAGGGAGAGAAAATTCAAAGGGTGTGTTTGTGGAACAGAGGAAACAAGACAGAAAGGGTTGGAGTGTGTGTTTGTTACGTGTATAAAAGAGTTGAAGACACAACGAGTGTGTTGAGGAAGAATATGTTTGGGTATGGGGTGTATGACACCAGGAAGTACAGAAAGAGAGAGGCATGACTAATCATTGTCAGACTCCAGATGAAGCAATTTTGTGGATCTGTTTCGCTTTAGCGTCAAGCCAGAAAATATATAAAATTTTAAAAAACAAATTTTCAAGAGAGAAGGAAAACTCTCTTTCGATGCAATCAAAAGCTTTTTCATGAATACCTAAATGTATTCATTTCTTCAACCCATCCGGTTTGAATAAAAACCCAAAATGCAAAAAGAAACTCTTTTTCTTTTCTCTTTCATTTCCTTTCTAAACCATAGGCAACGGACAAGTCGCTCTGGAGCTTACTTTCAGCAATCAAACAAATTCGATTTTCTTCAATTGGAAGTGATTTGAAAAAAAACCCATCCCCCGCCCCACACAAAAAATATTGCCTCTGTCGATTCGTACCTTCAAGACGTTGAAGGGAGATCGCCGGGGAGGGAAATTTAAACTATTCATATTGAAAATTTCCTATATTCCCGCTTGAAATTTCGTTTAATCCAACATCTCATATTTGTCTGGAATTTTTGGATAGGAGGGGCAGGAGAAATTTGGTAACACATTGGATTTTCCGGCCGTTGTTCCTCATCCTTTTGTTAATATTACGGAACCCTTAAGATTTCTCACGTTTAACTCCGGAACCCTTCCCAAAATCGAGACCCTTCTGATTCGAACTTTCTATTAGTCCGAGAATATTTTCGAGTAAAAAAAAACAAAAAAACACCCCTGAGCGAGAACCGGGTGCGCAAGTTCGGCCGAACAATGTGTATATAAAGAGAAAAAAAATGAGGCAACAGTCCGAAAAATACAAATAATCTTCATATGAAAGTGTGTAGGAATGTTCGCACAAAGAGAAAACGGAACAATATCATCATCTCATCATCATCATCACATCAACACAGGCGTGTCAACAGCATATGATTCCCTTGGACTCATTGCTAATCCGTTCCTCCCGTCATAGCACGTCAGGATAAGGCCTCACATCAGTGTCTGCAAAGAGCTGAGGAATGTAAAGTGTTTTCTGGTCGGCCAACACTGTGTGTTTAGATAATTAAGATGATTTTGAAGAATTTGGATGAAAAAGAAAACGGTAATCGGATTTACTATGAGAAAGAGAAGAAAATACAATAAGAACAAAAGAAATTAAGTTTAGAATTCTAATCCCGTGATGTAGCCAGTGACCGGGCCAAATGACCCCTGAACTAATTAAAAAAAGGAAGTCCAATTTTTTACAGAAGAGCAGGAACGGACACGTTACCCCCTCCTCGGAACCACAACACAGAAGCAAAGAGTAACCGCACGCTTTTTCGCTGGGATCCATAGGAGACCGGACGTGGGCCGTAGGGGTCCGCTGGATTGTTTTTGGCATAAATGAACGTATTTTATGGTAGAAAAGTTTGACCGTACTCTTTCTTTTCTCTGAAAAAGTAACCACGAAGGGAGCAAAAGAATTAAAACAACACTCTTTTGGTCGGCACTATCGTATGCTTGTTTTCTTCTTAGAAGCATTGGGACCTATGTGAATGTTGTGTCTGTGATGACCTCTAGTATTACCCTGCTGTAACTACGTGACTTGAGACTTTTAAACGCTACACGTGTTTGCATAGGTTTCCATATGAAAAGACTTAGGGCCATACTACTTCTCCAAGCATCCCCCAGAATATCCTGCCGTCTTACATGATGTTTTCGAGATCAAGAGTAATGCTCGACCTGTTCTCGGTACGCAACCTCTTTGCAACATTTTTCTAGTTACAAGAAAAATTGTTTTTTAGCTGCGTGAGCTTGAGCCCAGAACCTACCGTCGCTTCTCCACTTACCGCAGCAGGATCCCTGGTGCTACTATTATATTGAGTTGGCGAGGGCCGGTATCGAACCAGGAGTCTTGAGGTTCCCAGCCGACACTCTAAACCACTGAGCTAAAGTCCCAGGCACATAAAAAGATAATTAGAGTTGTTATCACGACAGAGACAAATTCCAATATCTCGACATTCAAAATATCATTTTGTTCTATGAGGCCAATTATTTGAGTTCCAAATAAATTCTCTATTCCCGTTAACAGCATTCTTTTCATTACTTATTCAGATGAAAAACTCATTGGTAATGAATAGAATATTGTTAATTAGACGTATCACGACAGATACATATTCCAATATGTTAAAAGTTTTGCTGACAGAAATCTGTTTCGACCATATGAAGAGTGCTTTATGAAAAGCAACATGTAAACGAAAAAAAAAGAAATAGATATATTTTTGTAGCCGGAACATTTCCTGAACTTTTTTTTATATTTATATTCACCTTTACTACAAACTCTTTTGAGCTTTTTTAATGATAAAAATGCTATAATTTTTTAAAATAAAATTATTTTATTTTAACATAAAATACGCATTTTTAAATTTTTTGAAAATTCCGGTACTGGTCGAGAGCGTTCTGTGCCTCGTGATTATAATTATTTATTTCGTTTTGCCGATTACAATGTTGCTTGTAAAGACCTCTTCATATGGTCGAAACAGATTTCTGTCAGCAAAACTTTTAACATCTTCTTTTCTTACAAACTTTCTACACATATTCCAATATCTATGCATTCAAATATCATTGAAGGAAAGCAATTGTGAGAAACATCCTTTTTGGGAATCAGTACATAAGAAACATGAAAAAAAGATATGATCATAAATGGGTTCCCTTGTCTATCATAAAAAAGTTATAAAACTGATCCCCCTTTATTGTTCACCTATTTTTCTAATTGAAAGAAAGCAAATTGTGAGAAATATATCTTGTTGGGAATCAGTACATAAGAAAATGAAAAAGATATGATCATAAAGTGGGGTTCCCTTGTCTATCATAAAAAGTTATAAACTGATCCCCCTTTATTTGTTCACTCTATTTTTCTAATGAGTTCAAAAAGAAATCTATCCAATAGAGTTGTCATCACCACTGAAAAGGTGGCGAGCTATTTTGACGAGTGAAGGTTGTTTCCTAAGTTGCTTAGTGTGGACGACTCAGCTCAATACTATTATTTTAGGTTAATTAAACAAACCTGGATACTTCGTTGTTAAGCCTTATTATAATATGTTATATACACGTTTGTATATACATGGTATTGGAATAATCTCCCTTTCCTACTTTAAAGATTCTTATAATCTATTCTCTGAATCATTATGTAAAAGAAAAAATATAATAATATATGAACACACATAACATGGAGTTTATTTAAAATTTATACTGCACCAGTATTCGCCTCCATCCTCTCAAGCTGCTTGGTATCGCATCAAGTGATCTTGCCAGAAATCTTATAGAATGGAAGAAATAAATTCTCAAATTCATCCATCAAATTCTACATATGGCATCTCTTATGAAAAATGATAATTGAGCCATTACGAAACAACACTAGCAGAATGTGCCGCGCACCACCAACACAACACAGATTTATTTGCAATATTCAAGAACATACATTAAATAATTGACAAAAATGTAACTGATATGAAAAAAATATAAATAGTTTAAGATAGTTACTTTCAATCACTCTCTATATTTCCATACAAATGACGACCAAGGAGAAGGACCACTATTATTTACTGAGAAAACTTAAAAGAGAAATAACAAATAAAAGAAGATACAAAGAATCTGGTCTAGATATTTTAGATTTGATAAATCAAAGCCTGACACCGATTATTAGAGGGATACTGGTATGGAATCAAACGTATTAATAAAGTAAAGTCGTCGGGGCGGCTTAATGTCGGATCAGCCATGCAGCGAGGGAGTCTATCCCCTTTTCACTAGCGCTAGACCAAGGAGATTATTTTAGCGTCTGAGGTGGAGCGCCACGCCTGTCATCAGACTCCTTACTTTTACCGCACAGATCCCTGTGCTACTCGTAGCTGAGTTGCGGCGGGGTATCGAACTAGGAACCTAGTGGTTTCTCGCAACGCTCTACCGACTGAGCTACCCGGCTAACGATTAAGGGCTCTGAATAATCCATGTTTTCTATGCCTATACGATAAATTATTCACATAATTAGATTCTTACGTAGGAAAAATATAATGAATAATTTCAATCGTTAATTGTAAGTGTTACTTGTAATATCACGGCACTAAAACGATACATGTACCGTATCCTTTTTTCTTTCTTGGTACTAAAAACTCCAAAAGTCACCGTGCGAAATGGTGCCGATAAAAAACATAACACGAGAAACATATCGTCACAACTGCCAGCCTTTATTCGTGTTATAGTGGGCTCCTACCAGAGAGGAGGAAAGCAGAGAGAAAGAGAGAGAGAGAACACTACTGAGTTACTGGGCTCTCATGAGGTCCGTACCCTACGACCGCCGCCGGCAAAAGAGGACGAACCCTTTCTTTTTTCCCCCACGTCACCACGTGACTTCCGGTCAACACCCGACTTCCGCTTGCGGTCAATTCTCCTGTCGGGTTACAGCTACGGTCAACCATCGCTCTCCTCTTTTGGGTCATCACTATTTTAAGCCTTTGTATTTTTTCCTCCTCCTTCCATTAGTAGTCCTAGCTCACAAAAGTCAGAATATACCCATCTTGCAACATAAGTCATTGAAATATAATTAGTATTACTTTTAAACTCTGGGAAGAGACACTAGACAACATTTGAATAGTAATAACTTAAAGGTGTAAGCATCAGGAATAAATAAATAAATAGCTTGCGCTGAGAATAGAAATTAAAAAAAGAAAAAAGAACTTAATCGGAAGAAAAGAAAAAAACGGAAAAGGGAAAAGAAATAACTCTTTACAAATACACTTCATGATTAGATCATTATAAAATAACTGAAATGGCTGACGGCAAAAAAAGTAAAAAAGCCAAAACATTGACGTGAAAAAGTCATTCTATTTACAAACTAAAATAAACATCACAGGAGGAACCAGGGAGTAATTAGTCAATCAGTAGCTAAACCCACCCTGCAATTATATAAATTAATGCAATTTAACTTAGTCAATGATACAAGGTCCTGACGAGATCATTAGATCGAACCGTGTAGTAGCCATAATTCTGTCAACAATTATTATATATATATATTATTATATTATATATATATATATATATATATATATATATATAATAATAGATTATATAATAGATTATAATAGAAAAATTGCAGAAAACACACACAGCCTATCAAATTATGGACATATTTAGGCCAAATTAATAACTCAATGCCGGAAGAAGACAACGGATCCGGAAACAGTGTCGCCGTATGTAAGATAAAAAGAATTAATTTTTTTTTTCTGAGAACATAATACATTTTTCGGACCTCTTCTTTTTATAAAATATTAAATTCTCTCGTTGGAACCAGAACAACATTATATATATTATATATTATTATAATATTATATATATATATATATATAATATATTATATATATATAAAAAATGAGTATTTCAAAAAGTTATCGAGATGTTTGTTCTTTTTGAACACCATATTCTGAAAAAAAAAAGTTTCATCATTCTTCATTTCTATCTTGGTAAATCCAGCTTTATACTTGGTACTTTCTTGACGCACTTAACCAGTCAAGGAGAGGAAAACTCTGAATGTAAAAATTCTGAGGTCAGTCGTTGATTGGTTTGTGCATTATTGTGCACTATCGACTGCGCCACAAAATGCGGATGGTCCACAAAAGCCTTCACCACTATAAACAAACCACTGTGTTGGTGTTTCACTGAATGAAACCTCAGCGTCGAAATCGACAAGAGAGTCCAGTTATATAATATAATATATATAATATAATATATATATATAATAATTTGATTAATTTGAATCTAATTCACGACCAGACAACTCGGCAAACACCATCTGCGACATCCGCAGCACTGGACAGCTGTTTCGACCTCCTTTGGTCTCATCAGCAGTGCTACCACAATCTCCGCCACTAGAGATTGAACCAGTGGACCACAGCGTGAAGAGCGGGGACTTACACTGGGCACACCATGTCACAAAAAATATATATATATATATATTATATATATATATTTATTTATTTAATTTGCTGAGTTTTTATAGATCAATGTTTATTATAAACAGCTACCCAGGTTTCTTGCTGGGGCGCAATCATCAGGTTGTTAAATTAATCCCATGGTGTTTATTGAAGATCTTTTCTTAATGGAATTAAGAAAAGATCTTCATAAACATAATGACATTAAGAAAAGTCTTCATAAACACCATGGATCTAATTTGATTGCGGCCTAGCAAGAAACCTGGGTAGCTGTTCATAATAACATTGATCTATAAAAACTCGGCAAATTAAATAAATATTAGCTCTCACAATTTGTGATTGAGCACTGTATTTTCTCACAAGTTCATCACAAAAAAATTTGTTTTTATATACCTATACATACATATACATATACTGAGAAAAGATGGAATAGTCTGGGGTAAATAGATTCCTATTCTTGTCATCGACTAAATACTTACAGCAAATTATTTAAAGTTCTAATTTGATGCAAATACTTGAAAACAATAGTCATGAAGTCAGTAAAAATGTTTTCTTTTTCTTTTCTTTTATAAGTAGAGGTTTTTTTTTGCTGCAAAGTAATCACAAATCTTTCTTCGTGGCCACTTTGCTATGATGAGCGGAACGGAAGAGTCAAGCGTAGGCGGAGATAACTTCGTGATAAAAGCCATGCATGCGCGAATGTATGTGGGTTTTTTTTTACTGAAAAGTGCATCCTTGATATTTCTGACAAGAAACAAAAATCAATCGACAGCCTATGTATTTATACATTCAAATTGTTATTCTATATATAGCTATCTAACGTATCGACATACGGGTTTTCGAATCACACACGAGGCGATCTTCGTATCTATACTCTGCTTGAGAGACTAATAGGTCGAAATGTACATTCAGAGATTGATTTTTCTCGATTTGTTTAGCCTTACATTTAATAGTTAATCCCGCCTAATTAGTCATTAATGAATTAACTTTAAAAATTAGGTTGACTTCAATTAAGCACATATTCTCCAAATATATATATATATAATATATTATATATATTTATATATATATTATATATATATATATATATTATATCTTACTAATAAAAGATATTTCTTTTATTCACTTTTTAACCATTTTTAGAAGTTACTTTAATAATTCCATTGTGGCGTCTCGATTTAATTGTTATCATTTTATTTCTACCGTTTATCATTAAAGTCTCTCTTCTCTCTCTCCTCTTTCTCTCTCTCTCTCTCTCTCTCTCTCTCTCTCTCTGAATGTCTCTGTCTGTCTGCTCTGCTCTCGTCTCTCTCTCCTCATATATATATATATCAATATTTTTCAATATATATATATAATAATATATCAAATATATATTATATAGTATATATATATAGTATATATAATATATCAATATAATATATATATATATATTATATATATATATATATATCAATATATATCAATATATATATTATTATATAATTATATATATAATATATATACCTGTGTGTGTGTGTGTGTAAGGTAATCCAAAGGATTGTAAGTGATGATTTCTATTTGGGATCATCGAATCTCACTGTACAACCATACTGTATGCTCTGTGGTGCAAACATATAAATTCATACAAGAGGCTCAATGCATAATAATCAATAAATTAAATTATATTACAGGCAATATAACTTTTATAAAAAGAAAAAAATTAACACACCCCCCTCATCCGTTATATTTTTATTTCGACCAGAAACCATTAGCCTCATCAGATGGTTTTTACGAAATACACACACACACACACAATATATATATATATATATATATATAATATATATGTGTGTGTGGTGTGTGAGTGTGTGTGTGTGTTGTGTGTGTGGAAAAGTAGACCAACACTGGATGATATGCTTATACAGTAAAGAATGAAACCTTCAATACAACAAGCTTGTGTCTGCAGAAGGACTGAATACCGAAACGTGTATAGCGTCGAACTCACCACCCAGTAATTCACTTCCATTCAGTATAACATCCCTGTTTGTTTACTTTTCTCCACATACGTCAGATTGATTTCCTCTTATACGCTCATATATATATATATATATATATTATTAATATATATATTATATATATATATTATGTATGTGTGTGTGTCTGTGTGTCTGTGTGATTGTATATTATGGCAGTAGGTCATTATTTAAGCAGGTATTGTTAAACCGGGGAATATTGTATAGACCAGGGCAATATTTCTTATGAAATTCATCTGGAATTATTCAAAGTCTTCTGATTTTTCCGTAAATCAGCAATCCAACGGATCGTGAGAAATTATCCCTTACTTTCTACCTTTTCGACTATTTCGCCGCCTCTATCATGGATTGTTAGGTTCTTGTGAGGTAGTATGTTGTATTTATTCATTTGTATTTATTCATTCACTTATCTATTCGTCGTTCATCTCATTAGGGAAGTCCATTTTATTTTTTGTGGTTGCTAAGTTAGTATGTTAGTTATTAAAGATGTTTAATATTATTGCCGGTGTATATGTATTTAGTTTTATTTTTATGCAAATTGCCTCGAGAAATATATTATTATATATATATATATAATATATATTATATATATAATTATTGAGGGTACCAAGTTCTTGGTACAAGGCGTGATTCTAGTTTTGTCCTATTCTCTACCAGAAGTTTGTTGTAGAGTTCAGGTTCTGTATAAGGCTCAATGCTTGATTTTTATAAACAGAGCAAGTTTTATTTGTGTGAATAAAAAGGCCTTAATACCAGGGTATCGCTGATTAATGTCCATAATCACGATACCCCTGGTATTTAAGGCCTTTTATCCTCACACACCATATATATAATATATATATTCTTAAGACATGTGTTATTATAACACGGAGATTTCTTTTTCATTTTTTGTATGGATATTTTTTCCAGTCTTCTGGCTATCCTTTTTGAATCTGGATCGAAGTTATTCATGATATTTTGCATACTAATTTCCCGAGCGCTTTCGACTGTTGCTCCAGTCGTATTCATGGGTATGTAATTGGTTTGTAGTTAATTTTTAGTTTGTTATCTATGCTTTTATCAAATTCAGAGAGTCTATTATTTTTAAGAGGGGGTTAGGTTGAGTGTTAGTTATTGAAGATATTTAATACGCTTGTCTCCGACTTTAAAGGCTATTTATTAATGTTAGGTTTTTTATTTTTAATGCATATGGCTTCTAGGATATGTAGGCGTTCTTATTGTTTTATTTTTGTAGATAATTTTAGTATTTTCGTTTAAGAATTTTTCTAATTTCGGGGGAGGTGGATTTTTCTGGGTTTTTTAATAAAGTGTTGATTTATGGAGCTTGTGTGGAGAGATGGTATGTGAGGACGGCGGTAGTGTTGTTGTTGTATGGCCAATGTAGCTATTAGTGTATAGTTTATTTTCTGAGAGGCAATATATATATATAATATATTATATATTATTATATATATATATATATATTAAATATCATAACCATTAGTGCTATTTGAAATTTAAACGGCCTCATCAAGGAGTTGAACTCGTCCCTCTTGTCCATTTTCTACGACGAACCATTAATGCACGACCACTCTATTGGGGATACTATATAACCCATAACTGGAAGTAAATGAGTGAGTTCATACCTTCCCAAGTGAATCAAATTGAAAGCTATATGTAATAGCATGATTGCAGTTCAAATTTGCTTACTCCGATGTCACAGGGCACTACAGTTAGCAATACTCCACGGTATCCACTACTTTAACCTGTGAGTAATATCGTTTTTACGCCATCATAAGGATCAAACGAAATATGTCAAGTTTCAAAAGAAATGAAATTTAAAAATATGCAGCTTTTCTTTGATTTTATTAATGGCCAGGTTGAGGCGTTGTAGTATGGTAAGAGAGAATTAAAAGAGAAAATAATCCGTAATATGAGTAGTAAAAAAAAGTAAAAGATTGGGTTTGAGGAGCAAAATAAATATCGCTTGATTGTTTGATGTCTATTGGTGGGGGTGGAGATGTTTTGCTTATTTCAAAATGATTATTTAAATATTTTAGATATTTGATGAAAGAGGCTGCTTCGTTTTATATCTTATAATAAGGTCTCGTACTGGTTTACATCTCTCATTGAATTCAGTTGAAAACATCCGGGTCTCTTTATGAAGCTAAAACCACTAAAGGTGGTCCTTTTAACATTCCTATTGGTCCCCTGTGACTAATCTGCTGCGGGATAGCCAGTCCGGTAGAGTGTTCGGCTAGAAACCACAAGTTTCTAGTTCGATACGGCCCTCACCAACTCAGTGTATGAGTAGTACAGGAATTGTGCGAAAGTAAGGAGCTGATGGTAGGCGTGGCGCTCCACCTCTGACGCCAAAACAATCTCCTTTGTCTAGCTCTAGTGAAAAAGGGATAGATTCCCTCACTGACTGGCTGATACCGATCTTGCTACCCCGATGACTTACTTTTTTACTTATATATATATATATATGCATATATATATAATATATAATATATATTATATATATATATATATATATATATAAAGTGGGTCAAAATATATCGAAATTGAGGCTGTATTGAACAATGAATGGAAGGTTAATTTTTTTCAGAACACAAGTGTGTGTAATAAATGTGCGGAGTTTGAAGCTGTATTTTCCAGATAAAAATGAACAATGAATGGAACGTTAATTCTTTCAGGATACAAGGTGCGTCAAAAAGTACAAAAAATCTCGATTATTTATTTTACACACCTTGTATATATGTATCATCTGTCACGCTGAAAACACTTTCTGTCATTAACCATTCCTATTGTTTCATCGCCCCTAGAGTTTCCTCACGTAACATTCCCAATGATTGATGTAGATTGTTGCTGCTCGACCTACGTAGTATATGTAACCCACTTATAATTTCGTCCTTGCTTCTCCAGCTGTCTTCAGCTTGTCACGTTCGTCTAATTAGGTTTTTTTCTGATAGGGGGAGTGGCCGCGCAGCTGCTTTCTTGGGGTTTCTGCTTCCAAAATTTGATTAAGAGAGCACGCAGCATCCTTGGATTGATCCCTATTGCGTAGGCCAGTCGAGCTATAGAAGTAGGTTAGTATTAGTAGCCGTCGTTAAGTCAATTAAGTAACACTACGAAAGTCGTATAGTCAAAAGGGGTGTTTATTTCTTTCTAGGCACGTGGGTTCTTTTCAGAGAGGAGAGAGAGAGAGAAGAGAGAGAAAAGAGACGAGAGAAAGAGAGAGGAGAGAGAAGAGAGAGAAGGAGAGAGAGAGAGAGAGATGAGAGAGAGAGAGAGGAGAGAGAAGAGAGAGAGAGAGAGATTTAGCTGTTCTATCTAAATCATGTTCATGCACGCTGTTCTTTGCTAACCTATATGTCCCGAAGAACGTCGACCTCTTCCGGGTCCGGCGAAAAAAGGCCGAATTTTTTTTATTGGTCCGGTGTGTGTGTGTGTGGGGGTCACATTCAACTTCCGCTCCTCCACCAGAAACTGGGAATTCCGTTTTTATTTTTTAACTCTAGTTCCGGGATCATTTTTCGGTCAATAGCCCCTCCCACCATTGAGCGTTTACCCTTCCAAACTTTAAATCTTTTTTCTTGTTTCTTTTTCTTCTCTTTCTCCCATGAAATTAACCGTCCTTTTCCATCTCCAAATTCTCCCCGTAGACCATAATAATTACGCTATATCCATCTATCTTTTTCTCTAAGTGCTTTGTTAGAGTACATGTGGTGCAGGCGTACTGTAGCTACATGGCTATAACTTGGAAGTTGGAAATAGAACACTTTTAGTGTTTTCAATAGGTTTTTATGTAGCAGTAAATTAGATTAATAACAGATAAGACACACACATATTTTTATTAAATAACGCGACATTCTGTCTCTATCAAATATACAACAAGGGCGAGGCGCGTGTCACAGTAGTTAGGTTCGTAGAAATGGATTCGTCAACCCGATTTCAAATCCTGGATGAAGCTGTTTGCATTTCACATAGATTATTAGTTTTCCGACGACCCATTGCTAACAGTATCGATCAAGAATACAACACGTAAAAAAGCTATAGGATATTGACACGGTTCGAAAACTCATAACTAAAAACGTCTGGCATTGAATTATATTACTGTTAGTTCTTGTATATTTACCGCATTAACTACCAGGACCTGTGGATATCAAAGTATGATAATTAATTATCCCAACGTTATATATTTATTTCAGAGCTATGTGAAATAGTTAAATATGTAAAAGTATAATAATCTTCATTTAACTTCTCTCAGAATTTTTTTCTTCTTTCCTTATTTCCTCTTTCCTCATTTCGATTGAAAGAGTTGGCGTTATCGTTTCTGAGCGCTCACCCCTCTCGCTATCTTTCCTGTATTCTCTTTCTTTATTTTTTCTTGTTATATTTTGACTGTGTAGCATGTATTTTTTCTTCCCTTTCATTCTTTACAAATAAAAACGGAATGGCACTTTATTTACCAGAGGTGACGACGCTCACAAGAAATAAGAATTTGGTTGATAAGATACACTAGATAATCAGGATTTACATTTTTGAATTTCATCTTGGAACGATTTGGACAGGTCTCATTTTTAACCAGAGGGTGTTGCAGGATGATAACGGTCGAAGATTAAGGCGTCAAGTATGATTATATATTGATAAGCGAATAAAGAAGCTCGAAAAAAGTCGAGCAGCTGGACTCATTGCACTTAGCTTGACACACTGGATCGAACTCGCTTCTAAGATTTCATTTGAGTCCCAATATACAAGTGTGCTAACTTTACTGATCACTGCCTAGCGAGAAATTGCTGTATAAGCAATACCTGATAATCAGGGTCTACATTTATTGGCATTTCCACCTGGACAAATTTGTACGGGCTCATTTTTAACCAGAGGATGTTGCAAGATGATAACGGTCGTAACAATTAGGAAACACGAGTGTTAATTATTCATTAATTGTGAAGTTAAAATCCAAATCCGAAGACACATATATAGTGAAAAGGCGAATTTATCAATTAGAAATAGACTAAAATAAACTGACAGATACAGCACAGGGCTTTCTTTCTTCTAAACCAAAATACTAGGATTTATTATTTCTAGTACAAGTAAGAAAGTCGTCGTGGTGCCTGAAGTCGGTATCAGCCAATCACGAGGGAGTCTATCCCCTTTTTTCGCTGACGCTTAGCCAAGGAGATTGTTTTGTTGGATCGCCAACCTACCATCAGCTCCTTACTTTACCGCACAGATCCTGTGCTACTCATACGCTGAATTGGCGAGGGCCGGCATCGAACTAGGAACCTTGTAGTTCTAACCGAACGCTCTTACCGACTGAGATACTACAAAACGGATATTATTAGGTATTATTTATTATCAAACCCTACAGCATACAACCTTGTAACCAAAAATATGAATAAGTAACAGCCCCAAGCATATATTGAGTATATAACCCAACCCATATATCACGGGCAGTATGTGAGACAATGCCTATTTTTAATGGGTAAAACGTTTAAAGTCAGGGGTTTTCTTTCACTTAGGCTGTCAAGACAATAGAACTGGACATGTCCTACTATTAAACCAAGCTGGGACGGGGAGATATATTCATGTCTTACCCAAGGGTATTATAAACGCAATCAGCCTCTTCCAGGATTTGAACTCGGCTCCCCGATTCTAAAAATAAGTACACATCTGCCATTTTTTTGGCTAATTTTGACTAAAAAGTGTCTGGTATTTCGTCTTATAACACTGGTTTACAAAAATAATATTTTTTCCTGAGGCAAGAATGTGAATAGGTGTTTTTTTTCTACTTTGGGTATGCTGAATTCACATTTATAAACAGTTTTGCTTTATCACCTCTAGTTTCTGTCTTTTAAATAGTCTCATTTTAGTATATTACATAGTATATACGTGCTTCTTTCAGCAGTTGTAGCAGCTTATTACAAATAAAACAGCATAGATAAAGAACATTGACGGAATAATATTACTTGGATGACACAATGTATATAATTCTTAGTACCGCAGACAGTTGGAAGTGTGTTTTCTTAGATGATCTGCTGTATTTGCCTCCGGGATGTCACGCAAGAGCATCCAGCAGAAGTCTTTCATCATATAATATGCGTCGTTGGAAACAATAATATGCGTGTTGGAAATTTAATACAAATATATACCCAAAAGATTGTATAACACATTGTCGGGGACACCTTCCTCCTGCGCTGGCTGCCAGTGCACTACTGGCTGGTTGATTGAGACGTGTGGCTACGCTTAACTGCCAAAATCCGTCTGATATATAGCTATAACACTTACATTTATTGCATAATAACTAAAAAAAAAAAGACATAGTCACACAATATTAGAAATATAACCGTGAATGCATATTGCCTTTATGTACAGTATGTGTACAAAATGTACAGTATGCATATCTAAAAAGCTAGAGTGATGAGTAAAAACGGATTCAAACTGAATTCAGCATCCCCAAATAAGGTTAAAACAGCTATTTTTTTGCTTGCCTCAATTCTTTGTAAACCAATGTAATCTTTGTAGATTTACAGTGTCACTTACGCATCTGTTTCCAAAAGAGCAAGTGTTCAGCCCCGAAGAACAAAGAGAATGCCAACCAACAACAGACCCAGCTTTGCACACAAGTAAAACACAAGCAGGGGTAGGTACGTAAAGCACATAAAATTTTTTAAACACTTAAACTGGGCCTATCTACGTTATTAATCGTCTTATAACCGTTACTAAGGTACTCTTTCAGAAGTTAGTTAAACAGTTATTCGGCATGTATTTATAAACTTGTTTTAAAAATCAATGAGGATCATCTAAGACGGCATGCTAAAATGTTGAGTGTATTTATTCTATGTCTACGACGTATTCTGCACTTCGTTGGCAGGATAAATACCAACACAGTCACGCTGGATTGCGCCGACATTAAACAGCATGTTTCCATTCTCTGTGAGATGCACCTTTGTTGGCTTGGACATGTCAGGGAATTGAAAATGGACGCATCCCAAAAGGTTTTTGTACGGCGAATTAGTAAAGGCTCCCGATCAGTTGGTAGACCACGCCTTCGATTTAAAGATGTCTGCAAGAGAGCTATGAGGATATGCCATATTGACACAAACACGTGGGAGGTAGATGCCAAAAAATAGAGCAGCCTGGCGCCTCAACGTAGAAAGGCACGGAGAGGGGTGAGGTAGAGGGGAGAGTAGTATTGACAGAAAAGAGACCAGAAAGAGAGAGAAACGCCAGCAGCCCCAGAAAGCATCACAGTTTGTATGCACCAAAGACTGCCACTCAAGAATTGGTCTGCAGAGTCACTTGCGCAGATACTTTTTTGGACACTACGTCATCGTCATTAGTGGATAGAAAGATCCAATAATAATAATAATAATAATTATTCTATGTAATGATGATTTTGGGTAATGTGACATAAGCAGTGACGTAGATTCGGTTACAGACAAATAGATACCTAATCTCCATTATTAATAGACATATTAGATATATTATTAATATATATCATAAATAGATAGATATAGGTAATGCCAATGTATCCAGCACAAACATTTCAGATAAATTTATATAGTTATTTACTAAGCTTAGTTTAGATATGGCACAAACCAGATTACGGTGCTCCTAGTGAGAATCGAACTCACTAACAATGTCTGCGAAACTTGTTTGCTAACCATTACACCACTTGAGGTGCCCTTAAAAACGAAGCTTGGCTTAGATATGGCACAAGCCAGAAGAATGGAACACCCAATGATACCTAAACTCACTAGTAATAGTCTGCTAAGCGAGTTTGCTAACCATTAGGCTACATGAGGTGACCAAGATAAATTTATATAAGTATGTATATTTATTTATGGAATTTGACTATATTTATCTGTTCTGTCAGACAGACGGTGGAATGCTCACGTAGGTGTATATATTTTATGCAACATTCAGATAACTGTCTGTTCACGTCACGGACTTTTTCTCTTTCTTAAATAATGCCTAAATTCATTTGAGTACCTTATACAAACTAGTTACGCAGAACGAGCAAGCACATGTGCGTGTCACAGACACACAGATAATAATATAATATATATATATATATATATATATATATATATATATTAGTATATCATCACCACCATCATCATCATCATCATGTCGCGCTGTTAGCACGGGTATCCATGACAATCTCTCTCCACAGTCTCTATCGCTCATCATTCTCGGGAGGTCCTCTATGCAGCATCCCGTATCCGCTCAGAGCTGTCAATGTACGTCTTTGTTGGTCGGCCCACACTGGCCTGTCCATGTGCTGGCTTCCACAGGAGGACGTCACTTATGATTCGTCCTTGCTTCTCCAGCAGTGTCCTGCGTGTCTTGTCTTACTCGGATATATATTATAGTATATATATATATATATATATATATATATATATATCTATTATAATGGAGATTGTCTGTTTTTCTGTCTGTAACCGAAACTGTATTACTACTCAAGTCAACATTCCCTTAGTTATTTACGTCACATTCTTCAGGATTCTATTTCTATTTAAACCTCAATTAATAATAAAACTGTTTGACATTATTAATACTGTTGGCCTTACCTAATTACTAATAACATGCAATTGTATTTATATATACAACAAAATACCAGTTTTCAGTGTAAACGTAAAGCTAATTTCATATTGATATTAAAAAAATTGATATTAATAAAAATTGGTATTACTGATTTCTAATATTTGGTTTTATCTTAATTATATGATAGTAAAATTTCTTCATAAATCCTAAAAGAAAATCATTAACAAGAAGAATAACTGTAATTTTATTCTTTACTTCCTATTTTAACTAAATAGTTAAATTAGGAAAATTTAGCATTGAAAAAACGGAAGTATGATAAAGAGTAAGTTTCAGTTGTTCTATTTTCCGATTATACCCCCTCGTTTCAAATCTTTTTATCTGAATTCTTAATTAGTTTCATTAGCCTTTCTGATTTAATCTAATATTTTATTACTTTTAAACTTAAAATCTTGCACCCAGAGGGTGCAATATTTTCTCAGTATATATAAAGATAATCTAATGAGTCAGACGAACCTACTAAAACGTTTCGCTTAATGTCTTCAGGGCTAAGATCTGACTCCGATCTTAGCTCTGAAGAGCATTAAGTGAAACTTTTAGTAGGTTCGTCTGACTCATTAGATTTATCTTTATTATTTGCTCTACTTAGGTATTGAGCACTTTTTACTTATTAGCTTTAGTCTTGTATGAATATATATATATATCTTATATATATATATACGCATATAAAGTGTTTTTCTTTTGGCCAAAATATTGTACAATAGATTTTTTTTGTTGGTACGATATCTTGGTCTTTTCTTTTTTCCAAAAAAATTTTCTTGCCGGTTGATGTTTGGTAGTATATTTTTATAATAAAACTATTTGCTGGTCATTTTCTCCACTGTGAGGATTTACCAATAAGTTTGGTATATATATAATATATATATATATATATTATTATTATATATATTATATTATATATATATATGTAGTGTGAGATGGTCACTATTTCAGCTTTTGCTGGAATGTGGTTACCAAAGTACAGTATAATTGGTAGAGTGCATCAACTAGCCGAGACCAGTCAAACTAAAAAATAGAGTGTTATATAATATAATAAGATAAATATATAGTTTTACATATCTATTTATTGGGTGACAAAGGAACATTCACAACCATATTGGTTTCATAGGATCCATTCATCAGGTGAAGATGTTTCAAATGTCGGAAACATCTTCACCTGATGAATGCATCCTATGAAACCAATATGGTTGTGAATGTTCCCTTTGTCACCCAATGAATAGATATGTAAAACCTATATATTTATCTTATTATATATATATATATATATATATATATATATATATATTTTGGTAGTTGGTTTTGAAGGGCTATTACAATGCAAGTGTAAAGAAATCTGAGGTAACTATGATGGCAAGGCATACACCACACACCATAACACACACATACCAAACACACACGCACATACACAAAACCACACAAACACAACAAACATATACAGGTAATAAAAAATCACCGCCACAGCTGTGTCTGGAGATCACACACACCACACACACACACACACACACACACACACACACACTGTGTCACACACAAAACAATAAGCAAATTACTAAGATCTGCTTCCCCACTTCCAAATAAAGGATAGGTCATATCTGGAATGATACCAAGACATTGTTGGATCGACACAGATATATATAAAAATACATAAACACACACACTTACACATACACACGCAGAATCTTTGGGGGAAGATATCACCAAGCATACAACAGAATGAGCATGTCTTAGCATCAAGATAACAGCTCCCGAAATTAGCTTGCGTAAATCTTCTGACAATGAGATCTTTATCACGAAATATTAAGAATAAATCAAAGGTTAAACAAACAACATCATATTTACACCATATTTCTCTTTACACTTGTATTATTGATAGCCAAAACCAACCACCAAACACATATAAACACAATGTTTCAAGTAAATAATGAAACTATTTCAATATATATATACTATATATATATATATATATATATATATATATATATATATATATATATGAATTAAATATTTTTTGAAGAAAACAAATGATGTTATAGTTCGCCGACAGAAATTGTTTCACCTTTTTAAAGGCGGTATTCTTCAAAGGCGAAATATTTATGATGGAGAGAGACGGATAAGTAAACAGTTAAAAAACAGAGGGGTACAAAACGAACGTTCATGTTCGGAGCCGGAATTTTAAAATTGAAAAATGCATATTCTCTGTTAAAATGAAATAAATTTTATTTTAAAAATCAGAAGCATTATCCACCACAAGAAAACTCAAAAGAGTTTGTTGTAAAAATATATAAAAAATGTATATATATATATATATATTATATATATATATATATATAATATATATATATATATATATATATATATATATATATATACTCCCATATCCAAATAAATAGAGAGGAGAGTTTTAATTTATAGTTTTCATTTTTTTTCAAAGTTCAAACTAATTTCTATAGCAATTCAAACTTTACTCTATGACACTTAAACCTCGATTCAACTCTGACAAGAGAGGACCGAAAGTACTTAATGGGTCCCTAATTTTTTACCTACCTTTCAACTACAAAATCTGATTTTTCAAAAATATTTGAATAAATGAAAATATGTGTTTCAAAAGGATTCATATATATATATATATATATATATATATATATAATATATACAGAGAGAGAGAGAGAGAGAGAGAGAGAGAGAGAGAGAGAGAGAGAGAGAGAGAGAGAGAGAGAGAGAGGTGTGTCGAGATTGAAGCTGTATTTACCAAGATGGAAATGAACAATGAATGGAAGGTTAATTCTTTTCAGAATACAAGGTGTGTCATAAAAGTGTTTGAAGCTTTATTTACCAAGATAGAAATGTACTATGAATGAAACGTTAATTTTGACAGAATACTAGGTGTTTCAAAAAGTACAAACAAATTATATCCGTTTTTGACAGACCTTGTGTATATGTGTATATATATATGTGAACATGGAAATTGGAAATGAATCTGACAATATGAGGAAGAATGAATATAGAAAAGAAAGAACAGAATGATAATAAAAGATGAATTTAATCAATATTACTTACACACGGTCAGTTCATCTGTGTGAAAATATTCCGCACACAGAGAAGATTCGACCTTCATCAGAGTGAAATTTTATTTTGAATGAAAAATTCGCTGGGGAATATATATATATATATATATATATATATATATATATATATATATATATAGATGAGAGGTATCCAAAACTTGGTAGTAAGGGATGATTCTATATGTGATTTCAAATATACACAGTATTATTATTGTATGATCCAGTATGTATAAATACAGTGAATCTTTAAATCACTAAAGAGAGCTCAATGTATAATAAACTTTTATTTACAGAGCAATATTTATCTTAGAAAGGAAGGAAAAACTCAACACCGTAATTCCATAATAAATTTATTTCGACCAAAATTGGGGCCTTTATAAATCAATATTTAATATTCAATAGTTTAATTCATAGTTAAATTTTGTCTGACTACCATCCCCCTAAGAAACCAGACCTTGAAGAATATCCCTTTTTCTCATTTGACTTCCTGTCGCCATGGTGACAGTCTTACAATGTAAAAAAATAAATGTTATTTTTTAATTTTTTTGTGAAGTAAATCTTTCAGTTATGCAATTCAAATTATCAATTCAGTTTCAGTTATGCAATTCAAATTATCTTGATCTACCATCTGATGAGACGAAATTTTTGGGAGCTATATTAAATCAACTTAGATTTATAAAGGCCCCAATTTTGGTCGAAATAAATTTATTATGGAATTACGGTGTTGAGTTTTTCCTTCGTTTCGAATATATATATATATATATATATATATATATATATATATATATATATATATATAGAGAGAGAGAGAGAGAGAGAGAGATTCATATAGATATACATATAGATATAAATTAAATCTTTCAATATATATATATCTTATATATAAAATATTTTTCTTTTCGTTCATACAGAAAGATTCTTAAATGGTACCTCAAGTCATGACAATTAGAATACACTACAGAAAATACTTGAAAATTTTAGATGTTCTTTGGTTGTTTTTCTCAATGGAAAGATATTGATAACTTCCTACCAGACACTGTAGAGAACTGTAAGGACGGCACCTGTGTCCCATTTAAAATGCTAAAGACTTCTTTTTCTGAAGGGTTATATAATCGTTTGGTAATTTCGTAGTTTCTCTTGTGGCCATTTGCTCAATTTCAGTATGAATTTATTTTAGAATTCTATTAAAATGATGTTTTTTCCAGACATCTTAAAAAATGATTATAGCTTGTTAGTTACACAGAGCGAGCCAATACACACACGTCCACACACACGCGCCCACACACATACATACACACACACACACACACAGAAAAAAACACATACGCACACAGACACACACGCACAACACACACACACACACACAGAGACAGACAAACAGACATACATACAGACAGACAGACACACACACATACAGACAGACAGACAGACATAGACACACACACACACACACACACACACACATCACACAGAGAGAAACACGCATAAGCACACACAAGCTCACACAGAGAGAACACGTACACACTCACACACACACACACACACACACACACACAGACAGACAGACACACAGACACACAGACACACACACACATACACACATACACACAGAGAGAAACGCACACAAGCACACACAAGCACACCCACATACACATACACATATATATATATATATACATATATCTTTTAAGCTTGAAAGTTGTTATTATATAAATATATATTTATATACATATACACACACACACATATATATATATATTTGTTGTATTGTTATTATTGTTGTATATTATAATAAGTTATAATCGGAGAGAAACGGCAAAATATCTTAACTATTCTATTTTAATAATAGAGCCAGGGGATGATCTGATTTTAATGAAAAAAAAAATGTCTGATCATTAGCTCAGTCTGTTAATATCTATGAATCTATCATCTATCTATCTCAGTCATTTCATATATATATATATATATATATATATATATATATATATATATATATATATCACTGTTCATTTCCATCTCACTCACACACACACTCACACACACACACACACACACACACACACATACACACACACACACACACACACATATATATTATTTTAAACCTTATCACACAACCTTACACACCTCAAATGCATCTTATTAGAACACGCATTTCCAACAACGCAATCTAGAAAACAATCAGAAACTAAATGGATTCTAAAATTATAAACGCACGTGAAGGGATTAAACGCAGATATCGGAATATCACATATTTCACAGACGCTGCCACTGTCGATAACAACAGAGACAAAGAAGCCGTTAAACAGTAATAACATTTGACAAAGTGTATCTAACGAACCTGAAAATTTATGACAAAAAATAATTAAAAAAATAAGTGAATCCAATACTCCATAATATCGAGTTCATTCATTTATACATTTTTAATGCTTCATAATAACGCCCAATTAAAAAAAAACATTTTTTAAAATTATATATATATATATAATATATATATATATATATATATAAAAGGGTTTTTAATTTGCTTGAAGCATTGTGTATATATTGGTTTGTTGGTTGGTTTTGAAGGCTGTCACAATGCGAGTGTAAAGAAAAAAGAAGGTAACTGATGTTTTTTGTTAACCTGTCATATATTTCTCAATATTTCGAGAAGAAATTCCCATCCTCAGAAGAATACTGGGACTGAAGTTGTCTTAGCGGCTGCTAGATTCGTTCTGTCTTGGGTCTTCCAAATTTTGTGTGTGTATGTGTATGGTTACACACACACACACACACTCATGGTGTTAAGACTGACCAAATACACCACACACACACCACAACAGGTTACAGGCCACCTGATAGACAGTAAATTCACACACCCGCACCCATAAACAATCAAGCAATATCTGGAATGTTAGTCTCAGACACATATCAATAAAAAAGAGATCAGATGATCCTGTTAATAAACAAACAAACAAAAAAATAACTAAAATAAAATAAAATAAAATAAAACCTTGCTTAGAGGCGAATCAAATCTGGAATAATAATTAAAATAAAATAAAAAGAAATGATCAGACACACAGACATAAGCACCACGCACACACACATACGCTTACATTTACACACACAAGCACGCGCACACACACACTTACACACACAAACACACACATAAGCTAGCACCCCAACCATACACATACACACACAAAATTTGGAAGACCCAAGACAGAACGAATCTAGCAGCCGCTAAGACAACTTCAGTTCCAGTATTCTTCTGAGGATGGGAATTTCTTCCCGAAATATTGAGAAATAAATGACAGGTTAACAAAAAACATCAGTTACCTTCTTTTTTCTTTACACTCGCATTGTGACAGCCTTCAAAACCAACCAACAAACCAATATATATATATATATATATATATATATATATATATATATATATTGATATAGATATAATATATCCCAGTCTCTTCAGATTAATCAATCATCTATCAAGCAATCAATCTACCTCTCTGTCTGTCTGTCTGTCTGTCTGTCTCTCTCTCTCTCTCTCTCTCTATATATATATATATTATATATATATATATATATATATATATATACACCGTGTTTCGACGTTTCACATTTCTTCAGTGTAGCTAGACACAGCAATTGCCTCTGATCAGGATCGAAACCCGACTGACTTTTCCTCAACCCGATTCGTTAACTTCACGGCCATTTGACAGCTGTTTAAACTATTAAATACATAATTTGTCTATATATTTTCCGATCACAGAGCGAGATCCAGTCTGTATACAGACGATCATTGCTTTATGCTGGCAGTGAAATTTCGACGTTTCATATATATCTCATCATCATTGGCAATTCAGTCTCGAAAGACTACGATAAAAGTTTTTGTGTGCCCCTGAAGTTGCAGCGCCTCCTGTGACTATGAAGTCCTATGTTTGAGAAACATTCTCGACCACAGATTTTGCATTTGTAGGTTGTCCCTGTAGATGATGATGTTCCGATGCTTTGTTGCCGTTGCTTTCTTATGGACCTCTTAGCTTCATGATGTTGTATCAGGGTGACTTCTGACATGTACAGCCTCTATGGAGATTCTACCGCCACCGAGGGCGGTCTTGAGCCAAATTTCCCCAGCTGGAAGGGACAATGCCAAAGCACCTGAGATCATTTTTGCAGACATCCTTGAATCGCAGTAGGGGGCGACCAATCTGTCTTTTACCAGATGTTAGCTCTACATATATATATATATATATATATATATATATATATATATATATATATATAATTCTATTTTGATCTATCTATCTATATATCTATCTCATTCTATTCATACCTATCAATTATAATTTTAAATGAACTGAGATTTGCAAAGTATTATCACGAAAAAACTGAATAAAATGTTTGTTACCATAGCGAGGAATGACTTCCTAATCGATAAATATTTATAACTGATTAAAATAATTCGACTTTCCATTGAATTAAATAGAATAGATTGGCTTATCTTTAGTTTGTGTCTCATCAGCATTGATGTAATGAGATTGCTATTTATAACTCGGATTAAATACAAAAAAATCTCAGCTTATTATGAAAAAATGGACATGACCTGCATAGAAATTATAGAGATGTGAATTGTTTCTTCAGTTTTCTAAGAAGTGACTCGTCCTTCTGGCTGTCAATTATAAGTTTTTGAACAACCCGTTGTATATATATATATATATATATATATATATATATATATATATATATATAAATGTTGTTCTGGTTCCAATGGGAGAAAATTTAATATTTTATAAAAACGAAGGACCGCAAAATGTATTATGTTCTCAGAAAAAATGTTTTATTCTTTTTATCTTACATACGCGACACGTGTTTCTGATCTGTTGTCTTCTTCAGACATTGAGTTATTAATTTGGCAGAATATGTCCGATATTTGATAGGTTGTGTGTGTTTATATATATATATATATATATATATATATATATATATATATATATATATATATGTGTGTGTTGTGTGTCTGTGTCTGTCTGTGTGTGTCTGTGTCTGTTTGTGTGTGCGTGCGTGCGTGTGTAATGTATATCTTAGGGATTTTGTGTAGACATTCTTTATAAAACAGGCTTCGAAATATTGAATGAAATAAAATGAAAATTGATACGTTTACCAAAGTTTCTCAATCATTTCCCGCCCATGCTTCACATACAATCCCCAATATATATATATATATATATATATATATATATATATATATATATTATATTATTTATATTTTGCTTGAAGGCAATTACAATGCGGATATCGCATAAAATTCGATAATTATAGAAAATAATCATGACAAGTGAATCTCGGCAAAGAATCGTTCGGTGTGTAGAACATCGTACAGACTGTTTAAACTTAAGTCTCATCAGCGATGTATACTAACAGTTTCCCTCGGAGAGAAATCGAAATATCCCCAAATTATATATATATATATATATATATATATATATATATATATATAACTTATATGAAAATAAAATATACACACTGTGTGTGCGTGTGTGCGTGTGCGTGTGTGCGTGCGCGCGTGTGTGAGGGTGGGGTACATGTACATATGCGCATGAGGGTGGTCATTATTTTAAATCACTAAGTGCCATTATCCGATAAATTGGGCCAATATTTAGAAAGATAATGCCCACGACCGTTCGAATATGACTAAGATTTTCTCTTCTCCTTAATTTAAATATACCTAAAATGTAATTCTCGTCAATAATTAAATCAGACCTGAAGAGGCGAAGGTACCGGAAATAAATTTATTCCTGATGAATTAAGGTTTTCACAACCACAAATATATATATTTAAAAAATGGACTCTCTCGTCGATTATCGACGCATGAGGGTTCATACACACAATGAACTCCCACACACGGATTTGTTTATAGTGGTGAAGGCTTGTGTTGGACCATCCACACTTTTTGACACAGTCGATAGGAAAGAATTGGTGCATCAATAGGTGCATATATATATATATATATATATATATATATATATATATATATAGTTAGTCAACATTCCTCTGAAGAAGGAGTCAAGTTTACGAAATATTAGTTGAAATAAAACGAAACTTAACATCCCACAAACTGAGTTTCTGATATATTGCCCATCCCATGTTTAACACTAAATCCCAAATTATATATATTATAGACATTTATATATGCATAACATACATAATAATTAACATATACACACTGCGAACGTTGGGAGGGAAATACGTTTTCTTTTTTAGTTTTCACAAGATTGGCATCACAAAACAAAAACATGGAACAAACTCCTAATCTAAGGGCCGTAAACCCCGAAAGCATATCCGGAGTCAGAGTCCCTAAGATGGCGTAACGCTGACCTGTACAGACAATTCTTGTCGGACAAGTTTTTGGTTGATCCTTTCTAATTTTCGGGCCATCTTTTTGGTGTCGGGGTGTAACTGGTGTAACAGACCACCAAAGGTTTCGATACGAGCGCTTTCGGCAATACAGTTTGCCATAATCAGGTAGGAAACGATGGTATGGTTTCGTGTCTCGTTTTTAAAGAGAACGAGTACTAGCAATGAATTAGAAGTGGGAGTTAATAACGATTGGTAGTGAGAGGTTGTAGGGATGGTAGTGGTTCGAGCGAACGATTCAGTAGTGATTTTTTTGTGGGAGTGACCACAAGTTGTGAGAAGAGGAGTGGTATAGTGGAAGGAGGATAGGCGGAAAATTATAAGCATGTGAGAACATGTTGACTTATTTCAAAGTTTATTTTGTTTAAGTAGTTTTCTTTTTGTTTGATATATAAAACTTCGATTATATGAAGTTTTTGTTTGTTTTTTCTTTATGTAGTGTGCGTGTATTTTCGGTTAGAATTTTGCGGTAGGTAGAGGGGGGCATGAATGTGTTTTAAGGAGTTGATTAATGGAGCTGGAATCAGATAAGTGTAATGTTAATCTGCGTGATAATGTGGTCTTCGTGTGGTCAATATATGTGTTATTAATCTTGGAGAGACGGCACATTTGAATTCATACACAACATTGGTCTCATTAAGACGAGTAGTTTTGGGGGAGGAGTTGTTGCATGTGACGAGATTTGTAGTGTTCATTTTTTTTGTAATAAATGATCAGATTGACTTTTTTCTTAGTGTCGGTGGAAGAGACATTGTTACGTATCAATTTTTTTAACGCATTTTCGTCCAGTTTATAATTTTGGTGCATCTGATTACAATAATATATGTTTTGGTTAGAGCTATTGATTGTGTTATTGTTTTCATTATGGTAAATATTATGGAGGGTGTTTTGGATTTGTTCATCAACAAAATAGTTGGGGAATTCATTATTGATGAGAGTTCGCTTAATATTTTTTTATTTCGGAAAAGAATATTGTTTTAGAAGAAGAAGTAAGTTTTGCACGGTTTATAAAGTTTTTTATAATGGTTTTTTTTTTTGTATTGTGCAGAGCATTCACTCTTGTAGTTGATAATAAAAGAATTGATGGAGGTAGGCATTTTATATGGGGAGGTAGTGAATTTCAGGGCTTTTGTTGATATAAAGAAAAGGAAAATTTATCACAAAAGGATAAGGAGACTGAAGAAGATCTACTAAACAGATTGAAACACTGCAGCGTTGGCTGAATAAATATCAGTCATTTTATTTGATCCTGTGTTTTTTCAAAAGAATTTCACTATTTTACATACCGTTGGATTCACTTCCATTTTTCTCTTCATATATATATATATATATATATATATATATATATGGTTGGTTGTTGGCAATCTTCCGTCTGCGAAAGACGATGGAGTAGTGTGCATTTTTTTTTTTAACAACATAGCCTGCGTGGGTTGATATGGAGGATGTGCTATTTTCACACACACACACACACACACACACACACACACACACATATATATATATATATATATGTGTGTGTGTGTGTGTGTGTGTGTGTGTGTGTGTGTGTGTAAATCAGCACATCCTCCATATCAGCCCACGCAGGCTACGTTGTTAAAACAACTGCACACTACTCCTTCGTCTTTCGCAGACGGAAGATTGCCAACAACCAACCATATATATATATATATATATATATATATATATATATATATATATATATATATATATATATGAAGAGAAAATATATACATATATATATATTTATTTATGGTGTGTGGGTGTATGTGTGTGTGTGTGTGCGTGTGTGTGCGTACGTGTACGTGTTGCGTGTTAAGAACTAATTTTAAACCACTAATTACCTATTTCCGATTGATTGAGCCAACTTTTAGAGAGATAATGGCAAGTCACCTACGAGCTTTCGAATCCTAAAATTATCCTATTCCCAGAACAACTTCATGGCACAACGGGTGGTGCGATAAGTCGAAACAAATTGATTTAATTAAATACATTCTGTATTCCCTTCTGATCTCACAGATTCAAATTTACCCGACGATAGAACGTATGTCGATATTTATACTAGCAGGACCCTAACAGCATTTGATTATTACAACGTTTTATATGATTATTTAAGAGCTATTGCTTACTTCAATATGTAAAAAGTATACTTATCTTGATTTAACTCTCTCTCTCACACTCACGGACATATTTTGCTGTGTAAGATGTCCTATTTTTCCCTTTCTTTCTTTATAATAAAAACGAATTCGTCCATTATTTTCTGAGTTACGACACTCATAAGAAATAAAATCCAGCGATTAAGCGATACTAGATAATCAGGATTTTAATTTCTATATTTTATCACTTCAATGCCGAGAGTAACATAGAATAATAATTAATATAGATTAATACTTGTACCCAGTTATGATTAGCGGAATGAGAACAGTATAACCCCGTGGATTGGGTGATAGGTGGAGTTCAACGTTCCATGCAGGCTCCAGATTACGACAAGAAGGTTCCCGAGTTCGAAGAAAAGGATCGCGAGTTCGAGGGGAAAGTTCTCCAGTTCGAGAAGGTTCCCAAGCCTTACATACCTGAAAAAGTCCGTTGGTCACATCAGCCGAAACGTAGATCAGATAAAAATAAAGATGAGGACAATAGTCCGAATAATCCAAATAATAAAAATTATCAAGCCTCATCTCAAAACTTCAGAGAAATGATGATAATCTTGATTTAACTCTCATTTTTTTCCATTCTTTTCATCTGTTCATTATGTTCGACAGAAACAGATTAGCGTTATCACTTCCGCACATTCATCCCGTCTCTCTATCTATCCCCTACTCTCTTTATTTCGTTCTCATTATATTTTTATGTGTAGCGTGTTCTTTCGCTTCCCTTTTCTTTCTTTATAACAAAAGCGGGATGGTCCATTATTTAGCTGAGGTGGCGCCACTCATTTGGACGGTGTCATTTTTAACCAGAGGGTGTTGCAAGATGATAACTGTCGTATTATGTAGGAACAAGAGCATTATTATATAGATACTTGCAGTACTTACATATGCCGACTGGGTGTAAGTATGAAAAGAAAAAAAATGTTATAATAATAATAATAATAATAATAATAATAATAATAATAATAATAATCACAGGGTAAAGCTAAAGGAAAATGAAAAAATGGAACAAATATCTGGACCTTGCCAGAGAACTGAAAAAGTTATGGAATATGAAAGTCAAAGTTATACCAATTGTAGTTGGTGCACTTGGAACAGTCCCAAAAGGATTGGAAAAGGGTTTGGAAAGTTTGGAAATCAGAGGAAGGATTGAAACCATTCAGAACACTGCACTGCTGCAATCTGCCAGAATACTCAGAAGAATACAGGAGACCTGGGGAGACTTGCTGTCACTCAGACTCCAGTGAAAGACCATCAGCTAACGCTGATGTGAAAACTCAAAAGGGGTTAATAATAATAATAATAATAATAATAATAATAATAATAATAATAATAATAATAAGAAGAAGAAGAAGAAGAAGAAGAAGAAGAAGAAGAAGAAGAAGAAGAAGAAGAAACAAATTTATTCCAAATACGAGGAACTGAAATATATAGTTAAGAAATGGCTCAAAGAACAGTGAACAGATTTTACGGGTCATGGTTATACGCTCTCATTCAAAGGTGGACCATTGGTATTGAGAGAAACAGTGACTATGTAGAGAAGTAGGGATTTGATCCAGAAGACCATTTTCATTTTGATCTATGATACATGTTTCTGTGTTGGTAGTTATACCTTTCCTAAACAAAATGGCATTAATTTTTGACTCACCCTGGAAGTTTCTCAATAGTGTAGTTCACATTTTGTATATTACTGTCATGATTATAAGGCTGGGAATGTACATATCTTTCACAGAGAAGATTTACCCGATATGTCCACGTTCTTCATGAGGTCAAAATTCTTGTTTTCACTTAACTTCAAAATGGTGTTCATGTATATCACACAATGTTTTCCAACCAGAATATCTGTAAACAAAAAAGTAATAAAAGAGTTATGAATATAGAAATTAGATATTGTATAATTTCAGTTTAAACCTGCAATAGATACATATAGTAATATACAAGAGTTAATTAAGTCTGGCATAAGATCATAATAAAGTAGCACTCAATGAATGTAACTGTTAATTTTTACCTGCTGTACACTCATTAGACAAACCATTTGTTTTTTTAATGTTTTTAATAAGAAATAAACTTTAATTTTTGTGAAATTTTTCACTTTTCAACAGGATATACAAAATGGATGGAAACTTTTTAACAGAGAGAGAGAGAGAGAGAGAGAGAGAGGGAGAGAGAGAGAGAGAGAGAGAGAGAGAGAGAAAGAGAGGGGGATTAACACATATATATAGATACAAGTAGTAAAGTCGGCGGAGTGGCCTATTGTCGGTATCAGCGAGGGAGTCTATCTCTGTTTCACAAGCGCTAAAAAACGGAGATTTGGATGACAAATTAGGAATCATGACTAAAAAGATAAAATCCAATTTTGTTATTGGCCGTATTTTTAAATAAAATAATCAAATTAATTTTTCAAGACTATCATTATAAAAAATTTCTAAAAATGAATTTAAAAAAATTATTATAAAAATCCTTCTGAAAAAATTCTAAAATACATTTTTTTTAGATACTTTTGAAATCCTATATACAGGGAATAGATTTTTATTATAAAAAAAGTTATAGTAAAAAAAATTCTAAAATGTATTATTTTTAAAAAGACAATGAATGAAAAAATGGAACTTTATTTTTGTAGGAACTGATTTTGATTTTGTTGGAATCTTATATACGGTGAATAAACACTAGAAATGTCAGTTTTTAGAAACATACATTTGATTTATTTATTTATTGATTGATATTAATGCCTTTTCAACCTGTTTCGGGTTATTTTATGCCTAGCTATTAAGGAATTACGTTCTTTGCACATGTTAGATACCCCTTAACATCGGATATATAAATGGCGAGAGAGAGAGAGAGAGAGAGAGAGAGAGAGAGAGAGAGAGAGAGAGAGAGAGAGACAGACAGACAGACAGACAGAGTATGAGAGATGGTGAAGGGTCTTACTTGTTTTCTCTGTTTATTTGTTCCTGCTTCTAATTCGTCGGCCATTTCCTCGGGGCTGATTCTCCAGGTTGGTTCTTCTTTCTGGTTGGGCTGGGTATCTGTGCATTCTAATTCTAATCAAACAAGACTTTGTTGTTTTTCTTTAAGTCTTTATTAAACAACAAAACCCAGCCCACCAGGACCGCGCGGTGAGTGTGACATCTCGAGAGCCGACGACAACGTCTTCTCTTGGCTAGTAACTTGTTGAAACTAAGCTGAACTAAAACTAATGTCTCACGCCTCTACTGGCGCTTTTCCGGAAAGGTCAAGTAAAGGTTAGTACCTGCCAATAACGCTAACGTCATTTTCAACTCTACCCCTGTTATTTTGAATCTAACGAATTCTGATTCGAAATTTATCTAACTACAGTACGTACACAATTCATAAGCTACCTATGAATTATGTAACAGCACATTTATATTTACAATATTTGTGTAGATTGTTCTTAAGACTATTTGCACACAGTTATATGATATCACGTATTTTTGTCGAAGATAAATAATTTGTAAAAAGTTGTATGGCTTCGAGTATTTCTATTTAATAATAACACATATAGGATTTCACATAATTATTTCTATTTGATAATACTCATTTATTCGTACATAGTTATAGGGCTTCAAGTAGCTAATTATAAACCTAAACAAATAATTATTGCTTCCATTAAATTTTCTTAATAGAGATAATCCATTTATATAGCATCAAATATTCTTATGGAATAGGAATGATTTTTAAAGAAAGAACAAGGGAAGGAAACATGAAATAAAGGAAGGAAAATGTGAACGTGTTGCAAAATAGAAGAGTAGTAAGAAAAATGAAAGAAAGAAAAAAGAAAGAAAGAAATGAAAGTGAATTCTTAGATAAAGAAGTTTGAAAGGAAATAAAAATGCATACATACAAATAGAGAAAGAAAGAAAGAAAGAAAGAAAGAAAGAAAAAAAATCAGAAATTATCGATTAATAAAATAGTTATTTACGAAGTTTAACTTAGATGTTGTACATGGCTAGAAGTATTACTACGGTACTCTTTAACTAACTTCTAAAAGATTCAAAAATCGTACCTAACAGAGTTTCAGATGAATTCATATAGTTATTTACTAAGCTTAGTTTAGATGTGTCACAATCCAGATTATGCGAACCCAGTGAGTATTGAACTCACTAAGAATGGTCTGAAACTAGCTTGCTAACCATTAAACCACGTGAGGTACTCATCGCTTAAAAATATGAAGTAGAAATAATAATCGATGAAATGAAGCAATCAATCAAGAAAGAAAGAAATGTGTAAAGAAAGAAATATGTAAAGAAATATGTAAAGAAAGAAGAGAAGAAAGAAAGCAATAAAAAGAAAAGGGAAAAGGCTGTAAGATTCATGGTTAATACACGAACATACAAATCTGACGCGTTTGTTGGACAAAACCTTTTATATTGTAAACAGCACAGAAATAAGACATTTTACAGAAACAATAAAATACATGTTCATGAACATACAGCAGTAGAGATTAAAGGACTGGAGAGTCCATACATTAAAATCACTTACTAGTGATGAGGGGCCGAAGCCCCCAGGAGGAGTTGCATAGCGTTGGGGACAGAAGCCCCCACCAAGAAGTGTGTGACAATGTGTCTAACCCATGTGGGTACTAACGAGAAGAGGTAGCAAAAGAGGCAGGGAGTTTCAAAACCCGCGCTTAAATAGCAGAGGTCCCCTGGTGGTCGGCACGGAAACCCAGCGGGAAGATAACTCTTCCAGTCAAAGGGAGAATAATCCCAACAAGGCAAATAAATTGGAGAAAGAAGGAAAATGTAAAGAAGAGGAGAAAGGAAGCAAATTAAGAGAAAGAAAAGTAATGTATAAAGAAAGGTAAAAGGAAAAGATTGAATATCCAGACAGTCAGCCAACCGTAAAGAAAGAAAGAGAAAATAAAGAAAGAAGAGAAAAGTAAAAATAGAGAATGTGTATCAATTAATCAGTCAATGATAAAATAAAGCAATGAAGAATGGAGAAGAAAAAAGAAGATGAGTAGAATGACGAAATTTAGAAAGAGGAAAAAAAGAAACAAAAGAAGTGGGGGAGGAAAAAGGTATATTTTTTATCAACAAAGAAAGAAAGAAAGAAAGAAAGAAAGAATGGGAAAAGGAAAGGTAATGAATGAGTGGGAATAGAAAAATGTAGAAAGAAAAATTAAGGAAGGAAAGAAAGTTAGAAGGAATGATAAGAGAGAGAGAAACGTGAGATGGAAAGGGAGAGAAAGAGAGAGTGTGTGTGTGAGAGACAGAGAGAGAAAGAAAAGGAGAAAGAGAGAGATGGAAAGAGAGAGACATGGAAAGAGAGAGAGAGAGATGGAAAGAGAGCGAGAGAAAGAAAGAAAGAAATCGAGAAGGAGAGAAAGGAGACCAATAATGGTCTAGCGCCGTTGAAAGGGGGATAGACTCCCTCGCTGTTTGGCTGAAACCGACTTTAGACCACCCCCAGGACTTTACTTTTTACTTACTAACTATTACAGCACGCACATTCACATTTTTGTATAAATAGTAAAAAATTTTATCAGAGCAATTCCAAATAGTTAATTTTCTGTTTTTGGAATCTCTGAAGTAACATTCAACTTGAGATCTTCACATTGTCCGTGTTCCATTTATTTGACAGTAAAAAAAAAAAAACTACCACCTCTAAATGCACATGTAAAGAAAAAAATGAATCCAAAAAATCGAAAATATATTAACGAATCAGGGGTGAGACCCGGTTAGCTTGTTTGCTGCCTTGAAAAAAATCAAGAATTTCTATAGAAAAAATGTTACGTCTTCAAGCATCTTACATTCCAATTGAAACTTTCATCCTATCAATAGGCTTAAATGAAGCCCGCTCAGACTTAGCCAAAATCATTGACCAACTTATGGAGTAGTAACCTTTTATCAGTTTACTAGAAGTAGCTACCCAGCATCAACTGGGTAGAGGTGGTGCATATTGATTTGTTTACTTTTAAGATGTACAAATGCTGGACATTTTCAGTAGAATTTCAATGCTATTTCTATGAATGTTTTAATCTTTGAATATGTTCGAACACAGCGTCGCCTAAAGGGGCGGGGTCTTATAAAAGTTAATCTCGCAGATCTATTACTATAGAATCGTGAAGTGGATCTTCGCAGGATTCCCCATTAGAATCCCATTAAAATCCCTAGGTAAAATTCCAACATAAAAACAATTAATAGGGCCGGTTTAGCTCAGTCGGTAGAGTGTTCAGCTAGGAATCACAAGGTTCCTAGTTCGATACCGGCCCTCGCCAACTCAGCAAATGAGTAGCACAGGGATCTGTGCGGTAAAGCGAGGAGCTGATGGTAGGTGCGGTGCTCCATCTCAGATGCTAAAAAATCTCCTTGGTCTAACGCTAGTGAAAAGGGGATAGACTCTCGCTGTATGGCTGATACCGAGATTAGGCCGCCCCGACGACTTTACTTACTTATTTAGAATATTAAATTAAAAAATAGATAAATAAATAAATAACTACGTCCTGTTATCATTTAAATTCTATATTTAAATAATTTTCATAAATATAAATCAAATCTTCATAATTTTTGCACAAAAAACAAAAACAGAACAGATAATATTTAATGTGTATATGTATTTAATTTGTCGTTAATTGTTTTATTTTCATAGTTTCATCCGGACATATATACATACACATACATACATACACACCAACTGCTCTTTATATATGTATAGATTACATGCCATTTTTTACAGTATGGGCTCGTTTAGCTCTGTCATTAGAGCATCTGTCTCGTAATTACAAGGTTCCGGGTTCGATACCGGCCCTTGCTACCTCAGTAGATCATGTGCTCTGTTGGCGAGGGCTGGTATCGAACACGTTGCACAGTTTGGATCAGTAATGTAAAGTAAACTCCTTTTCAGATGAAAAAACAATCTACCTAGTCAAGCACTAATGAAAATTGAATAGACTCCTTCGCTGTCCAGTTTATACTGACAATAGGCTACTCCACCAATTCTAGCTTATATGGTCCGGTTTAGCTCAGTCGGTAGAGCATCCGTCTCGGAACCACAAGGTTCCGTGTTCGATACCAGCCCTTGCCAACAGAGCACATGAATCGCACCGCTTGGATCTGTTTGTAAAGTAGAGAGCTAATGCTAGGCTTGGAAATAATCTCCCTAGTCCAGCTATAGTCAAAAGTTGGATAGACTCTCTCGGGTTCGGCTGATACCGAAAATAGGCCACTCCAACTACTTTCCTATGGGTCTTGTGTCGACGCAGGTTTAAGGGGCACTTGTTTTGACAAAGCTTGCAGTAGGTTTGGCTCGTTTATGTTTGTGCTAAATTGTACTTTGAATTTTGGCTTTAGTAAGTAAGGATAATAATTTACAGTTTATTTGATAGTTATCTGATGGAATCAAATATATCTCTTAAATTTAATTAGTTTTTGAATAAAGAAAATTCTAACGACCAATTTATTTATCGCTCGTTCTCTCTCGTCTTCTTTTCTTTATTAACTTTCTTTCCTTCTTATCATCCACTAACCCTTTCCTTGCTTACTTACTTTCTTTCTTTCTTCGATTTGGCTAGTCTTTCTTTTTTTCTTTCTTTCTCATACTATCATCTCATCCTTTCTTTCTTCTTTTTCTATAGAAGTGAAGCAGGAATTTCTTGTGTTTCCATCGGTTGAATATATCGGCATAAGC
>CM042158.1:28983469-28985969 GCA_023376005.1 Doryteuthis pealeii | reverse complement strand
TTCTTCTGTTGATTTTTTTTCTCTACTATTTGGATAACAGAGATTTGGCTTATGCCGATATATTCAACCGATGGAACACAAGAATTCCTGCTTCACTTCTATAGAAAAAGAAGAAAGAAAGGATGAGATGATAGTATGAGAAAGAAAGAAAAAAAGAAAGACTAGCCAAATCGAAGAAGAAAGAAAGTAAGTAAGCAAGGAAAGGGTTAGTGGATGATAAGAAGGAAAGAAAGTTAATAAAGAAAAGAAGACGAGAGAGAACGAGCGATAAATAAATTGGTCGTTAGAATTTTCCTTTATTCAAAAACTAATTAAATTTAAGAGATATATTTGATTCCATCAGATAACTATCAAATAAACTGTAAAATTATTATCCTTACTTACTAAAGCCAAAATTCAAAGTACAATTTAGCACAAACATAAACGAGCCAAACTACTGCAAGCTTTGTCCAACAAGTGCCCCTTAACCTGCGTCGACAACAAGACCCATAGGAAAGTAGTTGGTGGCCTATTTTCGGTATCAGCCGAACCCGAGAGAGTCTATCCAACTTTTGACTATAGCTGGACTAGGAGATTATTTCCAAGCCTAGCATTAGCTCTCTACTTTACAACAGATCCAAGCGGTGCGATTCATGTGCTCTGTTGGCAAGGGCTGGTATCGAACACGGAACCTTGGTGGTTCCGAGACGGATGCTCTACCGACTGAGCTAAACCGGACCAATATAAGCTAGAATTGGTGGAGTAGCCTATTGTCAGTATAAACTGGACAGCGAAGGAGTCTATTCAATTTTCATTAGTGCTTGACTAGGTAGATTGTTTTTTCATCTGAAAAGGAGTTTACTTTACATTACTGATCCAAACTGTGCAACGTGTTCGATACCAGCCCTCGCCAACAGAGCACATGATCTACTGAGGTAGCAGGGCCGTATCGAACCCGGAACCTTGTACTTACGAGACAGATGCTCTACTGACAGAGCTAAACGAGCCCAATACTGTAAAAATGGCATGTAATCTATCCATATATAAAGAGCAGTTGGTGTGTATGTATGTATGTATGTATGTATATATGTCGGATGAAACTATGAAATATAAACAATTAACGACATTAAATAATATACACATTAAATATTATTCTTGTTCGTTTTGTTTTTTTTGTGCAAAAATTATGAGATTTGATTTATATTTTTGAAAATTTATTAAATATAGAATTTTAAATGATAACAGGAGTATATTTATTTTTTATTTATCTATTTTTTAATTTATTCAAATAAGTAAGTAAAGTCGTTCGGCGGCCTAATCTTCGGTATCAGCCATACAGCAGATAGTCTATCCCCTTTTCACTAGCGTTAGACCAAGAGATTTTTAGCATCTGAGATGGAGCACCGCACTTTACCATCAGCCCTCGCTTTACCGCACAGATCCCTGTGCTACTCATTTGCTGAGTTGGCAGGGCCGGATCGAACTAGGAACCTTGTGATTCCTACTGAACACTCTACGACTGAGCTAAACCGGCCCTATTATTGTTTTTATGTTGGAATTTTACCTAGGGATTTAATGGGATTCTAATGGGGAATTCCTGGAAGATCCACTTCCACGAATTCTATAGTAATAGGATCTGCGAGATTACTTTTATAAGACCCCGCCCCTTAGGGACGTCTGTGTTCGAACAGTATTCAAAGATTAAACTTCCTAGAAATAGCTTGAAATTCTACTGAAAATGTCCAGCATTTGTACTCTTAAAAGTAACAAATCAATATGCACCACCTCTACCCCGTTGATGCTGGGTAGCTACTTCTAGTAAACTGTAAAAGGTTACTACCCATAAAGTTGGTCATGATTTTGGCTAAGTCTGAGCGGCTTCATTTAAGCCTATTGATGGATGAAAGTTTTCAATTGGAATGTAAGCATGGCTGACGACGTAAGCATTTTTCTATAGAAATTCTTGATTTTTTCAAGGCAGCAAACAAGCTAACCGGGTCTTCACCCTGATTCGTTATATTTTTCGATTTTTTTGATTCATTTTTTTCTTTCATGTGCATTTAGAGGTGCGTAGTTTTTTTTTTTACTGTCAAATAAATGGAACACGGAACATGTGAGAATCTCAAGTTGAAATGTACTTCAGAGATTCCAAAAACAGAAAATTAACTATTTGGAATGCTCTGATAAATTTTTTACTATTTATAACAAAAATGTGAATGGCGTGCTGTATGTTAGTAAGTAAAAGTAAAGTTGGGGGTGGTCTAGAGAGTCGGTTTCAGCCAACAGGAGGGAGTCTATCACCCTTTCAAATCGGCGCTAGAAGAAACAATATTGGTCCCTTTCTCTTACTCGATTTTCTTTTCCCCTTTCTTCTCTCGCTCTCTTTCCATCTCTCTCTCTCTCTTTCATGTCTCTCTCTTTCCATCTCTCTCTTTCTGCCTTTTTCTTTCTCTCTCTGTCTCTCACACACACACTCTCTCTTTCTCTCCTTTCCATGCTCACGTTTTCTCTCCTCTCACTG
>CM042158.1:28965498-28983369 GCA_023376005.1 Doryteuthis pealeii | reverse complement strand
ACTTTTTTGATATTTAATTAAAATATTCTTGTAATTCCTCTTCCCATGTATCACATCAGGATGCTCGAAATCTATTACCCGGAGACGATAATTAGTAGTATTTTAGAACGTTATGTCTGATAACCTCTATACTAGCAGGAACCCTTTAACAGCATGTGATTATATCGTACACACGCTTTTATACCGATGATATCTCACATCTTTAAGAGCTATTGCTTACTTCAATAGTAAAAAAAGTTAGATATTACTTATTCTTGATTAAACTCTCTCTGCTCACACTCCACGGACAATATTTTTGCGTGCTGTACCAGATTGCTCTTGTAAGATTGTCCCATTTTTCCCTTTCTTTCGTTTATAATAAAAAACGAATCGATCATTATTTTTTCTAGTTTACGGACACTCACTCAAGGAAATAGAATCCACGACTTAAGCGATACTAGATAATCAGGATTTTTAATTTTCTATATTTTATCACTTCAATGCCGAGATCTAATAGTTAGTAACAAGTAGATAATAATTAATATAGAGATTAATATCTGTACCCAGTTATGAATTATGCGGAAATGAGCGAACAGGTATAACCCCGTGGATGGGTGTGATTTAGGTGGAGTTCAACGTTCCATGCAGGCTCCAGATTACGACAAGAAGGTTCCCGAGTTTCGTAAGAAAAGGATCGCGACGTTCGAGTGCGGGAAAGTTTTCCTTCTCCAGTTCGAGAAGGTTTCCCAAGCCTTACATACCTTGAAAAAAAGTCCGTGGTCACATCAGCCGAAACGAGTTTAGATCGATAAAAATTAAAGATGAAAGGACAATAGTCGAATAATCCAAATAATAAACAATAAAAAAATTATCAAGCCTCATCTTCAAAACTCTCAGGAGAAAAGAAATGATTTGATATATCTGATTTTTAACCGCTCATTTTTTTTTCCATTTTTTTCTTTTCATCTGCTTTCATTTATGCTTCGACAGAAAACAGATTAGCGCCCCTGTTAAATCACTTCGCACATTCATCCCGGTCTCTTTTTATATCTAATCCCCGTACTCTCTTTATTTGTTTTTCTCATATATTAATTTTTATGTTGTTTAGCGTGTTCTTTCGCTTCCCTTTTTCTTTCTTTAAACAAAAAGCCGGGAGGATCCTTATTTTAGCTGAGGTTTGTGGGCGCCACTATTTGACGGTTTGTCATTTTTTTAATCCTCAGAGAGGGATAAATTGGCCAAGTATATATCGATTACAGCTGTATCCCACGTACTTTATTGTAGGAACAGGAGCATTATTATTATTAGATTACTATGCTCGAAAAGTACCTCTTACATATGCCGACTGGGTTTGTACCAGTATGAAAAGAAAAAAATGTTATATAAAATATAATAAAACATTAATAAATAATAATAATAATAAATAATTCACACGGGTTAAAGCAGATCAGGCTAAAGGAGAGAAAATGAAAAATAACATGGACAATATATCTGGAGACCTTTGCCAAGAACTTGAAAAGTTATGCTTGGAATATGAAAGTCTCAAAGTTTTATATACCAATTGTAGTGGTGTTGCACTGGTAGTTGGTTGCACTTGGAACAGTCCCAAAAGGATCTGGAAGAAAGGGTTTGAAAGTTTGGAACATCAGATCGGATAGTGGATTGAAACCATTCAGAAACACTTTGCACTTGCTTGCAATCTGCAGAATTACTCAGAAGAATACAGGAGACCTGGTGGAGACTTGCTGTCACTCAGACTCCAGTGAAAGACCTATCAGCAAACGCCTGATTGCTATCAATCCATAATGTTTTTTTGAAAACTCAAAAGCGCTTCAGGTTTCACATAATAGATAATTGCGAATAATAATAATAATAATAATTGAATAAAATGATCATCAAGTCGAATTAATAATAATAGATGAGAAAAGAAGAAGAAGAAACGGGTCACAGAATGGAAGAAGAAGAAGAAGGAAGAAGAAGAAGAAGAAGAAGAAGAAGAAGGAAAAGAAAAGCAAATATGTTATTCCAAATACGAGGATACTGAAATATAGTATAAGGTGTTAAAGAGAAATGGCCCTCAAAGAACAGTGAACAGGTATTTTTTTTACGGCGTCATGGTTATTTACGCTCTTCATTCAAAGGTCATTGGACCATTGGTATGAGAGAAACCATGTGGACTATGTACGAGAAAGTTAAAGGGACTCCTTTTGTATCCAGAAGACCATTTTCTATTTTGATTCCTCTATGATACAGTCTGGTTGGTAGTTAACTTTTCCTAAACAAAATGAATTAATTTTTGAACTTCACCCTTGGAAGTTTCTCAATACAGTGTAAGTTCACCATTGTTGTGAAGTTATATTACATGACAAAGCTGATGTTCATGAATTAGTTAAGGCTGGGAATATACATATCTTTCACAGAGAAAGATTTACCAGATATGTCCACGTTCTTCATGAGGGTCAAAATTTTCTTGTTTTCACTACTTCAAACAATGGTGTTCATGTATATTATTCACACAATGTTTTTCCAACCAGAATATCTGTAAAACAAAAAAGTAATAAAATCGATTTTATGAATATAAACATGTAGCATTATTGTATAATTTCAGTTTTTAAACCTGCAATAGGATACATATTTTAGGTAATTATACTAGATTAATTAAGTCTTGGCATAAAGTCATAATAAAGTAGCCCTAGCACTCAATTGAATGTTAAACTGCTTAATTTTTACACTGGCTGTACCACTTCATTTAGACCAAGACATTGTTTTTTTAATGTTTTTTAATAAAGAAATAAACTTTTAATTTTCGATGAAAATTTTTTCACTTTTCAACAGGATATTACAAAATGGATTTTGGAAACTTTTTTTTTTTAACAGATGAAGACGAGAGACTACTGAGAGACCGAGAGATGAGGAGAGGGACGGAATTCCGTATGCCCCTCTGAGAAGGCGAGAGAGAGAGAAATAAGAGAGTAGAGAGAGAGAAAGACGAGTAGGGGACACATTAACACATAACTATATAGATACCAATTTAGTAAAGTCGGCGGAGTGGTGCGGGACCTAGCATTGTTCCGGAGGCTGCATCAGCTTGAAAGAGGAGGTCACTCTAATCTATCTGGTTCACAAGCCCGCAAAAAAAACGGAGATTTGGGCGATGCTCAAAATTAGGAATCCATGCACTAATAACGATTCAAAAATTCCAATTGTTATTTGGCCGTATTAAATTAAATAATCAAATTAATTTTTCAAGACTACATTATAAAAAATTTCTAAAAAATGATTTAATAAAATTATTATTTAAAAAATCCTCTCTACGAGGATAAAATGATTCATAATAATACTGATTTTTTATGCAGACGCAGCGAGTAGCTTTTTGAAATTCCATATTATACAGGGAATTAGATTTTATTTATAAAAAAAAATGTGGTTATAGTAAAAAAAATTCTTAAAATGTATTATTTTTTTTTTAAAAAATGACAATGGAGATGAAAAAAATGGACACTTTATTTTTGTAGAACTGAATTGATTTTGTCTGGAATTCTTATATACGGTGAAAATAAAACACTAGAAATGTCAGTTTTTAGAAACATACATTTGATTAATTTATTTATCTGCACTTTCCACGATTATATTAATGCCCTTTCAAACCTGTTCGGGTGGTATACATTTTATGCCTAACCAGCTCCTATTAAGGAATACGTTTCTTTGCACATGTTAAGATACCCCTTAAACATCGGATATATAAATTGGCGAGGCCGAGACGAGAGAGACCGAGATGAGAGACTGAGAAGTGGAGAGAGGAGCTGAGCACGATCAGAGAGAGACGAGAGAGAGACGTTGAGACAGATCAGGCACAGACAGACAGACAGAGATGAGAGATTGGTGAGAGGGTCTTACTTGTTTTTCTCCTGTTTTATTTGTCCTGTTCTAATTCGTCGGCCATTTCCTTCGGGGCTGATTCTCTCAGGTTGGTTCTTCTTTTCTGGTGGGCTGGGTATCTGTGCATTCTAATTCTAATCAAACAAAGACTTATTGTTGTTTTTTTCTTTAAGTCTTCTTTATTAAACAACAAAACCCAGCCCACCAGGACCGCGCGGTGAGTGTTGACATCTCGGAGAGCCCGACGACTACGTTTCTTCTCTTGGGCATGTATACAACTTGTTTAAACTTAAGCTGAACTAAAAACTAATGTTTTCACGCCTCTTACTGGCGCTTTTCCGGAAAGGCAAGTAAGGTTTAGTACCTGCCAATAACGCTAACGTCATTTTCAACTCTACCCCTTGTTATTTTGAAATTCTAACGAATTCTGATTCTAAATATATCTAACTACAGTATTGTACACAATTTCATAAGCTACCTTATGGAATTATGTAACAGCACAATTTATTATTTACAACTATTTGTGTAGATGTCTTAAGACTATTTGCACACAGTTAATATGATTCACGTATTTTTGCGAAGAAAATAATTTGTAAAAAGTTTGTATGGCTTCCGGAGTATTGCTATTTTAATAATAACACATATAGGATTTCACCCATTTTTTCTTTAAATTTTATTTCTAAAATTTTTTTTTTGAATTAAATCTTTTACTTTCCAATTTTTCTTCGTACATAGTTATAGGGCTTCAAGTAGGCTAATTATAACCTAAAACAAAATAAATTATTGCTTCCATTTTAAATTGTTCTTAATAGAGATAATCCATTTAGTATATGATTCAAATATTCTTATGCGGAATGGAATGGATTTTTAAAGAAAGTAGAAGCGAAGGGAAACATGAAATAAAGGAAGGGAAAATGTGAACGTGTTGCAAAATAGAAAGAGTAGGTAAGAAAAATGAAAGAAAGGAAAAAAAGAAAGCACTAGAGAATATGGAAAGTGAATTCTTAGATAAAGAAGTTTGAAAAGGAAATAAAAATGCATACAACAAATAGAGAAAGAAAGAAAGAGAAAGAAGAAAGAAAGAAAGAAAGAAAAAATCAGAAATTATCGATTAATAAAATTAGTTATTTACGAAGTTTAACTTAGATGTTGTTACATGGCTAGAAGTATTACTACGCGTACTCTTTAACTAACTTGCTAAAAGATTCAAAATTCAGTACCTAACAGAGTTTTCAGATGAATTGGCATTATATGTATATTTACTAAGCTTAGTTTAGATGTGTCACCAAAGCCAGATTACGCACACCCTCAAATTGAGAAATTGGAACTGCACCAAGAATGGTCTGCAAACTTAGCTGCTAACCATTAAACCACGTGAGGTTACTCATCGCTTAAAAATATGAAGTAGAGAAATATAACGAGTGAAATGAAGCAATCAATCAAGAAAGAAAGAAACTGTGCACTTTTATTGTAAAGAAAGAAATATGTAAAGAAATATGGTAAAGAAAGAACGAGAAGAAAGAAAGCAAATAAAAAGAAAAAGGGGGAAAAGGCTGTAATTATTTCCATTGGTTAAAATACACGAAACACAAATCGGGACGGTTTATTGGACAAAAACCACATTTATGTATTGTAAACAGCACAGAAATATGATACTTTTACAAGAAAAACAAAGGCACAAATACATGTACATTAAGAGGAATACAGACAGTAGAATTTAAAGGACTGACGAGAGTCCATACATTTAAAATCACTTACTAGTGATGAGGGGCTCCGTTTACGCCCCAGGGGAGTTGCATAGCGTTGGACAGAAGCCCCCACCAAAAGAAGTAGCTGTTGACCAATGTCTCTACCCATGTGCTCGTTACGAGAAGATGTTAGCAAAAGAGGGGCAGGGAGCTTCAAAACCCACGCTAATACCAGAGGTCCCCTGGTGGTCGGCACGGAAACCCAACGCGGGCGAAGAATACTCTTCCCAAGTCTCAAATGGAAAATAATCCCAAAACAAGGCCAATATAATTGCGAGAAGAAGGAAAATGTAAAGAAGAGTGAGAAAGGAAGCAAATTAACGGAGGATAAATGAAAAAGTAATGTATTAAAGAAAGTTAAATAGGAAAAGATTTGAATATTCCAGACAGTCAGCCAACCGTAAAGAAAGAAAGAAGAAAGAATAACGACAAAGAAAGAAGAACATAAGACAAGATAGAGAAAAGTACAATCCAGAAGAATATGCTGATGATAGTGTGTACAATAATATCAGTCAAGATAAAATAAAGCAATGGAAGAAGGGAAAGGAAAAAAGGAAGATATGAGTAGATAATGACGAAATTTAATACCTGCGTGAAAAAACACAAAATTGATTAACAAAAAAGTGGGGAGGAAAAGGTCATATATTTCTCTTAAAGTGCAAACAAAGAAAGAAAGGACTAAAGAATGTATAAAAGTTTACCAAGCACTAAGAAAGAAAGGAATGGAAAAGGAAAGGTAGATGAATGCAGCTCGGAAATAGAGAAACAAGATGTTAGAAGAAAAATTTTAACGGATACGCGAAGAAGAAAGCAGCGTTATCAGAAGGAATTTATAAGACTTAAGAGAGAGAGAAAGCTGTTGAGAGATGGGAATGTGGGGAGCAATAAGAGTAGCAAGACATACGTCGTGTGGCTAGGTGCAGAGCAGTAATCGAGAGTACAAAAGAAAAGGAGAAAGAGAGAGATTGGAAGAGAGAGATGACATGGAAAGAGAGAGACACCAACCCGTAGAGGATGATGAAGAGAGGCTCCAGAGCAGACCACCATAGACGCAGCACCAAGAGAACTCCTCAGCGCAGTAGTAAGGCCTGACGAGTAAGCGGAAAGCAGCCGCATATAGCAGTTCCTAGCGGCGTGCTATGATTTTGACAAGGGGCTGGGACTAGGACTCCGTCCTCACTGACTATGTGTAGCTGAACACTGACCTCTCTAGACGCTCCGAGCTCTCTCCGCCAAAACTATCACGCATTCTCACCTTTCGTGAGACGTATCTTACTTACTCGTCTCTCCGCCCTATCTCACAGCAATACGCACGCAATTCGACTCGGTCCTGTTGGAGTCAGGTTTCATACTAAAGCCTGTAGTAGAAAATTAAGTTGTATCGTAGAGTCTCACCAATTCCACAGTAAGTTACGATGTTTTCGTGTTTTGTGTAATATTCAACTCTTGAGATATTCACGACGCATTCGTATAGACGACCCGAGCAGATACTCTCTCGGTTCATCGACTCAGTAAACCAAAAAAAACATGCGCCCGATCTCTAAACCCTGCGTAGAAAGTACACACTGAGAGATAGCAACCATAACGTTGATTAAACGTCCTCCGGCAAAATCATCCTCGACAAAATCACTGAACTTAACAGTTGGTGCGTGACCCGGAAGCCTACGTCTCGCTGCGTGCTAGCCTCTGTGAACAAAAATCTGCCGAATGACTAGTACTGCTATCTACGCAGAATCGTTCCAGCGTGGGAGCGCCCTTCCATTGACAGTACTTCTGCGACCATTTTGAGAATAACGACTCCTTTATCTAATCCTATTGAATAGGCATCATTACAATATAGAAGCCGCCTCAGAGCTAGCACTATCACCAGTCTCTTATAGAGAGACTGAGTATGCAGATACGTAATACCGTATATAATACAAGATAATCAGCTAGCAAGAGGCCTCGCTCACCAGCTCGATGCGACAATAGTCAATTCGTACGAGTGGCTTCCTAGTTGGATGTGCTTTACTTTTAAGATGTACAAAAGCTGGACATTTCAGTGAGAAGCTCGAATAAATGGCTCAGTATTTGCGCCTATGCCACACTGTTAACTCTGGAGAACTCGTCACCACCTTACATCAGCAGAATATGGGTGTACGAGACATGCTAAGTATTCCGACGTCGACAGCAGAGAGTTCACGGCACGGCATGACCTTCAATAAAGCATACCGTGAGAATATAAACTCTTCTCGCGGAAGATCCCAGGATCTGAGGCTATATAGCACACGCCTGATATCAGCTAGTAATGGAGAATCGTCAGGTGAAGGCGTCTGAGATACATCGACCGAAGCCGATTCCCCAGATTCGGATCTCGAATTTCGGAATGACTCCCAATCCCACTCACCAGGAATATCAAAGAAATTAGAATATCGGCGCACCTCATTAAAAAATCGACCTCTAACGTAAGCAGATGGAGACTCGCTGGTGCTGACTATCTCTAAATTCTCGCGCTGCAGATTGCTTCCCATCAGGCTGAGTGACTAGCATTCCACCTACAATGTGGATATCATACTACTCCGCGGCGAAAGGAATATGGCATACAGCTGGCGCGATCCCCTCTGAACTCTCTGCCTCCTCGGCGCCCGACCTCTACTTCCAAAATGCTCCTCTGCATACGTGCGTCCAGAATAACTCACCGTCTACGCAGTCAGACTGGACCCACAACGCAGAGATGCAGAAGTTATGAAGATCCGGTTGTGCATGCGCGGGAACGCTGATAATAATGCGAGGAGCTGATGGTAGGTTGCGGTGCTCCATCTCAGATGCTAAAAATCGTCCTTGTATTAGCGCTAGTGAAAAGGGGATAGAATCCCTCGCTTGTATGGCTGATACCGAGATTAGGCCGCCCCGACGACTTTACTTTACTTACTTATTTAGATATCAAATTAAAAAAAGATAAATAAATAAATAACTACGTCTGTTATCATTTAAATTCTATCTTTAAATTATTTTCATTGGAATATAAATCAAATCTTCATAATTTTTGCACAAAAAAACAAAAACAGAACAGATAATATTTGAATGGTATATGTATTTAATTTGTCGTTAATTGTTTATTTTTCATAGTTTCATCCGGACATACATACAGACACACATACATACACACCAACTGCTTTATAATATTTAGATTACATTGCCATTTTTTACAGTATGGGTCGTTTAGCTCTGTCGTTAGAGCATCTGTCTCGTAATTACAAGGTTCCGGGTTCGATACCGGCCCTTGCTACCTCAGTAGATCATGTGCTCTGTTGGCGAGGGCTGGTTATCGAACACGTTGCACAGTTTGGATCAGTAATGTAAAGTAAACTCCTTTTCAGATGAAAAAAACAATCTACCTAGTCAAGCACTAATGAAAATTGAATAGACTCCTTCGCTGTCCAGTTTATACTGACAATAGGCTACTCCACCAATTCTAGCTTATATGGTCCGGTTTAGCTCAGTCGGTAGAGCATCCGTCTCGGAACCACAAGGTTCCGTGTTCGATACCAGCCTTTGCCAACAGAGCACATGAGTCGCACCGCTTGGACCTGTTTGTAAAGTAGAGAGCTAATGCTAGGCTTGGAAATAATCTCCCTAGTCCAGCTATAGTCAAAAGTTGGATAGACTCCCTCGGGTTCGGCTGATACCGAAAATAGGCCACTCCAACTACTTTCCTATGGGTCTTGTGTCGACGCAGGTTTAAGGGGCACTTGTTTTGACAAAGCTTGCAGTAGGTTTGGCTCGTTTATGTTTGTGCTAAATTGTACTTTGAATTTTGGCTTTAGTAAGTAAGGATAATAATTTACAGTTTATTTGATAGTTATCTGATGGAATCAAATATATCTCTTAAATTTAATTAGTTTTTGAATAAAGAAAATTCTAACGACCAATTTATTTATCGCTCGTTCTCTCTCGTCTTCTTTTCTTTATTAACTTTCTTTCCTTCTTATCATCCACTAACCCTTTCCTTACTTACTTACTTTCTTCTTTCTTCGATTTGGCTAGTCTTTCTTTTTTTTTTCTTTCTCATACTATCATCTCATCCTTTCTTTCTTCTTTTTCTATAGAAGTGAAGCAGGAATTTCTTGTGTTTTCCATCGGTTGAATATATCGGCATAAGCCAAATCTCTGTTATCCAAATAGTAAGAGAAAAAAATCAACAGAAGAACTGGGGATTAAGAGTCCAATCGTGTTTTGTGTTTCTTAATGTTCACTCCTCGAACAACCCTCTGACATAGCAACCCGACGACAATAACGAAACAAATGTTTCCCTAACCACAACGTATAAAATGTATCACTAACTACAGAACGAGATGCAGTACGGACTAATTAGTATTATTTGGATTATTCGGACTATTTTCCTCATCTTGATTGTTATCTGTACAACGTTTTCGGCTGATGTGTACATAAAGTCCGAATAATCCAAATAATACTAATTATCAAGCGTCATCTAAAGAAGTAATTGAAATAGTACAGACTAAATGACAATTTATCTTCCAACTGAGCTACGATAAACATTTTTATTTTATTGATAAATAAATAAGATTTAGATCACAATATTCGTCAATTTATTTCTTGCCTTTTCTTTCATCCTTCTAAAACCACCAAAAATTATTTCCCATATATATATATATACACACACATATATATATATGATGGGTCTCTCTCTCTCTTTTATATATATATATATATATATATATATATATTTATATATATATATTTAAAAGATAGAGAGACTCATATATATATATATATATATATATATATATGAAGACACATTATATATAATACGGTTACACTTTTTTAAGGAAATCAATGGATCTTTTATCCTACATAAAAACACTTTTCATTACCGGAGAGTCAGGGATTTTCCATTCCTTGAACTTGTTATATACGCCTTAAGATCGGGTATATAATCGGAGAGAGAGAGAGAGAGAGAGAGAGAGAGAGAGGAGAGAGAGAGAGAGAGTGAGAGAGAGAGAGAGAGAGAGAGAGAGAGATGACACATTACTTAGCCTTGACAGGTTGTCAAAGAGAACCACTCCCATCAATCGACAGCTCAAGTCAATTCCAAGCACCTGTATGATAGTCCAAACCCTATTGCCCTCATGGAAAGTCTCAACCATTTTTACATATATATGCTAGAAGGCCGTGGCTGAGGGTTTTAATGTTCTGGGTATGCGGTTAAAATCTAACAGATAGTGATTCTGGAGCTCTGGAGAATGTGGAGTACCCCTTCATTACCATTAGTCACAGGTTCACTCTGCTCCAGAATGGTAGTGCCTGTTAGGGTACCATGTATGGATAAAATGGAAAAAATATTGTGTTTAAAAAAAGTGAGTTTAAAAATAACGTTGAATACCCAATAAGATTTTTTTAAATGCACTCTGGCATAAAATAGTCCAACAAAGACTGATATGCCGTAAAATCCAACCAACCAACCAACCAACCAAACTAGCAAACATTTGATAGTTTACCTCTCTTCAAGCCTGTAGTATTCTGATTGATTTACATCTATTTTGATTAACCGCAAAACGAATATTTTGCTGATATTAAAATAATTTTTGGTGTAAAGCAATTAAAAGTAATGCAGAGTTTACATTTATGGAAAAAATTATTTAAAAAAGTATAAAATATTTGCTTTTACAAAAGAATTCCCTTACTTATTGAATGACGTTCGTCCTTGCAAGAGTTCAAACCAATTAAATGTGAGTTATCCAGCCTGCTGCTCGCGGGCAACTGGCGGATTGCAGACTACTTAACCACAGCCAGCGGCAGATTTATTTCCGTAACAAAATGTTTTTTAAATTGAAAATTAATTTCTTTACACTGGATATAGTGTACAACTTCAAGCAATTTACTCTCACCTACAGTCAACTGCATATTCAATTTGGTGTATGAAAAGTCTCCCGATGAGGCTATTAACTCTGCTGAAATTTGTTTGTTTGTTTGTTTTAGTTTGCTGAATTTTAGATCAACAAACAGTAGAAGCTAAGGGCTTTGCCTATCTGCGCGAATATATATATATATATATATATATATATATATATATATATATATACAGGTGTGTAATATATATATATATATATATATATATATATATATATATATATATATACTGCGCGATATATATATATATATATATATATATATATATATTATATATATATATATATATATATATATATACAAGGTGTGTAAAAATCGAGATATTTTATACTTTTTGACACACCTTGTATTCTGAAAAAAAATTCCCATTCATTCTACATTTCTATCTTGGTAAATACAGCTTTGGTACCTTTTTTGACACATCTTGTATTCTGAAAAAAAATTAATGAATGGAAACTTATTTTTTTGACATCATCATCATCATCGACTCCGCAACACTAGAATTACACACTATTATTATTGTCGTGAGTTTGGAATTTATAATATTTCTAGTGGTGACTGGTGATTTTGCTTATATGATAAAGAGGTTATTCTCATTTATACATAGTGAAGTCTATGTTTATACTTCCCTAGAGATTCATTTCAGTTGTTTAAAGAATCTGATTAATGATAACTTGAAAGCTCAAAGAGAATGTGTCGTTCTAATCTTGATTTTTTACCATCTCCCTTTTAATGATTGGTATAATATTTTCATCATTTGAATACCAAATATAGCTAGAGAGGGTTGTTAAATCTCTTAGCTTTTTATTAGAGAACGAGTGCTTGTAATTTGCAAATTTACATTTAAACTCTGATTTTGTACATCCGACGTTAAATGTAATTAGGTTTGGCTTATGTGTAGATGTTACAGGAGATTGATAATTCTTCCCATTAGTCAAAAGATTTTTTGTAGGGCACACATCAGGGCTTCGGCAGTTGTAGTCTTTCTGTATATTCTACACATTATTCATATTAAGTGTGTGGTTGTCTATTATTTTGTCATATTAATTGTTAACTGTTTTTCAATACTATCCCTACAGAAGAAACTATTTTTAAAATGCTGATGTAAGATATTTTATATAGAGTGTGATTAATTGGGGGAAGATAATATGATAGAGCCATGTATATTTATATACAGAGTGTGTAAAAAAAGTATCGAGATTTTTTAACTCGTGAGTACACCTTGTATTCTGAAAAAAAGTAAGATTCCATTAACTGTTCCTTTCTATCTTAATAAATACAGCTTCAATCCTGATACTTTATAACACACCTTATTATATATATATATATATATATATATATATATATATATATATATTACATATAAATATATATATATATAAATATATATATATTAAATATATATATATATATATATATATATATATATATATATATATATATATATTGTGCTTAATTGGAGTCGTGCCTAATTTGGAAAATTAATTAATAATTAATTAATTAGGCGGGAATTAATTATTAATTAATTAATTTTCAAAATTAGGTACGACTCCAATTAAGTACATATTCTCCCAAAAATTGTCGGCAAAAAAGCCATATCCAAACACATCGTGTTTACATACTTATCATATATATATATATATATGTGAAATAAAATGGAAATTAATCCGACAGTGTGTATATGATATATTGAAAAACCAAAGGATATTTACAAATGCATGGGCTCATCAGTGAGGAGGGCCGGTGTTGCTTTTTAAAACCGTAGAGAGGAAGGCCCCGAAACGGTTTGCACATTCTCTCCTGATGAGCCCATGCATTTGTAAACATCCTTTGTTTTTTCAATATACCATATTCATATATATATATATATATATATATTATATATATATATATATATATATATATATATATATATATATACCATAATTTGGGTATCTGCGCATTGGAGAGTATGCGCAGATTCACAAATATATTTATATTGTAAACGGTCTGAAGTTGCCGAAGATTGTTTCAGTTGAAATAAATTTATACTCATTAACATGAACGATATCTAAGACATTCATTTACTAATTCTCTGTCTCTGTCTCTGTCTGTCATCTGTCTGTCTGTCTCTCTTTATATATATATATATATATATATATATATATATATATATATATATATCAACCCCTTCCCGTAGGATGTGAAACATGGTCAATTTTTGATGTGGTGTTTAACATGTTTGAATTCATAGTTTCCCTTCTGCAAGATCGAACTTGCTATTCAGTAATAATAGACATGCATAACGATCGGACGGTCTGTGTGGGTGTATGTATATGTACTAAAATATTCATATATTAAATCAAAATTCCTTAATCTGTAACTTTTTGTTCTACGCAAGGGAAAACCAAGATCATCAAATTCTCTAATCATTATTAGAATCTTCCCTGCAGACATTGTCTCTCCAAAATAGATATTACACGAATAGCACTAGGCTGTCTAAATATACATTGGAATTCAAAAATTCGAGTAGCATAGAAAATGAAATCAAGTGGAATGATCTGAAAAAGGTCTATCAGAACCATCTGGAGGAGAAATTATGCATAATAAAAATCTCTTGAAAAAAAAAAAAAAACGAAAAAGTTGCTCTATAAACGCTCGTCGTCTAATTGTTATCATTGTAGGGAATAAACTCGGCGAGCCAAGTTCAAATCTTGCATAAATGGGATTTATTTCTATTAAAATATTTTTTTTACTGTTTTCTATACATTTTATATATGTATATATTTACCAACACCTCCGCACGAGCAGGATGCGACACAAGGTCAATTTCTTAAGCGGAGTTTAACAGGTTTGAATTCTAGTCGAGTTTTCTTACTCCTAGACTGGTTACCTAGTCAAGGTTAAAGAGCCCAGTCTGCCCTACTATTATTACCCATAGTTGGAGGGAAAATATTTGGATTCATACCTTTCCCAAGGTCATTAGTGTTATGTGAAATGTGAACAGCCTCGTCTAGGATTTGAACTTGGGTCGATGAGTCCATTTCCTACGACTCTAACCATTACACCACGCACCTTCTATACATCTTATTATAAGAAGGGAGATTGTGTGTTTGTCTGTGTGTAACCGAAACTATATCACTACTCAAGTCACAATTCCCTTTGTTATTTACGTAACATTCTCCATGATTTTAATTTTATTTAAACCTAAATTATTAATAAAATTGTTTTAAATTATTAATAATGTTGGTCATATCTATTATATTTAAGATACAGTGCAAATCAACCAGAACAAGATAAAGTCTACAAAAGAAATTCCTCCCAGAAAAACTACCACGTGTTTCAATGCAATGATAATTCCATCTACCGAATATCTTACATCTTTTTTTAGATACGAATAGTTACAATCATATCTGAACCAGTGCATACCATATATATATACTCATATAATTGACAACATTTAAGAACAATTTTTCACCTCAAAAACAAGAAATGTTGAAATATTTTTGTAGGCTGGCAAAACAAAAAGTTAAGGAATCATTCATTGCACACGATATACAATAAAAACATATTTTTGTTGCTTAAAAATTAGGGGTTGTTCATTATGCGAGTATATAGTGTATGTTATAATTGCAGCACATTGAGGCTCTTTGTAAATTAATTGTTTGTAAATATTACTAAACTGTGTTCCCCCAAATGTTTGGGGAATTTGATCATACACCTTCATTTCATAGACTCTTCAAGAGAACTTAAAAAAGAAAAAAAATATTTGAAAATCAACTCCCATTTTCATGTCTTTTGACATAATACCCTTGTGTATTTATGCAACTATACATATAGGATTTTTTTAAACTGTATTTGTTACACAGAGTGTTTATCTGTCTGTAACCGAAACTTCGAGTGAGGAAAATGAAGATTTAAGGAAAACAACGATATACACTAATGTGTTATATCGATATAGTAATCTCCTACAAATATACATTTAAAGTACTAGCAAATATATGCACCCTCCGGGTGCAAGTACTTAAGTTTTAATGTAATAAAATATTGTATTAAATTAGAAAGGCTAATGAAACTAAATAAGAATACAGATAAAATGATTTCAAACAGGAGGGTACAATCGAAAAATAGAACAACTGAAACTTACACTTCCATCACTCTCGTCTTTCATTGTTATTTTTTCTAATTTAAGTATTTAGTTAAAAGAGGAAGTAAAGAATAAAATTACAGTTATTTCTTCTTGTTAATGGATTTCATTTAATATTTATTGAAGAGATTTTTGCTTATATTCATTAAAATAAAACCAAACAATTAGAAATCAATAGTACTAAACACATATTTATTAAAATCACATTTTAAATATCAATATGCAAATAAGCCTTCCCGTTCACACTGTAAACCGTTATTTTGTTGTATATATGAATACAATTGCATGTTGTTAATATGTGGATATGGTCAACAGCATTAATAATGTAAAACAATTTTATTAATAATTGAGATTTAAGAATAAAATCATTGAGATTGTGATGTCAATAACAAAGGGAATTGTGACTTGAGTAGTAATATAGTTTCGGTTACAGACAGAAAAACACACAATCTCCATTATAATAAGATAAGGTTTTACAACATGATTATGTCAAACAAATAATAGTCACATAATTTTCTTCCACATTAAATATTACATATTATTATAGAGTGAAAAAATAAAGCCATCCGTCTTGATTATCTTCTGACGAAAAATATTGTTTACACTACGAACACTGGTCTGAAGATCGCTGAGGCGAAAAACTGTCAGTAACCTGGTGTTGACCCCATTTCTACACTACCTCAACTCTCCTCTCCCCCCTGTCTCCTTCCCTCTCTCTCCACACTCTCTATCTATCTATCTATCTGTATATAGTTATATATATATGTATATATATATGTGTGTGTGTGTCTAAGTTGAAAATGGAAATGAATCCGACGATTTTATTTCCTTTTATTCATTATCCTTTCAACACACACACACAACACACACGCACACACACACATATATATATATATATATATATATATATATATATATATATATATATATATATATATATATATATATGAGGTAAAAGGAAGCGTGAACAAAAATCATGACTGAAATTAGTCCAAGTAGGAGAGAAATATTTCGTCTATCTGACGCGAAGAACTTCCTCAGTCTCAGTCTGACTTTATTCGGAGCAAAATACATACATTTGTGTTTGTAGAAGGGAAACTGGGTTAGTGTTCACTATTCCTTTTACCTCACCTCATACTGTCGGATTCTACTCCAACCCTCCTATCTTTATATATATATATATATATATATATATATATATATATATATATATGTATATGTATATATGTATATATATATGCACAAGGTGTGTCATAAAAGAATCAAGATCAAGCTGTATTTACCAAGATAGAAATGAACAATGAATGGAACGTTAGATTTTTTTTCAGTCATAAAAGTGCCGAGTTTGACGCTGTATTTACCAAGATTCCAACGTATGTCAAAAAGTACAAAAAATCCCGATGCTTTCTTGTCACACCTTATATATATATATATATAATATATATATATATATATTTCTTTTATGACACACCTTATATATATATATTATATATATATATATATATATATATATATATATATATATATATATATATATATAAGGTGTGTCATAAAAGAATCAAGATTGAAGCTGTATTTACCAAGACAGAAATGAACAATGAATTAAACGTTAGATTTTTTCAGAATACGAGGTTTGAAACTGTATTTACCAAGATTCCAACACCACACACACACAACACACACACACACACACACATATATATATATATATATATATATATATATTATGTATATATATATAAGCACATGAGTGCAATCGAACACAAAGTAATATATTATTAGGTATAGTTTATAATATATGGAGTTTGTAAAAGGCATTATAGTTGTCATTGCAGTTAGCTTTTAAGTAATTTGTGCTGTGTTCATTGAACCAGTTACGTGGAGAAATGTTGTCAATTATGGTGAAATATCAATGAAAAGAAATGAAACGAAATGAAAGGGGACCACGCAACAACAACAAAAAAGCGAGGAAATGATTACATTTGCTTTTAAACTGTTAAATGGCAAATGTATTTTTTTTTCAACTTGGCAAATCACTATGTCAGCTTTTTCGTAAAAAATGCTGAATATAATAAATATCCCTTGCATAAAAGCTTTTATTTTCGTATTAATCAACTAATATGTAAAAAAAAAAAAATACGAATAGAGATAAATGGAGGAAAATGAGTTTATAGAGTATAATGGTTATCGTCCTAGAAAACTCATTTAACAGAGTTATACGGCTTTTAT
>CM042158.1:28957998-28960498 GCA_023376005.1 Doryteuthis pealeii | reverse complement strand
ACAAGGCTGACATCCGGTAAAAAAAAAAATAATAAAAAGAATCATTTATTTTTTCTATCAATACTAATACATAATTTAAGATAATCTTTTATTTACTTATTTACTATAAAAAAATAATTTAAATTAGAGAACAAAAGGGGATAAAGGGGAAAAAAAAAGAAAAAGAAGAGAAATAACACAAAAAAAAGAAAGAGAGGGAGAAAGAATAAGAAATGAAAGGTGAAAGCGAAACAAAAGCTAAGTATGTAAAAAAAAAAAATTTCTATTAACGGTTTTTATTCATTTGTTCACTTTTGTTTTTGAAATTATGACATGCTCACACCGTTGCCACACATTGCAACACATTGCAACATCTTACCGGATGTCAGCCTTGTTCTCAACAAACTTTTAAGAAAGAAAAAAAAGAAAGAGAGAAATAAGAAATTACAGTTATTCGCCCATTCATAAAGGAGGAGAAGAAGAAAGAGAGGAAAAAAAGGAGAGGAAAAGGAAATAAGAAGAGAAATTATAACCACACAAATAAAAAAAAACATAAGCACGTCATTTCTGAAATAAGTCTCTGACGATAAAGCTTCGCTTTGAAATCGATTAGACATATAAACATCTTTTTGTCTTTATTTTTTACGCATTGTATTGCCTTCGAATTTTATAATTTTATAACATACTTAACAATGCTTCAAGCAAATTACCAATTACTTTTATAAATATATATATATATATAAATATATAAATATATATAAATATATATATATATATATATATAAATATATATATATATATAAATAAATATATATAATATATATATATTATAAATATATATATATATATATATATATATATATATATATATATATAAATATATAAATATATATATATATATATATATATATATATATATATATATATATATATATATATATATATATATATATATATATTGCAGACCATTCTTAGTGAGTTCAATTCTCATTGGGTGTCGTGTAATCTGGCTTTGTGACACATTTAAACTAAGCTTAGTAAATAACTATATGAATTCATCTGAAACTCTGTTAGATACGATTTTTGAATCTTTTAGAAGTTAGTTAAAGAGTACCGTAGTAATACTTCTAGCCATGTACAACATCTAAGTTAAACTTCGTAAATAACTATTTTATTAATCGATCATTTCTGATTCTTTCTTTCTTTCTTTCTTTCTTTATTTGTATGTATGCATTTTTATTTCCTTTCAAACTTCTTTATCAAAGAATTCCTTCCCTTTCTTTTCTTTCTTTCTTTCTTTCTCCCTTTTTTCTTTGTTTCTTTTGTCCTTTTCCCCATCTTTTATTATTTCTTTTATGTCTTTTACGTTCAAAAATCATATAACTGCACGAATTTCACACTTGGCTGCAGCGTTAATTAGCTGCTCCATCAGAAAGGACTAAAAAGTGAAAATTATGCGTGCCACAGGGGATGCAAATATGCAAATGCAGTCGGGTGCACAACAAACACAACAGTGTTGCCAATGGCCACTCAAACAGTTTCCTGTGTCCCCAAATCTTTGGACATATTACGTTTGGATATAATATATATATATATATATATATATATATATATATATATATATATATATATATATATATATATAAATGAGATTATATTCCTTAATTCAAATGGAAGTGTGTGGTGTAATGGACTCGTCAAACTGAGTATTTACCAACCACAAGAGCAATATTTAACAGAAGGAAAGTTTTTTAAGCGGAGTTTCACAGATTTGAATCCAGTTTTCCTTCTCCTTGACAAGTTACCGATCCAAGTTTAAAGAGCACAGTCTACTCTACTATTTACTTATAATTGGATGGAGGGTAGCTGGAAGCATACCTTTCCCAAGGGTATTAGTGATATGTGAAATGCAAACAGCATCGTCTGGAATTTGAACTCGGTTCGGCAAATCCATTTATTACGACTCTAAGCATTACAAAATGCGTTTCCTAGAAATATGTATACGTGTTTTTTTTTTGTGCGTAAATTTGTGCATATATTGAATGTTTACATATTTATGTACAAAAATATAGATATATTCATGAATAAGAGTATATATATATATATATATATATATATATATATATATATATATATATATGGGGTGTGTGTGGGTGTATCTTTATGTATATGTTTGCGCCTGTATACAGATATAAATATACATATACTAACATATACATATGTGTGTGTTTGTGTCTGTATGTGGGTCTAAAAACACACATTTATATATGCGTATATAAGTTGTGTGTGAATGTGTAGGGATACGTATACACACGCGTATATATGAATTTAACATTTTTAGAAAAAACATTTCTAGAAATGTTAAATTCATACTGTCGGATTAACTTCCATTTACTTCACGCGTATATATATATATATATATATATATGAGAGCGTGTAGATGTTTGTAGATCTATACACATATGTACACTCCTACACATATGTGTCTATATATCTACATACACATACATATATATATATA
>CM042158.1:28932998-28952998 GCA_023376005.1 Doryteuthis pealeii | reverse complement strand
CAAGACAGTTCGACTTATATTAAGTCATAACTTAGGAAATTTTAAGGCACCGGCATCTTTGCACATACCAATACGTTTAAGCGCATGCATATGAACGCATGAATTCCTTATAGTATAGTTATAGCTTTCTTATAGTACGCAGTCTGTTAGCAAAGAGTAGAAGAGCCCTTGGGGAACTAGAGGCCGACCACACCGGTAGTAGCAAATTAGGGCACCTATCACTCAAATTACTAAAGGCTAGCATTGGCCAGCAACTCACCCAGGACAAGGAAAAGTCTCAAAACCACCGTTGCCTTGCGGCTCTACCTTAACCCAAGGAAAGGCTAAGGGAGTAAACCCCAAAAACAAATCAGGAGTTGGAGTCCCTAATGTGGCCGGTGCTAATGTTACATAATTATGGATCCTAATATCTTTTTAAGGTAGTATAGAAATCCTTATGGCGATCAGTACAGCTGATGGCCTTGAGAGTGAGTGACAATGCTTGACCTCACTCTGACCTTGCCTTGCGGGAATGGACCGTGAGAATCGGAAGGCAATAGAAGCCCCCTTCCGGTTTAAGGAGTAAGCAACTCAGTCAGTTGCAGTTAGGACTTAGAAGCGAAGCTGGCAAGATGTAAGGATCCGCGCGCATTGTCTGGTCTGGGGGTTTATGGAATAAAGTAACATCATTGTAAATCGAAGTCTTGTTGTTATTACTAAAAGCTAACAATAGCACAAGGCTTCTGATAACAAGAAATCCCTAGCAACAGAAACCAGACCCGGAACCCTCAATAGAAGACCAGACGAGACCTTAGAAGATATACCAGATCCGACCAGAAGAATAGACGACAGAGTAAGACGTAAGAGAGGTATATAACATATAGATATTTAGTGCCGTCCAAGAAAAGGCACTACGTAACACTAAATCTCAGTACTTCTCAGCAACTCCTGCGACACGGTCGTTGCCAAACTGCATTGGCTCTTACCTTTCCTTTGGATCACAACGGCTGTGTGGAGAGGGGGATCTGCTGCTTGGGCAACAGCTCATCCACCAAAAACCTGCCCAGGCTACGTAGTTTACCACAAAAAAGGGAGATTACTCACCAAGGCATATACCGACACCACACGGGAAGTGGCTGTTACCAGTGATAAGCTCATCCGATTGGCGAAGGAAACGAGTGCTAGGGGTCACTTCCGACGGTGGCAGAGGTCATCGCACATCAGTGCTTGCTCCACTAGGTGTATGGAGTTTAGAGAATTGCCTCGACAGGCAGGCCAGAAAGTCTACACCAAACAATACGAAACCCAAAATACCTCCAGCAATTCGGTTCGCAAGCTGGAACGTCAGATATATCCTGGACTATCAGAACTACAACAGGTCGCTGATGCTCGCAAGACGGCCATCATTGACAAAGAACTGAGGAGACTTGCTGTCACTCCTCCTCCTGTGAAAGACCGGCTACGACAGGTGTGAAAAATCTATAATAATAATAATAACACGCTGGCGGGAAAAACCAAAGTAGGAGTGAAATAATAATCAAAATCGCAATAACAAAAGGATTATTGAAATAGTCTAAGAAATTTGATTCTGTCTGGCATTCAAAGCAAAATTAACTGCAACGAATACTATATTAAATATTTCATACTTTTACGCATCTAATATCTCTCCTTTAGGCACGTCATTGTCCATCAACGAAGAAAAAAGTGTCAACAAACGAATAATTTCCCAAGCTAAATGAAATGTATTTTCTATTTCTCTTCATGTATGTACTGTTAAGTAATAATCAGAGGACGAAATTGAAAAATATAAATACATAAATATAATTGAAAAATCATCTATCAACACCAAATATATATATATATATATATATATATATAATATATATATATATATATATATATATATATATATATATATATATACTGAAGCGATAGGGTTTCATTTCGTGTATCATTTAAAACTCGTATATAACTAAAACAATGGAGGCGCGTGGTCTAATGGTTAGAGTCTTAGGAAATGGACTAGTCGACCTGAGTTCAATTCCTGGACGAAACTGTTTGCATTTCACATGACGCTAATACCCTTGGGAAAGGTATGAATCCAATTCTCCCTCCAGCTATGGGCAAATAGCAGGGCTGACTGGGCTCTTTAATCTTGGCTAGGTGACCAGTCTAGGAGAAGGAAAACACTGAATTCAAACCTTTTAAACTCCGCTGATGAAATTGACCTTGTGTCGCATTCTGCTCGTGCGGAGGGGTTGGTAAATATATATATACATATATATATATTATATAATATATTATATATATTATATATATAAAAATTTATATACATAAAAATTTCCAAGGATTAGAATACATTTGCACTCTGCAAAATCAAAATTACGGTCCATTTCCATTGACGTTAATGCAGAGTGTAATATATGGATGACTGATGAAATATTTGAACACACACACACACACAAACACAAACACACGCACACACACACATATTTTTTTTTTGGGGGGGATATGTGCTTAATTGAAGTCATACCTAATTTTTGAAAATTAATTAATTAATAATTAATGAATCAGGCAGGCATACCTATTCAAATGTAAAGCTAAACAAATCGAGAAAATCAATCTCTGTATGTACATTTCGGCCTATTAGGCCTCATCAGCAGAGCTATAGAGAGGAAGACTGCTTGTGTGTGTTGCCAAACTGCATTGGTTTCTTAACTTTCCCTTGGACCGCACCGTGTGGAGAGGGAGGATCTTCTGCTTGGGCAACAACATATCCTTCATACCAGCCATCCAGGCTATGTAGTTAAAAAGAAAACACTAAAAACACATTTGGACACTACTCAGCCTTTATCCTATCACTCCTATCAAATATTTCTGCCAACATCAACTGATGGTCTTTAACTGGAGTCTGAGGCCTGCCAAATATCCTTAGGTCTCCAGGACTATTCTGGATATGTCTAGCAGAACTTAACAATGTTGTCTGGGTGATTTTACTTCTTCATCTATTTTCCAATTCCTCTCGACAGTTTTCTAAACCTATGGGGACCGTTCCACGTTCATCAATTACAATTGCTATCACTTTTCCCCCTCATATTCCATATCTTTTCAATTCTTTAGCAAGGTTCTGGTATTTGTCTGTCTTTTCATTTCCTTTCATCTTCATTTTGTCTATCTTTTCATTTTTTTCAATTTCACTGTCTGATCAGCTGGGACCGCAAAATCTACAAGTTAAGAAGTTTTCTTTTTCATCTTAATACCAGGTCTGGTCTTCTGGCTGGAATAAGGCAGTCCGTCCTTATCTCAAATCCAAGTGAATTTTATGCGTTTCTTTCTCAGGAATAGATTCTGGTTGATGCATAAATCATTATTATTTTCACTCCATTTGAATTTTTCACACCCGCCTTAACCGGTGGTTCACTGGAGGCTGAGTGACAGCAAGCCTCCTCAGGTAGTGTTTTCGGTGTATTCCAACCGATTTCACCAATGCTGTAGACTGGATGGTCTTGATTCTTCTTCTGATTTCCAGTTCATCCAGACTCTTTTCTAGACCGTTACTAGCGCACCAAATACAATTAAAGCGATCTTCACCTTCATGTACTTCAGTTTTCTTAGTTCTCTGGCAAGGTCCAAGCATTTGGTCTATCTTCCCCTTTTCTTTGACTTTCACTCAGTGATCGGCCGGGACGGTAAAATCCACGAGATGATAATTTTTCTTATTATTATTGATCACCACCAGGTCTGATCTCCTGGCCGGGGTTAGGTAATCCGTGTGTATCTCAAAGTCCCAGAGAATTTTTTGCGACTCATTCTCCAGGACAATTTGTACATACGCCATTTAGTTGAATGGTGAACATTGAATTTCTTGCACAGTTTCCAGTGAATCACCTTTCCCACCCAGTCATGCCTAGTCTTGTACTCTCTTTGTGCGAGTTTACTGCATTCGATCATTATGTGATTGACAGTTTCATCTTTTTCCCCACACATTCTATACTTACTATTTTGTTGTGTCTTATCTATTTTTGCTTTTATATCATTTGTCCTTATGGCATTGTATTGTGCTGCAATTATAAGAGAATCTGTTTTTCTCTTAAGATTTCACCTTCTTAGCCATGTACATGTCTTCTGGTGTGCGATCTCTCCTGTGTTACGCTTGAAGTGTCCATATAGTTGTTTTTCCCCATTTCTGTTTTTTTTTTTTTGTTATATTTGTGCTCGTCCATATGTTGCAATTGTTGTTTTTTTTTCTGGCAGTTGTGATTAGTCCTTCTTTGCCCTTTTTAGTAAATTCATCGACTGCTCGAATTGTCGAGTCTACACAATCTTCAATGCTGACGTCTTCCTCCTTCTTTTCTTGATACATATAGCCTGTTTGTGTCGTCTCTCGGGTGTAATGCCTTGTGCAATGGCATGAGTTTCCTTGTCCTTTGGTCCATCTGTCGAAGATCCTCTCTTGTCCATTTTAAGAATGGTCCAGTGTATCTTACAAATGGGATAGCTGAAGTGTTTATGCCCTTGATGAGATTTCTGCTGCAGAGTTTAGTTTCTAGGAGTTTTCTCGTTCTCCTGAGATGCTCTTTCCTTACTCTTTCTTTCATCTCTCCTTGTTTGATGGTGTCCGCTTCCAGTACTCCCAAATATGTATAATTTTCCGTTCCTCACAGTGTCCTTATTTCTTCCTTATTCGGTAGTTCTATTCCTTCCGTTATTTCTTTTTTCCCTCTTTTTATAACTATCATTGCACGCTTGTCGATGCCGAATTCCATCCCTATGTCCTGACTCTATATTCAAACATCCATGTTTGTGGAACTATGCCATATGCCTTTCTTTAATCAATTTCAAGCATTCAAAGATCCATGTTTGCGGAACAATGCCATATGCCTTTCTGTAATCAATTTCAAGCATTCAAACATCCATGTTTGCGGAACTATGCCATATGCCTTTCTGTAATCAATTTCAAGCATTCAAACATCCATGTTTGCGGAACAATGCCATATGCCTTTCTGTAATCAATTTCAAGCATTCAAACATCAATGTTTGCGGAACAATGCCATATGCCTTCTGTAATCAATTTCAAGCATTCAAACATCCATGTTTGCGGAACAATGCCATATGCCTTTTTGTAATCAATTTCAAGCATTCAAACATCCATGTTGCGGAACAATGCCATATGCCTTTTTGTAATCAATTTCAAGCATTCAAACATCCATGTTTGCGGAACTATGCCATAGCCCTTTTTGTAATCAATTTCAAGCATTCAAACATCCATGTTTGCGGAAATCAATTTCAAGCATTCAAACATCCATGTTTGTGGAACTATGCCATATGCCTTTCTTAATCAATTTCAAGCATTCAAATCCATGTTTTGCGGAACAATGCCATATGCCTTTCTGTAATCAATTTCAAGCATTCAAATCCATGTTTGCGAAACAATGCCATATGCTTTCTGTAATCAATTTCAAGCATTCAAACATCCATGTTTGCGGAACATGCCATATGCCTTTCTGTAATCAATTTCAAGCATTCAAAATCCATGTTTGCGGAACTATGCCATATGCCTTTCTTTAATCAATTTCAAGCATTCAAAGATCCATGTTTGCGGAACTATGCCATATGCCTTTCTGTAATCAATTTCAAGCATTCAAACATCCATGTTTGCGGAACAATGCCATATGCCTTTCTGTAATCAATTTCAAGCATTCAAACATCCATGTTTGCGGAACTATGCCATATGCCTTTCTGTAATCAATTTCAAGCATTCAAACATCCATGTTTGTGGAACTATGCCATATGCCTTTCTGTAATCAATTTCAAGCATTCAAAGATCCATGTTTGCGGAACCCATATGCCTTTCTGTAATCAATTTCAAGCATTCACTGCCTTTCTGTAATCAATTCAAGCATTCAAACATCCATGTTTGCGAACTGCCATATGCCTTTCTGTAATCAATTTCAAGCATTCAAACATCCATGTTTGCGGAACATGCCATATGCCTTTCTGTAATCAATTTCAAGCATTCAAACATCCATGTTTGCGGAACAATGCCATATGCCTTCTGTAATCAATTTCAAGCATTCAATCCAAACAATGCATATGCCTTTCTGTAATCAATTTCAAGCATTCAAATTCTCCAATTTCAAGCATTTCCATGTTTGCGGAACAATGCCATATGCCTTTCTGTAATCAATTTCAAGCATTCTAAGATCCATGTTTGCGGAACTATGCCATATGCCTTTCAATCCATGTCATAGCTAGATTTTCCGCCTCTCATTAGCTTCCTTAAAATTTGCTGATCTTTAAAGAGCATGTATTTTATTCCTCTTTTTCCCCTATGGCATCCTTTCTGTTCTTCTTGAAATAATCCAGGTCAATGAAGCGACTAGTAGATTTCTTCTTTTATTTGTGCCGTTAAGATTTTCTACAATATGTTATTGGCCTCTAATTGCTGGGGATGGTTCCCTTTTGGGAGTCTTTTTTTGGATCAAGGTCGTTTTGCCTTTTTATTATTTCATTTTCACTCCTTTTGGGTTTTTCACATCAGCGTTAGCTGATGGTATTTCACTGAAGTCTAAGTGACAACAAGTCTCCCCAGGTCTTCAAGACTCTTCTGAGCCGATTGCAAGCAATGCAGTAGTCCGGATGGTTTCAATTCTTCCTCTGATTTCCAGGTACCCCAGTCTTTTTTCCAAGTTTTTTGGATTAATCCAAGTGCACCAACTGCAATTGGTATCACTTTCAACCGACATATTCAACATTTTTTCAATGCTCTGGCAATTTCCAGGTATTTATCCACCTTTTCGTTTTCTTTCAACTTCACCCTGTGATGTGATGGAACTGCAAAGTCCACCAGTTGACACGTTCTCTTTTTTTCTTTTTTGTTAATCAACACTAGGTCTGGTCTCCTGGCTGAGATGGGGTGATCCGTCTTTATCTCGAAGTCCAGATAATTTTTATGCGTTTCATTCTCAAGAACAGATTTTGGTTTATGCATATACCATTTTGGTCAAAATTTGATTTTTTGCATTATTCCCAATTCATCACTTAACTAGCTTAAAAACTGCCCAATTGAGCAGCAAATAAGCCAACATCTGCGGAAGGCACTATATTGGGCCTTCTGTTTAACAATGACACTTCATTCAACTTGAATAATACTTTTCAAACAATTATCCCTTCATCAAAACAATGATATATTATGTCTATTTTTCTCGCTACAGCCTGGCAATCCCATCCTCTGTTGACAGAGAAATCTTTTTGAGAGGCACAGTGCTGCCATATTCGATAGACAATAATAAATTGGCGAAGAACTCTAAATTGTACGCTGCATTTAAGTATTGCATTAATAGTTAAGCTTACCTTTTAAAAGTTCAACGGGAATTCTTCGGTTGCCAATTAATTTAAAGACAATTTGTATTTAGGTCATACTTTCCGTACAAATAATCTTTTCAATTTTATGGATGAGTTTAGCTGGATTTTGCAATTAATTTGGATAATTCCCAAATTTATTTTCAAGTTATAAAAATTGTTATCGTTCAAAAGAATTCGTCTCAATAATCTTCCCTAAAAACTCGCATAAAACGATAATAGTAATTATAACTTAGGAATCCACAATTTTATGATGCCGGCTCGGATCATCATCATCAGAATCATCATCTTCATCATCAGAACCATCAATCCCCAGGTCGCACATTTGGTCCTCTGCACAGCATCCAGTATCCGCCCAGAGCTGGCCAATGTAGGTCCATGCTGGGTGGCCCACATTAGCATGTCCATGATTTCCACAGGAGAATGTCGCTTATGAGTTCGTCTTTGCTTCTCCAGCAGTGTCCGGCATGTTGTTCGTTTCACTAGGATGGTTTGTAAGATAGGGGGAAAAGCGGACGTAGAAGCTGATTCCTTGTGTGGTGTTGTTTCCACGACTTGTTCAAATCGCACGCAGCATTCTTGTGCAGCTTCCATCTAGCTTATTCTTCAGGTGCCTCGTTAGGGTTCAAGTGGGACAGCCATACAGCAGAACTGGCACAACCACAGCATGGAAGAATTGTCGTTTTAAGGCACAGAATATTTTTAATTTGCTCACGGAATCGACCTGAATCCAAAATGCTATTATATATTGAGCTACAGACTTAGAAGTTAAGTTGAAAAAAGGTTATAAACTCACACGCTGACATACAAATTTATTATTAGAGATATATAATTAGTCATATCTACAATTGTAGCGTCGGGAATTAGATTAGCATTTGGTAAGCACGTAGAGGCTGCCTCTAAGGTCATTGCTTGTGGCTGGACACAGAATAAGATGAAATGGACGATTTCGTCAAGAAACAAAACATGTGATATAAATATCTCAAAATATTAAGTCTCGTTTTATTAAATTATATTGAGTGCGCTTTCTGTAGAAGAGATATTACTATCTAGGTATGTGAACTCTTCTATACTGCGTATTATTCATTACCATATTTTTAAACGTGTATAGTCTCGGAAAATGGGAGTATTTTGTTTTTTCTGCAATGTATTCATGTAGGGTGGGTTAACTCAGTCGATAGGGGCAATAGAATACGCTGACTGGATTTCTGCAGAGGAGAATCATCCCAAATGTATAGCTCTTATGACAACCCACGCCAACCCTTTTTATCGTATGTGCTAGAATGCGATGGTTGAGGGTCTTAGTGTCCTGCGTATGACGTTAAACTAGTGTCGAAGTTCCATTTCTGGAGCTCTGGAGAAAAGGGGTCATGGCCATTACTATCAGGTTCACTCTGACCCTGAATGCTAGTACTTGTTAGGGTCCCATGTGTGGGGTAAATACGTCAAAAAATTAAATCTAAACTGTGTTTAAGAAACAATTTTAAAATTGAATACAAACGACAATTTATAAAACAAAAACGTCTTTGGCATAATATAACCCAGGGGTTTACATGCCTTAAAATACATTTAAGGAACCAACCAACCAACCAATCAAGAAAGCTCCGCCTTTCAATATTGTCAACCTTTCTTTTTCGGATTATTGTATATTTTCTGGCAGATAAATAAGGATGACAATGAATCCTGAATGACTTACATAATATTGAAATCTGTCACTTTTGAGAATGTTTTAATGGAAAACTCTTTTTTTTTTTTTTTTTTTTTGGCTTGGGTAAATTTTAAGCCTTGATTCTCATCAATAAAAAATGATCTGAACGCCATACATTTCAAAAATCCAAATATATATTTGAAAGATATTTGATTCTTTTTGTATTTATGCTTTTGCTCTGGGAAAATCCGTCGTTTTCATGCCTTAAGGGAAATATCCTGAAGCTTAGGAAACGAATCAAAATTTATAGAAAGGAATATTATTATTAACATATTCTACGGGGTTTTTTTTTCATGGAAATTTACAAACATATTTCATCCCCAACGAAATATCCATAAGCATTGAAATGCTTTATTAGCAGAATTCAAATTCAAATGGAAGAAAATTGACAATATCTAAATTATTTTCCTTGGGACACACAAATAGTAGAAATATTTTTTGTAGGAAACCTCGTTTATTTGCAAAAGTTGAAATGAATAGAGAGTTTCATGCAAAAACATTAAAAAGCAACTTTCACATCACCTTAACTATTTCCAGTTCCCCATAGCAATTTTCCGTTTATCAATGCTTCCAGCTTGGCAATATTCAACAAACAAAAACGATAAATTGCTGTTTTTCCTACTTTGAATACCGTCAGAAAATTTTCTATTTTGTGGTGTCTTTTCTGATTTTTTATTATGCTGATTCCAAAATTTGTTCAAGATCGCACACAGCTTCCTTGCGTAGTTACCATTTAGCTTTTAACTATGGGTTCCGTTAGTGTCTACAAGGTGTAGCTATATGTTATGTAGCCCTTATACGACATCGGTATATAAGGTAAAGAGAGAGAGAGATAGAGACAGAGAGAGAGAGAGAGAGAGACAGAGACAGAGAGAGAGAGACAGAGAGAGACAGAGAGAGTCAGAGACAGAGACAGAGAGAGGGGGTAGATGATAAATGATTATTGAAGGATCTTACTTTTTAACTCTGCTTCTGGTTCTTCGTCTAGGTTGGCCGACATCATCTCTGTTTGGGCTTAGTTCTCTTTAGGGCTGGTTCTACTTTTTGAGAGAGAGAGAGAGAGAGAGAGAGAGAGAGAGAGAGAGAGAGAGAGAGAGAGGGGGGGAAAGAGAGACAGAGGGTAGATGATAAATGATTATTGAAGGATCTTACTTTTTAACTCTGCTTCCGGTTCTTCGTCTAGGTTGGCCGACATCATCTCTGTTTGGGCTTAGTTCTCTTTAGGGCTGGTTCTACTTTTTGAGAGAGAGAGAGAGAGAGAGAGAGAGAGAGAGAGAGAGAGAGAGAGAGAGAGAGGGGGGGGAGACATAGGGTAGATGATAAATGATTATTAGAGGATCTTACTTTTTAACTCTGCTTTTGGTTCTTCGTCTATGTCGGCCGACATCATCTCTGTATGGGCTTACTTCTCTTTAGGGCTGGTTCTACTACTTCTTTCTGTTGAGAGAGAGAGAGAGAGAGAGAGAGAGACACACACACAGAGACACAGAGAGACAGAGAGAGAGAGAGAGAGAGGGGGGGGTAGATGGTTGTTTTCTTGATCAAGCTTTATTTCGTAACCCTGTCCATTTGATTCCGCCGCGGGGAAAGAAACGACACCAGAGCCGACAATAGTTTTAGAGCTCCTTGAAAATCGTGCCGAATCTAAGCTGAACTATCTCACGTGACCAATCGCGTGCTTTGAAGGAATTCAAATCAAAAGGTTATACGCCGTCCATAACTGTCGGGTTATTTTCCATGGATCCTATCATTCTAAAACTAACAGACCCTAATTAAAAATATTCTAACTACAGGTACGTTCATAATATATAAGCTGCTCATAAATTATGCAATGCATAAAGTAGCACTGATGCCCAATCCTGCCCAGAAAACCAGATCTCGTATTAATTTACTAGAAAAAAACTTTTCATCTGGAGGATTTTGGTGTTCCGTCTAACCAAAGAATGAAATGAAAGAACGATAAAGTATAGACAAATATTTGGATCTTCCGTGTGGCAAGATCCAAGTACTTGTCTATCTTTTCGCTTTCTAAAAAAAAGTTGGGGCACGAGAATGACAGTGATACCAGTTGTAGTTGGAGCGCTAGGAACAGTTCTCAAGCGTTTGGAAAGGAGACTGGACGACTGGACGAAAGGATGGAGACCCTACGGAACACAGCATTGTTGAGATCGATTAGAATACTCAGAAGATTCCTGGAGACCAGAGGAGACTTGATGCCACCCAGACTCCAGTGAAAGACACCACTTAAAATGTTTGACTTGTTCTAATAAAAATTCAAAACGGGTTACTCCGTCATCTTATTTACCACTGGAATCTGTTGTTGACTTTCATTCATGACGATGGTTGGTTGGTTGGGTTTTACGGCATGTCAACCCCTTCGGTTATTTTTGCCGAATACTTCTATTGGTAAAAAAATGTTTAATGCTAACAAAGTTTTGAAATAATTTCATTTTTAATGGATAATACAATTTTGTTTATAATATAGATGGGACCCTAACAGGTACTACCACTCCGGGTCAGAGCGGACCAGGGAGCAATGGTGATGAAGGGGTGCTCAACATTCCCAAAACCTCCAGAACTGGAACCTCACCATCAGATAGAGTTTAACGTCATTCCCAGGACATGTAGACCCGCAGCCACCGCCTTCTAGCACCCATATGATAAAAAGGGATTGTGGCTTGTCATAAGGGCAATAGGGTTGGGGCAATCATATAGGTGCTAGGGCTTGACGTGTCCAGCCGATTGATCTGAGGGGGACTCTCCGGCCGACCGTCTAGCCCAAGATAGGGCCAAAGTGGAGTATTGCATGTCATGAACTGCTCATCCACCTGGGCTCTATCCTTAAGCATCACGGGTCACCACCCACGGCCAACAGGTGGCCCCATTGGGGGAGTCTAATCCCTTTGCAGAGGTGCAGTCGGTGTATTCTAACGCCCCACCGACAGGGCGGCATTCATGACGATTCGTTTACGCAACATGTAACATTTTGGCAACGAGGAAAGTTTTTTTTTCACAACTATATCTGCCAAAATCACCACGAAAATAGATAACCTTATAAATATGAAGGGATGACAAATTAAGTGAAAAGATATTCCATATCGAGAGGTTAAAGGGAAACCAAAATGGCTCTCTCGGGGTCATAAAAGAGCAAATTCACCCCTTGACTTTTCGAGTGAAGTTGAATGAGGGTGTCCTATGGAAAAGACATATAGATCATATCTTATTATAATAGAGATTGTGTGTTTGTCTGTCTATAACCGAAACTATGTAACTACTTATGCCACAATTCCTTTAGTTATTGACGTAACATTCTCCATAAGTTTTTTTAAACCTCAATATTATTATTATTATTATTATTATTATTATTATTATTATTATAATAATAATAATAATAATAATAATAATAAAATAATAAAAAATAACCCCTTATCCGAGTCAGAAGGCAGGATTAGTACTGATTAACAAAAAAAGAGAACTTATCAACTGGCATACTTTACAGTTCCAGCAGATCACAGGGTGACGATGAAAGAAAACGAAAATATAGACATATTAGAAAATACCTAGACCGTGCTAGAGAATTGAAAAACCTGTGGAATATGGGGGTGAAGGTGATACGCATATGAGGTGGGTGCACATGGAAGGTTCCCCAATAGGTTAGAAAATAGACTAGAGTAACTGGAAACGAGATGAAGAATTTAGACCATCCAGACAACAGCATTGTTGAAATCGGCTAGAATACTCAGAAGAGTCCTGGAGACCTGTGGATATTTCTTGTCACTCAGACTTCACCGAAAGACCATCAGCTAACACTGGTGGGAAAAACTAAAAAGAAGTGAAATAATAATAATATATGCCTTGAAATGCATTTTCTATTTCTTTTTATTCATGTTTTCGTAAGCAATTTACAGAAACTGAATTTCATATCTTTGAGAATACACCTATTTCCACTTAAAATTGAAAACGTAACATAATTTTGTACGAACGTGCTCTAAAACGAATATTGTGTCATCGTGCTATGTAAAGGAGATATCTATGGTATGGTAATTATGATTCTTACCATTCCTGTAAAAAGAAAATGAAAAAGAAAAGAAAAACCATAAAAGACATCAATGCTATCATGCCCTGCTATTAAACTGGAACCCAACATGAACCGTCTGGCTGGTTGGTTGGTTGGTTGGTTGGTTGGTTGGATTTTAGTTGCAGGTCTTCTTTATTACCTGTTACAGAAATCAAGTAATACAGTTCTCGAGGTGGGGGGGCTTAAATCGGTATCAGCCAGACAGCGAAGGAGTATCCCCTTTTCACTAGCGCTAGACCAAGCAGATTCTTTTAACAGCTGAGGTGTAGCGCCACACCTACCATCAGCATCTTACTTTACTGCACAGGTCCATATGTTACCCATACGCTGAGTTGGCGAGAGCCGTTATCGAACCAGGAACCTTGTGGTTCATAAGCAGGCCCTCTACCGACTGAGATCTGCTACTAGTACCATGTAAACTAGTACTACCTGTTCTATTGTCGGTTTTTCGATGACTAATCTGACGCCTCCATTAGGCACGCCTCGATTTGTCTGGTGAGGTGGGCGTGTGGATACTCAGCATCACCCAAAACAAGAGCTGTCTAAGGGCGGATGAGCTCCAGGGGTGTAATAGGATTGAGGTAGGATTGAGGTACTAACTACTAACAAATATTTCCAATACATCCTGGTGGTAGTTTGCAAGCGCTGGGGCTTCTGGGGAGGTTTGCTTCTTGTGAAGTGAATCAATATTATCTGAGACAGCACCCTACAGCAACTCGGCAGTCCAGTCGGCTCGGACTTTAACTTACCACTGGAGCAACATCCCGAGAGCCGAGACAGTAGACTGAGGTCTGTTGACTATCTTTCCACTTAAGATATCACACAAATTGGTTTCACTCCAGAGCGTGAAGTCAACGGCGTCTGTGACGGACTTCTATAAACAGTAAGCAGCATTTTATATCGAAGACATTTTATTGTATTTATTCTTGATGGTTATTCGATATAAAACTCATTTTTCTATTTAACCCATCGATGCTAGAACTGCCTATTGTATAATCAAATTCTATAATGACTTAACGCAATTTATTGGTGTTTATTTAAATGGGATCTGAATCAAATGCATTTAAGACAAACGGTTACTAACTTAAAATATCTCACGTAAAAGTTTCACTCCACATCGAGTGAGGTCATCGTCGTTTGCTACGGGCTTCCATAAGCAGTAAGCAGCATTTTATGCTGAAGACATTTTGTTTCATTCATTATTGATGGTTATACAAATATTTCTTTAAAACTAAATCTGTTGCATAATTTATAAACAACTTATAAATTATGAATGTACCTGTAGTTTTAATATTTTGAATTAGTGTCCGGTATTTAGAATAACGGGGTTCATAGAAAGTTACCAGACAGTTGTTGACGGGTAATAAACTTTACTCCCTTGGAAGCACGCGATTGGGCGCTGTGAGAATAGGTTTTAGTTTAGTTAGTCAGATGCGAGCCGGCACCCTAGCAGAGAGGGTGTCCTTTAGGTTTCGTAACTCCCCGCGGCGGATGTATATGAGATGGATTCTGAAAAATAAAGCTTTATTAGGAAACAATCAAGTCTTATTTGTTAATTATTCTATTCAATAATATGGTTTCCTCCTTTATTCTACTATTCAATGAAACGGTTCTCTCCTTTATTCTAATATTTGCTAATCCGGTTCCACCTTTTTTTTACTATCCGATAATACAGTTCCCATCTTTGTTCTAGTTTGATGAACCATCACCCCCGATCAACTCACTAGTAAACCGAGGAATTTTTAAAAGGCTGTAAACACTCATGGAATATCTGTCAGGCTAATAATCTTTATATATTTCCTCATTATTTGATGAGTGGGAAAGAATAACATCCTGATCATAAGATATAGAAACAATAGGAGAAAAATCAACTCGTTTTTGTCTTTCTGCTTCTACTACACTACTTTTAGGTTTCTGAATGGCAGCTTTATCCACAGGTTCAAGTTGGAAATTTACCTATTTTGGTCCTATTTTGGCCCTCTGGTCTTTTAGATGCTCTGTCTTTCATTGGTACCTGAAATATTAGATGTGTAAAACGGATTCAAAGTTATATTTACTTGAAGATAGAAACTCCGACGAAGGTTTGATAAACAAAACATTTAATACGTATACAGCACATGGATATAACAAGATACATAATACATAGGTATAACAAAGTTACATGTAGAAAGATAAAGACACATTCATGAATGGTACAAAGATATACATAAAAGCCACATACATGAGACTAGGGATAGTCCATGCTGTGTGAATAACTTACAGTAATGTAAGGGGGGACGAGGCCCCAACGAGAAGGGGTAGACCTTACTAACCCATGTGTCTCGTAGTTTGAGGAACAGGAAAAAGAGAAAGAAGCGTTTGAACCAGCCGCTTAAATATAAAACGGCCCCCTAGCGGGCACCAGCGAACTAAACAGGCAGACAACTCCCCTAGGCAAATACGAAACTAACACTACAGATGTAATTTAAGTTGAATAAATTCATTTAACTGACAGAAAGGTCCATCCAGCACAAAGAAGAATTAATCCCAGTAAAAGCTTCTGAACAGAAAGTTCATTAGATCGACAAGAAGAACATGGCGACCAGACGAGTTAGCTGGAACCAGTAGACGAAGTAAGTTGAAGTGTAAAAGTAAGACTGTTTTATCTCATCTCATCTACCCTTGTTACAATTTATGGTGTCATAAATCGTTGGCAGTCCCTGTGGCGAGAATTAGAGCCGGTAACTTTGAATTCATGGGGGTCAGTGGAAATGTACCAGTTACTGTTGGTAACCCTGACCCCTAGAAGCGCGAATCTCGCGCGTTATCAGAAACACGTAATTAGTTTAGAGAATTAGATTCGACCGGACTTTGGAGCTGGACATATATGTCACTGCTGAGGACGGTCACTCGTCCACGCGGCGAATAAGAATCATGGGCTAGAGAAAATAAAAGCTTGATCAAGCAACACAATGTTTTATTAATTCAATTAATTGCAATTACTAAAATTAGCCCAAAAGCAACGCCCTTAATTAACCCAACTAGACGAGATGACAGCCAGACAAAATAGCAGGAATCAACAGTAAGCAGAAATGAAGTAATCAAGTATGTCTCTGTCTCTGTCTCTCTCTAATATCACTCGCTGAACACTCTCTCCCACTCTCGTTTATATACCTGATGTGCGATGTTTGATTTGGTATATAACATCCTATCTATTTTCTATCTGTCTCTCTCGCCGTTTCTATACCCGATGTTGAACGAGTCTATATAACAAACCTTTTATATAAACTCAATATTTTTTTTATTTTTCACACATTTTTAAACGCTTTTTTCTATTTAACCCAGAAATGGGAGGACCTCTTTGTGCTTAATTAAATTCTCTAAAGACTTTAAGCAATATATTGGTGTTAATCTAAATGAGATCTTATCTAAAATATCTTTGTACTTATTTAATCTGAAAATCACTAATTAGCGCATAGTTTTATGGGGGGGGGAGGAGGGGTTCCCAAGCACAGAAACGACTATTCTTTTTTTTCATATCTTTTTATATTGAATTGCTAGCATGCCATCACTGTGCATTTTTGCATGCCTCCGTTTCAACAAAGATGAGATCGAGAGAAAATAAATATCATTTACACCTTCACCCGAGAAGTGATTAAAATCTTCTTTTTTCTATTTGTAAATTTCCAATATCTTATTCTTTAACCAAAAAGGTGAGATGGGAACTATGCAAGGCAGCTGCGTGCGGTTTTAAAGCAGTAGCCAACAATACCACACCTGTACGACGATTAAACTTCAATCTCATTAGCCATCCAAGTAAGGAGAAATAGATCCATTATTAAGATTTTTGGATGTTTGTTTTGAATAAAGTATATATTATTATTTATATTTTTGCTTGAAGGCAATTACAATGCATGTATCGCATAAAATTCGATACTTATAGAAAATAATCTTGACAAGTGAATCCCGACAAAATATTGTTCGGTGTGTAGAACATCGTACAGACTGTTTCAACTTTATTAAGTCTCATCAGCGTGTATACTAACGATTTAATCGTTAGTATACATCGCTGATGAGACTTAATAAAGTCGAAACAGTCTGTATGATGTTCTAGAAGAAGAAGAAGAAGAAGAAGAAGAAGAAGAAGAAATTAAATATGAAATTTCCTTGATTTTTCGTGTCTTTATTTTTCATTTACGGTTAGGGTTAGGGCTAGTGTCAAATTTACTACTAAGATATGCGGCGTAAGAAGAAGAAGAAGAGAAGAAGAAGAAGAAGAAGAAGAAGAAGAAGAGAGAAGAAGAAATTAAATATGAAGTTTCCTTGATTTTTCGTGTCTTTATTTTTCATTTACGGTTAGGGTTAGGGCTAGGGTTGGTGTTAGGGCTAGTGTCAAATTTACTACTAAGATATGCGGCGTAAGAAGAAGAAGAAGAAGAAGAAGAAGAAGAAGAAGAAGAAGAATTTCTATCTAATTTGCTGTGGACACAAACTAAATTTATAACAACAACAAAAAAAATATCAACTCTATAAGTAGCAATGGTGATATGACCTTTCTTTGCAGGTGGTTTCCGTATCTGTACTGATTCCAATGTAGCTAATCACCCAGGGGTTACATCCGGGGACTAGCATTTGCTCGATTGACAGGAATCTAGCACAGTGCGCATTGACGACAGCTGCAAAGGAAGTCGCTGAATTCATATCTAATTAATAGACACTACTGCATCCATAACTGTCCTCTCCTGCGAGTGACACTTGATATCCTTCCTGGTGTTCGTTAATTTGAAATTATTTTCGAAGACGTCCACTTCTTTATATACAGGGTGATCGGGATAAATGTGACTCATTTATATTTGGTTATTTTTCCGAAAGTTGGAGGTTTTGACGCACACTACGCATCATTTAAAAGCTTGGACCCTTCTTCATTCATATACGTGATGACAGAATGGAATACTGGAACCCACCTGAATCATGGAGGCGAATAACTTGTATAATGAGGATCTGCGCCGGCTATCTATCCATCTATTTATCTATCTATCTCCATTTGTTCATCTCTATCTATATCATTTTGTTTGTTTATCTATCTATAAGAATTACGACATAAAAAGAAGCGACCTCCTCCAAATACATTTACTTGTCGAAAATATCTATATCAGTCTGTTCAAAACTATCTTAACAAGAAATATGACAAATTTCTATAAATAAACAAGAATTACGACAAATTACGATAATAGAAGTACGACAAAAAAAAAAGAAAAATAAGAATTACGACAAAAAAAAAATAAGAACTAATTTATGAGTTTGTTTAATGTTTTTTCTTTCGAATGGAAAAAAGATTTTCAAGGAAATATTAATTTTTCTGCAAGTTTCATTGTGTTAAATATAGGGAGAAGTAAATTTCACGGGGTAAAATAGGTGTTACCTATTGTTTATATATCTATCTATCTCAGTCTATTCAAAACTATCCATCTTCATATCTATCTATCTATTAAATACTAAGATTTTCTTTTATTACGATGAATAAACAAGAATTACGATAAATAAACAAGAATTATGACAAATTACGATAAATAAACCAGAATTACGACAAATTACGATAACTAAACAGGAATTACGACAAATTTCTATAAATAAACAAGAATTAAGACAAAAAGAGACCCCCCTAAAATACATTTAACGCCCTAAGTTGGTTATTTTTTTCAAGTAACACCGATGTGTCGCTGAAGCTTGGGGTCGTTATTTTAAAATTCACCGGGCAGCAATTTCGGAGGCAGGGGACCTGGATGCACTTTCTCATAAATTACCAAAATTAATAATTAAAGTATCTAAAAAAAATCTATTTTAAAACATCATCAATTTTATTTATTTTTTCCAGTCAAGAAAACAATTTATAAAATCTTAAGTAAGAAGAGAGAGAGAAAATAAAAGAGATAAAGAGAGAGGGTTAAAAGTACAATCTAAGACAAGCGAAGTGGGTGTTAATGTGGGTGGCCGATTGCTGCTGGCTTTACATGTCACTCCCCTTCACTGAAAGTGAAGGGGAGTGACATGCCCTATAGAGAGTAAAAGAGGGGGTATGTATAATGTAAAGACAGAGACGGGTCAAGATTTGACTTAATTGCAAATTACGACTAATTAAACCAATTAAAGTGTTTTTTTTTCAAACATTAAGTAATACTAAAACTAAGGAATAATTAAAGACAAATTTCGGGTGATCGTGATCAAGGTCACCAACAAAAAATCCTTTAGAGATTGAAAGCTCAAAAACTCAGCTTTAGTATAATAATATATATATATATATAGCCATATATATATATGTATGTATGCATGTATGTATTTATGTTTATGTGTGTATATATATATATATATATATATATATATATATATATATATATATATATATATATTGAGGTATGTGTCCTGTGAATGTTTCTTATATAAATTTGATAAAAATGATAGGGAAAAATGCTAATAACTAAAAAAAAAATATATATATATATATATATATTCATTTTAAATACCAAGGCGTTAGTCCAAGCAACTTGTTAATATATATACCTATATATATATATATATATATATATATATATATTGTGTGTGTGTGTGTGTGTGTGTGTGTCTGTATCTGTGTCTTTGTGTGAGAGTGTATGTGTGTATATATATATATATATATATATATATATATATATATATATATATAATCAATTACGCGGGAACAGCTGTTGGCACGGAAGATTTACCTTCAATTCATCGTGCAACACGTTTGTATCTTTCTGCGGTAAGATCACGTGATCTGCTCAAGGCGAAACAGGTTGAAACAGCCTGTTTCAACATAGGATTTGCTAATTGGGATTTTAGTGCTTTTTAAAATCAAAGACGGACCGCTGGTGCCAC
>CM042158.1:28900498-28927998 GCA_023376005.1 Doryteuthis pealeii | reverse complement strand
CTCGCTATTTAGTAGTAATTCGTGCTAGCAGCCGTAGACATGGCATTTCAGTTCCAAACATGGCATAGAATGGTGAACATCGAGGTTTTAGGATTTTAACTCATTCTTTTTTTCAAATGATGCCTATCAATACAGCATGATTATATTCCGTGGCTAGTTCGCTCACTAGATATATCCGTTTGGGCCCACAACTAACTGACAAATAGATGCAAAATTCGCAAAAGTATCGATTTATAATGCAAAGCCTAGAAAGGGCAATAAGGCACATTAAGATCGGCTAGAATACTCAGAAGAGTCCTGGAGACATAATGATATTTGCAGTGACTAAGGCACGAGAGACAATACCAGCGTTAGCTGGTATGAAAAACTCTGCAAGGGGAGGTTTATTTTATGCTAAATATGTTATGTTTTATTCTTTGTTGATATGTATTCAATTTTTTAAAACTTAATTTTTACAAAAACATTTTTAAACTCATGTTTTCTCTATTTACTATGACGCTAACATGTACCACCATTCCGGGTCAGAGTGGACCTGGGAGTAATAGCGATGAAGGGTTACTCCACACTAACCAGAGCTCTTAAATTCGAACTTTACCATTGGATGCATTTTAACATCATACCCAGGACACAATCTATCAATAATGGAGATTAGGTCTCTATTTGTCTGTAATCGAAACTACGTCGCTGCTTACGGCACATTACCCAAAATTGTCAGTAACAAGAATGAAAACATTCAAAAGTTGGACAAAATTTGCAGCCTTAGACAGTCCTCATTGTTTCTTAAACAAGTTTTAATAATATATACCCGGCATTATATGTTTATATATAGTTAGTTTTATTTTAACATAATTTAAAATCATCAGAACTAAGTTTCCATTTCAAATTGTTTTAGTTTTTTATTCGTTTTATAAATTTGATGATTTTATTTTCTGGTACACACACTTTATGACATTGAATTTTTAGCTCCCACCCCCTCAGGAAATATTTTTCAAAAATCAATTTTAGCTGCCCGGAGGGTGTTTTATTTTTTTTTTTTTCGTTTTGTTTTTTCCTCCCCAATCTGTTCTTGAGAAGGAAACGCATATAATCTCTGTGACTTCGAGGTAAAGGCGAATTACTTTATCCCAGTCCAAGACCAGATCAAATATTGATTAACAAAAAAAAAAAAAAAGAAGAAAAGAAAAAAAAAGAAAATAAAATATAACTTGCCAACTTGTAGATTTTGTAGTTCTGGCACATCACAGGGTGAAGATGAAGGAAAACGAAAAGATAGACAATAACTGGACCTTGCCAGAGAATTGAAAAAGCTGTGGAATATGAGGGTCAAGAGTGATAATATTTGTAGTTAGAGCACTGGGAACGGTCCCAAAACACTTGGAGAAAAGACTGAAGGAACTGGAAATCAGAGGAAGAATTGAAACCATCCAGACGTCTGCATTGCTACGATCCGCCAAAATACTCAGAAGAGTACTGGAACTTGAGGAGACTTGCTGTCACTCGGACTGCAGTGAAATACCATCATCTAACGCTGGTGTGAAAAACTCTCAATAATAATAATAATAATAATAATATAATAATACTGTAACCAAATACTCTGCGAATGTAGCAAACTAGCACAACGAGAATAAAAACTAGACACGACTGGTTGGGAAGGTGACCACTGGGAATTATGCAAAAAATAAAATTTTGACCACACAACAAAATTGTGTATATGCATAAACCAGAATCTGTTCTTGAGAACGAAACGCACAAAATTCTCTGGGACTTTGAGATAAAAACGGATCACCTCATCCCAGCAAGAAGACCAGACCTAGTGTTGATAAACAAAAAAGAAAGAACTTGTCAACTGGTGGATTTGGCAGTGCCAGCAGATCAAGGGTGAAGTTAAAGGAAAATGAAAAAATAGACAAATATCTGGACCTTGCCAGAGAACTGAAAAAGTTATGGAATATGAAAGTGAAAGTGATACCAATTGTAGTTGTGCACTTGGAACAGTCCCAAAAGGATTAGAAAAGGGCTTGGGTAGTTTGGATATCAGAGGAAGGATTGAAACCATTCAGAACACTGCACTGCTGCAATCTGCCAGAATACTCAGAGAGTCGGAGACCTGAGGAGACTTGCATTCACTCAGACTCCAGTGAAAGACCATCACTAATGCTGATGTGAAAACTCAAAAGGAGTAATAACAGGCATATGTCTTTATATTTGATTATTATCGATATTGAAACAGCATTCACTCTATATAATCATCTTTTAAAGCTGAAAACATTATTCTAATGAAATGCTCTGAACCTAAAATAAGATATTGCGTTTTTTCCTTCTCTGTCTGGGTATATCTTTGGCCAATTTGATTTTAGAACTTCATGTTTTTTTTTTCTATGAGATGAAATCAACGCCTTCTGATCCAGTGAAAATTTCAATGATGTCTTATCTTTTGAGACAGACAAGCAAGAAACAAGATAAACAAAATTTTAGAAATTTATTTTGGGTTCAGATGAAATTTTAGCGATTATATCCTCACGAATTTTATTTCCAGTGTCAAAGAAAAAGAATTTTCCTATAAGCTTTTCTGAGAGCAATTATTTATTCTTCTATTCCGACTCTGTCTACTTGAAAATAACAACGTTTGTAGGACGTCAACAAAAAGCTTTGAAGGAAACAATAGATTGATTATTAGAAAAATTGAATGAAACATTCAAAGAAAGGTACATCTCTTCTGTCTTTGCACACATTATATATACATACTATGCATATACAAAAATACCTACATATCTATCTATCATCATACATATATACACACATTACATCACACACAACACACACACACACACACACACACACACACACATATATATATATAAATATATATATATATATATATATAATGAGACGTAAACAAACAGACGATGTTTATGATATGGCTATTTTCAACCGACAATATTTGGGAGAATATGTGCTTAATTGAAGTCGAACCTAATTTTGAAAGATTAATTAATTAATAATTAATCAATAGCGGGACTACATTTAAATGCATGGCTAAAACAATCAAGAAAAATCAATCTCTGTAGAGGTCACTTAAGAGGAATATAAATTACTCCTAGACAAAATGAAGAAAGTCTAGCTAGTCCGTTTGGTGTGGAGGTAAGATGTTTGCCTGTCGGCTTGACGGTCGGGTTTCGGGTCGCACGCGGGGCGGTCTACGTATCTATAGCTCTGCTGATGAGGCCTAATGGGCCGAAATGTACATACAGAGATTGATTTTTTCGATTGTTTAGCCTTGCATTTAAATAGGTAGTCCCGCCTAATTCATTAATTATTAATTAATTAACTTTCAAAATTAGGTTCGACTTCAATTAAGCACATATTCTCCCATATATATATATAATATAATATTATATACATGGAAGAAGGTAAAGTCGCCGGGGGGCGGCTTAAAGTCGGTATCAGCCAATCAGCGAGGGAGTCTATCCCATTTTCAATAGCGCTAGACCAAGGAGATTTTTTTTGGCATCTGAGCTGGATCACACACCTACCATCAGTTCCTTACTTTACCGCACGATGCCTGTCTACTCATACGCTGAATTGGCGAGGACCGAAATCGAACTAGAAACCATGCGGTTTCTAGCTGAACGCTCTACCGACTGAGCTAACCCTGTCCCTTTACATGGAAATAAGATGAGCAAATTAATCCGAAAGTATGTGGAAAAATATAGAAACAAACACGGGATGTTAGATGGATAGAAGATTTATAGTCTATGTTCGAAAATTTCGGTTTACTTGTTGTATACTGGCTCTTTCAAACTCACGCTACTCTGACTCGTATACGTTGGCGGGTATACAGCGGACATCGTTCCTGACCCCTAGACGATGTATCTAGTAGTCAGCTATTGAACTTCAATAACAACAGATACGCGTATACAAAGGATGACTCTTCTTTATTTTCTTCGGTGTGTGGTAGGTGAGTGGCGGGCATGGAAAATGACACTACGACTACTTATGTGGTGGTAGGTGGTGGGCGAGCCTCACTGCTCGCTAGCAGCGCCCGACCGTATCGACGGTCAGACACCTTCTGCTTTCTTCGCCGTCTCTCTGGGGTCTCTCCCGTGTCTCCCCGATGACCGCTTAAGTACTGACGACCGCCCACACATTCTTTTGTTCCTTGACCGGAAGTCCTTTCCCTTTGTTCAAGTTAGCGTTTGTCCAGATGAGTCCTTTGTCACACCTCTTTTGTTATACTAAGATTTCTGTCTCGCCTATCTATTGTTTTTCCCTGTTCAATTTTCCTTTGTCTTTTCGACTTCCCGCGCAAAACAAACAGTCAATCTGCAACATACTATGGAAACCTTCAGCAGGACAGCGAAATTATTTAAGAAGAAACAAGGATGTATGTGGATAAGAAATGAAGGATGTTTTTCTATGATAATAGTTTCCTGAGAAGGTTTCTATTGTAAACCGAATTGTTCGAACATCGACCCTAAATTTCCATCCATCATAACATCCCGTGTCTTTTTCTACATATATATATATATATATATATATATAATATATATATGGGAGAATATTGCTTAATTGAAGTCGTACCTAAATTTGAAAATTAATTAATTAATAATTAATGAATTAGGCGGGCATACCTATCCAAATATAAGGCTAAACTAACTGTCGTGTAGTAAAGTCACCATAAGTGGAATATAACCTACTTCAAAAAGAACGAAAAATCTGGGAAAAACCAGCTGGTGTCATGGTTAGACAGTCAGGGACGAATCACACACAAAGCAGTCTTCCTGTCTATAACTCTACTGATGAGGCCTAATAGGCCGCAATATACATACATAGATTGATTTTTATCGATTTGTTTAGCCTTGCATTTGAATAGGTATGCCGCCTAATTCATTAATTATTAATTAATTAATTATAAAAAATTAGGTACGACTCAATTAAGCAACATAATTCTCCAAAAAATTGTCGGCTAAAAAGCCATATCAAAACATATTGTTTGTTGTTTGCATCATCACTGTAGCGCAGTTTGCACGATATCCATGATGACCTCTCGCCAAGCCTTCCCTCTCATTCATTGACACCGGCAGCTTCTTTGCGCAGCGGCCAGTATCTCTACATAGTTGGTCAATGTAGGTCCTGGCTGGGTGCCCCCATTGTGGAGCGTCGCCCCTAGTCTGCTGGCTTCCACAGTAGTACGTCGCTTTACGATTTCATTGCCTTGCTCTCCAGCAGTACCTGCATGTCTAGTCGTCTCACTCTTATGGTTTGTGAGATGGGGGCAGGTGGCCATACAGTTGCTCTTTTGTGGGATGCTGCTTCCACGACCTATCCAGGACCGCCCGAGCATTCTCGTACAGCTCCCATCTAGCTTATTCTCAAGACGCTTCGTTAGGGTCCAGATGGTACAGCCATACCAGCAGTACCGGACAACAACGCAGCCCTGGTAAGAATCTGCATCTGTTAAGCTTTGTCCGGGGGGATCGGATTTCCATATGACGGATAATTTGTTCGTGGCCAAACATGCCTTTCCTATTCGAGTGTTAACATCACTTTCTGTGGATGAGATATTACTACCTAGGTATGTGAATTTTTCTACTGACTTAAGAGGCTTGTCTCAAGTGTGGAGATGTCTCCTTGCTTTTTGAAGCTCATGAACTCAGTTTTATCAGAGTTCACATAAAGGCCGACGTTCATTGCTGCTTCCTCCAGGCTGTGTAGTAGTGTCTCAGCCTCTGTCGGCGTATCTGCAAGGAGCGCGAGGTCATCACATAGTCTACATCTGTGACTGTTTGTGCGGGGTATCGCCTGCTTCTTGCTTTCCTTAGTGTGAGACCTTTTTCTTTTAGGGTATCTAATGATGTTCTGAGTACATAGTCTAGGCATATTATAAATATATATGGTGCTAATGTATCTCCCTGCAGGACCCCAGCGAAGATGTCAAAGAAATCTGTCGCCATCAGGTGAGCGTACCATTGCTTTAGTGTCTTTGTAGAGCATCATTATGGCGTCAACCGTTTCTTTGGGGAGACCATATGCTTGTAGTATTTGTTCCATTTCCCCTCTGTGTATAGAATCAAATGCCCTAGAAAAATCTACGAATAGTAGAGTTGCCTCTAGGTTTTTTTGCTCGAACCCCCTCTATGATTTGTCGTATAGTTGGATTTGAGAAGTTGTGGATCTGTTTCTGCGAAATCCATTTTGGTTTTTCCTAAGGATTTTCTCTATTTCGGGTCGGATGCGATTAAGGAGAAGGTCATTATATATCTTAGCTGCAATAGCAGTAAGAGTTATGCCACTGTAGTTTTTTGGCGATTCCTAGGTCTCCCTTTTTGGGGAATGGAAGGATGCATCCTTTCGTCCATTTATCTATCCTATTTTGTCTATATCCTATTTTCTCTCTCTCTCTTCTCTCTCCTCTCTCTCTCTATATATATATATATATATATATATATATATATATATATATATATATATTAATGGACTATCTCGTCGATTGTCGACGCATGAGTGTTTATTCAGTGAAGAATCAACACAGTCATTTGTTTATAGTGGTGAAGGCTTGTGTTGGACGATTCTGCACCTTTTAGCACAGTGGATAGGAAAGAATTGGTTCTAAAAGGAATGTCACATAAGCCAATCAATGACTGACCTCAGGAATTTTGAATTCAGAGTTTTCCCCTCCTAGACTGGTTACCAACCCAAGGTTAAAGAGCTAAGTCTGCCCTACAATTTTACCCATAGCTGGAGGGAGAATATATGGATTCATACCTTTCCCAAGGGTACTAGGGCTATGTGAAATGCAAACAACCTTGTCTAGGATTTGAACTCGGGTCAACAAGTCCATTTCCCACGACTCTAACCATTATGCCACTCGCCTCCATATTTTGAAAGTGTAAATATTGCTCTGTATATAATTCATTTATCAATCATCTTACATTGAACTCTCTTAGGCATTTGAAATAATCAATCTATAGGTTTGTATTGCAGGGACATGAGGATATAGATGATCCCAAATAGAATCATCTTCAACTCATCTATTTATTAGATTCTCTTCTCTCTCTCTCTCTCTCTCTCTCTTCTCTCTCTCGCTCTCTCTCACTCTCTCTCTCTCTTACTCTCTCTCTCTCTCTCTCTCACACACACACACACACACATACTCACTCTCACTCTCTCTCTCTCCAGATATATATATATATATATATATATATATAATGGTATATTCTTGAATAAAGAGAATTCAATATCAATGATAGAACACACAACACACACACACACACATATAATATAATATATATATATATATATATATATATATATATTTATATATACACTAGAAAATACGTAACCCGTTGGGTCACCCATTGTGCCCGGGTAAGATTGTTGGAAAAATCACATGATAATTTTTTTTGCTAATTTAAAGTTTTCCCAAACTGTCCAAATAAGTTATTTAAACTGGAGTAGACATTTTCATTTGACCAAAGGAAGAACAATGCATTTAAAAATGCATTCATTGATAAATCAAGATTGAAAATTTCATTAAAATCGGATAACTACCATATTTGTTAATTTATTTAATCGGTGGGGGTAGGTAATGTGTTTTGTAAAATAGGGATTTGCCATTTTTGCAGTGTCAGTATAAAATGTATTAAAAATAAATTACAAGTGTAAGGTGTAAAGACAAAAAGTGCATATCGCATAAATACGCCCTGGCCTCCTGCCTAAAACATTAAGCCGTGCCCTCAGAAAAGTTTTCTTGATACGTAAATGTAAATATTTACCCACCCCCGCCCGCCAAATTAAAAATATTTTTGCGGTTTGAAGGCGTTTTTATCGACTAATAACTTTTAGACGTTTGAAGGTGATAAAAGTAACCCACCCCCAGTTTTTTTTTAGTAAATGCAAATATTTTTCCATTTTATTCAAAACTAAAAAAAAAAGTAAGTAAATATGACGAGTTTCGAAAATATGTTTAGATATGACACAATATTAAACAAAATCTAATAGAAAATACATTTACTTGTCGAGAAAAGACGGGGGGGGGGTAAAATATCGCTTTCATAGGGAAAAGAAAAAAAACGTTGGCTTGCACAACAGAGCTAAACACAAAATTCTACTACATTGTAGTTAGGAGTTAAAAAACTCTTTCAGCAAAATAAAATTTTAGCCCGACCAACACAGATTCCACTACACAGTACTAACGAGCTACAAACGAATTCACCAAAAAAAGAAAAAAAATGTTAGCCCGAACAAGATCGCTTTCTCTACCTCGAAGCACCGCGTCAAAATCTACACCCCCTTCCCCAACGTCACAGCAAAAATATCCTTTTTATATCAACTGGAGATCAGGTTTTCTTGACGGGTGAATCCAGTATTTGTCTACGGTAGTTACGACAGTACCTGCTCATTCCTAATTAATTTAACATAGTTAAATGTCTCTAACACAATAACTGTCTGTTTTCGCTCTCATTCTTACTCATACATAGAGACGATGAGAGTAATGCAGAATGACAGGGAGGGACGGATCAATTTTTGACTTAATTGGTAATTACGACTAATTAAAACCAATTAAAGTGGAATTTTTTTCAAACATTTAGTATTCCTAAAACCAAGGAATATCTTAATATAAATTTTGTTTCATTAGCCTAAATAGGAAAACAGCCTTTAGGAAATAAAAAGTGTTTATCTCAACTTTAGTATAATATATATATACATGTATGTATGTGTGTGTGTTCCATCATATATATATATATATATATATATATATATATATATATATATATATAAAATTTTTACTTGAATATATATATATTTAATATATACTTTGACCAATATACATCCTGGTCACGGCACCATTTAACGTGACCAAATAAATTATTACTTGAATATATATATACTTAATATATACTTAATATATATTTTATTCAGCAACGCTTCTAAATAAACAAACATCCAAATATATATATATATATATATATATATATATATATATATATATGGGGTGAATTTAGCTTTAGGATTTCGTAATTTTTTCGGTTGCACTTATTTTCAAGGAATCAATAGCGATGGGTCTTATTTCTTTGAAATACTGTCATCATGATCTTCTGCACCAGAACTTATTCTATAGACACAGATTCATAATGGCAGACCCAAATAAAAAATCTCTTCACAAAAGCATGTTTCTCTCTCTAACTTAAATATTATTTTGTATATTTCCATGGTTTGAACATTTCAACCACCAGAACTAAAAAAAAAAATCATGATAACGAAGACATTGTGCTTAAAAGAAAGAAAGAAAGACGAGATAGATTGATAGATAGATTGAGAGATAGATACCATATATAAGAATTCATACGTACATAAAAATTATTTTGTTTGTGTTAAAATATATACGTGCATATAATTATGCGTGTATACGCATATAATTATCTATATATGTCCACACTACATGGCTTCGTTCACGTACACTTAGATGCAGGTACCAGCATTTACCAACGTGCAAAAACATACATAAAACAGCTATGTATGGACACTGGATGCCGAGTCGAGGACCTGCCAGAAAAGAATACCAATAGATGTTACATAATTGTTAGTACCCTAACACTTATTTACAGTAGTGTAGAAACCAAAATGGCTGGTATCAGTTGCAGCCGGTAGCCTTGAAGATTGCGTGACAAGGCTTGACCTCAGTCTGACCCTCCCTCTGGGATACCGTGAGAATCGGTGGAGAAGACCCTCTCCCGGTTTAGATTAGAAACAGAGTTTAGTTCAGTATCGACCAAACCACGAAGGTGGTAAGTCGTGTTAAGCGCACTGCCGTACTCATCTGCACAGTTAGTCTGGTGGGGATTTTGGAATAAAATACGATCCAAAGCAAATAGAAGTCTTGGGTTATTATCTAAAAACAACCAATGACACAGGGCTTATGATAAACAGAAATCCCCAATGGAAGACCAGACACGGAGTCCCCAAGACGAAATCCAGACGCTAGAAGAAGATACCAAAGATGAGCAGAAGAATAATTGAAGTAAAGAGAGTATACAACATAGAGATGGATAGCGAGAAAAAAGAGAGGGGAGGGGAGAAAGGAAGAAAGAGATATAGTCATAGGAATTGATGATAATGATATATATATATATATATATACATATATATATACATATATAATATATATATATATATTGATATCGATATTGACATTGATATATATATAAGGGAGGATCCTTTGTTAAAGTTTGTAGACGATGATTTTCTTTTTTGTTTTTGCGATTAACTTTTTTACTTTAATAATCTTTTATATGATTTAACGTAGTTGGGGAACAGTGAATCTAAGAATCCTCCACATGTTTTTCTGACCAAGTGCGTTCAGTTATTCATCATCTAATTACGAACTGCTAGATCTTTCACAAAAGAAGACGGTAATAACGTCAAATGAATATATATATATATATATATATATTATATATATATATATATACGCACACATTCATATATATATATATATATATATGTGTGTGTGTGTGTGTGTGACTGTGTCAGCGTGTGAGTTTGGTTGGGTGTGTGCCTATCACTGTATATGAATATATACATGGATATACCCAAGTAAACGTTCAGATACATTCAACACACACGCACACGCACACGCACACATAATGTACACGTGAAAGCACACTGTACACACTTATCCAGAAAATCCAGAGAAGAAATCTTGCTTACGACACAAGAGTTTTTTTTAAAACCTGTCGTAGTTTGAGAGCTCAATGTGTGCTCTTAACGTTAGAGTCACAGAGCAAATTTATAAGTAAAGAAATAACAAAAGACTTAGAAATTTTGCATTATAGTCTATTTAATGGAGCTTAGACAAAGTGTCGGGAGAGTTAGACACTTTGTCTAAGCTCCCTGAAATAGACTATAAAGTAAAATCTCTAAGTCTTTTGTTATTTCTTTACTTATATATATATATATATATATATATATATGTGTGTGTGTGTGTGTGTGTGTGTGTGTGTGTGTGTGTGTGTTATTCAGATGATGATACTTAATGTTTCTTATATACATGTGCGTATGTGTTGGTGTGTATATCTTCCTGTCAATGTATCTACTTATATACATAGATATTCAAACGTACAAATGCAGGGTCACACAATACGCAGGTACAACACACACATAGACACACACACACCCTCACACACACACACACACACACACACACACACACACACACACACATATATATATATATATATATATGTATGGAAGAACTGTTCTTTAACTTGTCTGTGATATTGGATTTCCATATGACCAATAATTTATTTATAGCGGCCCATGCCTTTCCTATACGTGCATTAAAGTCGTTTTCTGTGGAGGAGATGTTACTGCCTAAGTATCTAAATTGTTCTACCGAGTTCTTCCATGCCGTTGTCGTGTCAGTGCTGCTGTATGACTGCACCACCTGGACCCTAACGAAGCGACTAGAGAATAAACTAGATGGGAGCTGCACAAGAATGCTGCGGGTGATCCTGAATAAGACGTGGAAACAGCACCCCACGAGAAAGCAACTATACGGCCACCTACCACATATCACCCAAACCATCCGAGTAAGACCGACACGACACGCGGGACACTGCTGGAGAAGCAAGGACGAACTCATAAGCGACGTCCTCCTGTAAAAGCCAGCACATGGGCACGCCAGTGAGGGCCGATCAGCAAAGACATACATTGATCAGCTCTGTGTGGAAACAGGATGCTGCACAGAGGACCTCCCGAGAATGATGAGCGATAGAAAACGGATGGAGAGAGATTGTCATGGATATCCGTGCCAGCAGCGTGACATGATGATTATATATATAAATGAATATATATATATATATATATATATATTATTTCATTTGTTGAATTTTTTAAATATAATTGTTTTCCATAGGCAACTACCCAGGTTTCAAGCTATATTGCCATCATCAAGTCGCCAATACTTCTTCCGGTGTTTATGTGAAGACATGTCTTACTGTTATGTTTTTGGACCGCAAATTACGTCGGTTGATTATTGTGGACGCTCTTTATGCTTTAGATTTTGTTTTTGAATTTTTCAGTTTTTGCATTTTTTTTAAATGCTCAGAAAGTTATCTCCCATTAACCTTATGTAGTTTCGTTCTCAATTGAAATTTATGTAATCAACTTCATATGTTAAAAGACGTATGTATTTTCAAATTATCTGATGTAAAGTCCTGTAAAAAGAAATGGTAGTGCCTATGGAAAAGAATTATATTTAAAAATTAAAAAATAAATAAATAAAGCTCCTACAAATTTGTGGTTGAGCACTTATATATATATATATATATATATATATATATATATATATATATATATGTTATACAGACTGATACTTAAAATCTCTTACATACTAAAAAATAATTATAATACTGTTACTGGATCGAAACTCTTTATATTTTTTATTCCTTTTCTCTTTTAAAAAGAATTTTCAACTGGTTACGTTTTTCTTCTTTATTAATTTCTTTCCTTTTTTGATCATATTTTTCTGATCATACTTTTCTGATCATATTATGCGGATCGTAAAAATGAAGAAAAAAAAAATCTTTTTGACAAGTTTGGAAAGTTGTTTCGGTATGAATGAAGTTTACTAGTGTGTAATTGATGTAGAGTCTTTACAGCCAGTAATCGTGTTATGCGAGCTCGAGTTTAAAATATCTGACAGCTTGTCAGTTAAAATGAACAGAAGAAGAAAGAAATATAAATACTTATTAAAACAGTATCACATATTTCTTCTTTTTAGGACTTACAATGCATTCTTTTGTAGGCATTTAAAAACAAAAAAAAGGAAAGAAAAATATATTATTCGCTATGGAAAACTGTCATAAAGGTATTTTTTTCCTTTTTCTGGATGAAGGGGTTTTGAAACTGATTACAACGATTATTTATTATATATATATATATATATATATATATATATATATATATATATCTGTGTGTGTGTGTGTGTATGTGTGCGTATGTATATATATATATATATGTATACATGTATATATATGTATGCATGTTATATATATGTATATATTATATGTTATATATTATATATATACATATTGTATAATATATATATATATATGTATACATGTATATTATATGTGTGTAATATATATTATGTGTGTATATGTATATGTATATATGTATATGTATATATATATGTATATATATATATATATAATGTATATATATATATAATGTATATATATATACATATGTATGTATATATATATATATATATATGTATCCATGTATACACATATTATACATGTATCTACACAAATATATATATATATATGTGTGTGTGTGTGTGTGTGTGTGTGTGTGTGTGTGTGTGTGTTTATAAAACCTGAGACTTTCTCTAAAGCTTCATTGAGCACTCATGCGTGAGATAAATTTTGAAAAAAAAATATTCCCGCTATATTTGGAAATACATCTCTTATTTTCGGAAATCATCAGAGTAGTAAACTATTGCCCATAAATAAATATATCCTTATTGTTAGGAGGGGGGGGGTTATGAATAATGTATCTTCCCAGCAAAATATACCGTAGCTTATATTACTTATTCTCCTCCAGGATTATAAAATAAATGTTTGTTTTGTTATGCTTTTCGGCGTATCAAACTCTGTGGATCATTTAATGCCGATAAAGATTTGAAATAAATATAATTCTTAATGGATACACACTTTCTTTATAAGTACATTTTTCTATTTTACCTATAGATGGGACCCTAACAGGTACTTGCAATGCGGGTCAAAGTTGACCTGGGGGCAATGGTGATGAAGGGGTGCTCCACATTGCCCAGTCTTCAATCGGATAGAGTTTAACGTAATTCCCAGAACATGAAGACTCTTTGACCGCTTTCTAGCACATGTATGATAAAAAGTGTTGTCACCTTAGCTAAATAATAGACCATTCCGTTTTTCATTATGGATGAAGAAATGGAAGTACTTACTAAACAGAAAAACATAATAAGAAAGAAAGAGAGTAGTCGAAAGACAGAGAGACGGGGGTGGGCGCGTAGAATTGATTAGGCTAATCTGTTACAATCGATCATAATGAATAGATGAAAAGAAAGAAAGATTATTATACTTTTTACATATTGAACTATTTAGAAATAGCTCTGAAGTAAACATATCAATCGTGGTAATAATTAAATCATTACACTATGATATATCCACAGGTCCTGCAAGTAACAAAATATATATACATTTACTAACCACTCTGCACGCGTTTGACTTCTTAAACGGAGTTTAAAAGGTTTAAATTCAGAGTTTTCCTTCTCCTAGACTGGTAACCTATCTAACGTTAAAGAGTCCAGCTTGCCCTTCTACTTATACATAGCTGGAAGGAGAGCAGCTGGATGCATACCTTTCCCATGGGTATTTGCGCTATGTTAAATGTCCTTCTCCTAGACTGGTAACCTAGCCAAGGTTAAAGAGTCCAGCCTGCCCTACTACTTATACATAACTGGAGGAAGAGTAACTGGATGCATACTTTTCATATGGGCATTTGAGCTATGTGAATTGTCCTTCTCCTAGACTGGTAACCTAGCCAAGGTTAAAGAGTCCTGCCTGCCCTACTACTTATCCATAGCTGTAAGGAGAGTAGCTAGATGCATACCTTTCCCATGGGTATTTGCGCTATGTGATATATTCCTTCTCCTAGACTGGTAACCTAGCCACGGTTAAAGTGTCCTGCCTGCCCTACTACTTATACATAGCTGGAAGGAGAGTAGCTGGATGCATACCTTTCCCATGGGTATTTGCGCTATGTGATATTTCCTTCTCCTAGACTGGTAACCTAGCCACGGTTAAAGTGTCCTGCCTGCCCTACTACTTATCCATAGCTGTAAGGAGAATAGCTGGATGAACATCTTTCGCATGGGTATTTGCGCTATGTGAAATGTTCTTCTCCTGGACTGGTAACCTAGCCAAGATTAAAGTGTCCAGCCTGCCCTACTACTTATACATAGCTAGAAGGAGAGCAGCTGGATGCATACCTTTCCCATGAGTATTTGCGCCATGGGAAATTCAAACAACTGTATAATTACACGATAAAATCGGACAATTTATTTGGATATTGGAAAATTCTCTAATTCACTGCATCTACAAGAAAGGAATGAGAACAGTGTAACCTGATGCATTAACTAAAGAGTTTGGTTAGAACTTCCAATAATGTTCCAGCTCATGAGACCCATCGGAAAATGTCTTCAGGGTATAACGGCCGGTAAGCTGTGTCAATAAAACGACGTTTGAATAAATAAGCGTATAAACTCCTTATATTAAAAATGAGAGCGGTATTATTTAGACAAGAATACCCACTTTTGATGTTTATAACTTGTAATAACTATAATACAGGTGTTACATTCACCACGATCCAATTATTGCCTAAACATTTGAGATAAAGTATTATTATTATTTCATTAATTGTCGGAACAAATATACGTAAGCTTATAACTGAGGCGACATACACTATATTATACATACATATATGTATATTTAATATATATATTATATATATATATATATATATATATATATGATATATATATATATAATATATATATATATATATTATATATATATATATATATATATATATATATATATATATATATATATATATATATATATATATATATATATACACACGGAGGCGCTTGGCCTAGTAGTTAGAGTCGTGGAAAATGGACCCGTCGATTCGAGTTCAATTCCTAAACGAAGCAAATGGCATTTCACATAGCGCTAATACCCTTGGGAAAGGTATGAATCAATATATTCTCCATCCAGCTATGGGTTAAATAGTAGGGTAGACTGGGTCCTCCAGCCTTGGGTCTAGGAGAGGGATGAATCTGAATTCAAAATTCCTGAGGTCGGTTGTTGATTGGGTTTGTGGCAACCCTTGATGCTCCAATTCTTTCCTATCGACTGTGCCAAAAAGTGTGGATGGTCCAACACAAGCCTTCACCACTATAAACAAAACACTGTGGAGATGTTCATTATATGAACACTGATACGTCGAAATCGACGGGAGGATCCATCACATATATATATATATATATATATATATATATATATATATATATATATATACACGTTTATATGTAAGCACACACGCACTCACATATATACATATATGGACCGGTTTAACACAGTCGGTTGACACGTTTCCTTGTGCGATATCACCGTATGTGTGTAATTGAAAAAGTAAATGGCTCGTTGAAAAAAACAAAAACGACAAAAACGAGTCAAAATAATGATTTCCTCGGAAAAACAAAACATAAAACTGAAATATGGAGAAAGTACACTATACGTAGTTAGAGTCGGTTATATATATATATATATATATATATATATATATATATATATATATATATAGTGGCGGAGATTGTAGAATGCACTATTGATGAGACCTAAGGAGATCGAAATAGCTGTCCAGTGCTCCGGATGTCGAACATGGGTATTGCCAAGTTGTTCGATCATGGTAATTTCATTCATTCCTCTATTTGCGTAATATATATATATATATATATAATATATATATATATATATATATATATATTATATTCAGCGTCCTTTTTCAGATTTCAAATTTTGAACAGACTGTTATCAGTCTGTTCAAAATTTGAAATCTGAAAAAAGGACTATCACTTACTTTTCTCGTTATTCTGTGATAACATTTTTTATCACCTTCCTTATACCAACAAATGCCTCGAAGATGATCTAATTAAATGATCGAAACACTGCAGCGTCGGCCAATAAACTTACCAATCAACTTATTTATACCTGTGTTTTTTCAATTTTTTTAATATACTACATACCGTCGAATTCACTTCCATCTCTTCACACACACACACACACACACACACACACACACACACACGCACACACGCACACACACACACACACACATATATATATATAATATATATATATATATATATATGACAGTAAAACGGAAATTGAAACCACCTCTCTTGTGAGATTGAATTAAATTTCTAATTCCATGGGATTCTTTGAAAAAAAAAATTCTGACTCGCGAATCACGAAAAACTCCATAAGTTCATCTTTTTTTTAATATTCTTCATCAAAGGAATTCACAAAACACAACCCAACTATTACTTTAAATAACTGGTTGTAAAAATAGCTAATCTTATGCATTATTCTTGTTCTCTGTTCGTGCCAACTTGAAAATAAAAATATATATGACTTAATTTTCTTACTTTTATACATTTAATACTATGGCATGGCATTATAATCTGGTTGTTATCGGTGGTGTCTTCGCAGTAATGTTGCCGAAACTTATCTAGAGGCCTCGTAAATATACCTGTACACGTAACCGTCCTTGGGGATATGAAGAAATACTGATATGTCTTCCACAAAGAAGTATATGAACATGAAGGTCGTTTAGATGATGACCAATATATATATATAAAAAATAAAGTTAGAAAAAAAATGGAAGTTATTTTCTTGTAAACAAAAAAAAAAATATTTATTCAAATCGTCTTAACTTTTCTCTGTTATTAATAACTTCTGAGAAAACTAAGAAACATTATATAAGTTATAACATTAGAACACTCATAAAACCATCATATATATATATATATATATATATATATATATATATATATATATATATATATATATTATCCAATTGCCGCGTTAACTTTTCCGTTGCAGTGGCATCAGTAAATAATCTAAAATTTAATAATAATAATAATAATAATAATAATAATAATAATAATAATAGAGGAGGGGTTAGCTCAGTCGGTAGAGCGTTCGGCTAGAAACTACAAGGTTCCTAGTTCGATACCGGTCCTCGCCAACTCAGCGTATGAGTAGCACAGGGGTCTGTGCGGTAAGGTAAGGAGCTGATGGTAGGTGTGGCGCTCCACCTCAGATGCTAAAACAATCTCCTTGGTCTAGCTCTATTGACGACTTTTTTTGACTTACCATGGTTTCAATCAAATTATTTCATCAGGACCCTACCTTACGTTTAACTGTCGATGTAATTCATTGTTTAAGTTAAAGTTATTTTTCCATAATAACGCTTGAACGCTATGAAATTAATTAATTATTTAGAGAGAAATAACGTATCATTCAAACATTATTATCCGAAAAATATATTTAATTTGACTTATGAATTACATCGACTTAGTTAAACGTAAGATAGGGTCCTGATAAAATCATTTCAATTTGATTGAAACCATGTTAGACCCTTAATTTCTCTAATAATATTATATATATATATATATATATATATATATACATATATATATATATATATGTGTGTGTGTGCGTGTGTGTGTGTGTGTGTGTGTGTGTGAGTGTGTGTAGAATTAAAAGACACATTTCTTGTCTAACAATTTAAAAACTCCAAATACTAGAAGCTTTATACATAAAACAATACAAACCATCCTTAAACAAAATTAATTTCCAATGCAGTACACACATTTTAAAATGCCTATAACACCTTTCTCATCAATTCTTCTCCTTCCAGCCTCCAGATTAATTTAATTTTTTTAAAAACTGGAACACATCACTCTGATGATGGCACTTCAAAGTGCCGCAGGTACTCGCGACCTGAACTTTGGTGGACTTATCCACGAATTCCACCCAAACATTAAAAAGTTGGCCAGAAAGCCCGAAAAGATCACAAATAAAATTGTTAAACAAGAGATGTGTCTTTTGTTTAATTCTACATGTATAAATGAAAGAATGCTGCCAAAATACACACACACACACACACACACATATATATATTATATATATATATATATGTATATATATAATTCTCAGTATCATCATTATCATCATCACGTCGCCGCACTAGTAGCACAGGTATCAATGACAGTCTTCCGTAGAGATGGTCAATGTACGTCTTTAGCTTGACGGTCCATAATGAGTCGCCGATGTTCTGGTTTCTATAGGAGAACATCACATAATCTATACTAATAATATGTATATGCGAATTGATTCTCTCAATAATAAACCAAGAACTAGTAACCATGGAATTTCTTATCAATACCTAGAAAACTATTGGCAGAACTGTTTATGCAACCGATATTATGAATCGATCTCGTGTTACTACTCCGTGACTCTGAGTTTCGTGTCAGTGCGCTCATACACAGGAAGGAGGTTGATTGTAGCTACGTTGATTATAGAGGCGTCAACATTCAGGCAACGGTTAAATGCTTTCCGAAAGTGCTCATCTTCACTTTTGGCTGGAGGTATATTTAATATTAGATACATAAATAAACGAGTAACTCCCCCACACATCGACGGAAAATGATAAGCCCACTCAATTGTATTCAAATATACAAAAAACAATAGTCAAATATACAGAAAATAGAAGCGATATATAATATATATATATATATATTATATATATATATATATATATATATATATACGAGAACCGGCTACCCGGCGTCGCCTGGGTAGAGATGGATTTTTTAAAGTTAGTCCCGCAGATCCATTATTACTGAATCGTGAGTTGAATCCTCGTGGGTTGCCCCATTTAAATCCCTATGTAAAAAATAGAGCTTGCATTGATCCAGTTACTCTGAAAAGAAATGTTAATGTCTACTATCTAAAATATTATATGAAAAATAATCCTTGGTGTTATCATTTAAATTTATTTTTTAATGATCTTCACGAATATAAATCAAAACTCTATTATTTTTGCTCAAAAACCAAGCCCTGGTGATATTTAATGTGTATATATATTTGTCATTAATTGTTTTATTTTCGAAGTTTCCTCTGGACAAACATACACACAACTGCCCTTTATATATATATATATATATATATATATATATATATATAATATATATATATATTTGTGTGGGGTGTATGTTTGTAGAAAATAGTAAAAGAAAGTATTCTAAAAATGATAAATTCATTCTTGATCGTTAAAACGACGTTAAAAGTAAATGTCTGTCAAGTCTGGTTCGTATGTTACTAGGACGATATATCAGTCCTGTCATTGAAGGCCAAGATTTCGATTAACATCGTATTCAGACTAGTAAATTCCCATGCCAGAGTAAGGTAAGTTTAATAGATACAATGATGTATCATTCATGAATCATGTTTCAAAAGTTTTAAAGAGTTAAGAAAAGACATTAGTGGTTGTAGGGGAATAGAACGTCTTTAAACTGACATTCATTGTTAACGTCCGCCATTTTGCTTTCAGATCAATCTAATGTTGTTTTTTTTCATCTTGTTTATCTACATGCGCAAAAAATCTTATACCGGGAAAGTATTTACAAATATATGTCAAATTTTAGTTTAATCAAAACTCACACGCACACGGATACATAAGGCACTCGAGTGATGGATACCACCCCCCCATATATATATATATATATATATATATATATATATATATATATATATACATACAAGTTTTGATGAACTGTACAGACACGAAACCATACCATCGTTTCCTACCTGATGATGGCAAACTGTATTGCCGAAAGTGCTAGTTTTGAAACCTTTGGTGGACTGTTACACCAGTTACACCCCGACACCAAAAAGATGGCACCAAAATTAGAAAGGATCAACTAAAAACTTGTCCGACAAGAATTGTCTGTACAGTTCAACAAAACTTGTATAAAAGAAAAAATGCTGCCAAAATACACTTATTTTTATACATATATATATATATATATATATATATATATATATATATATATATATATATATATATATCAAATACTTTATGGTGAACTCGTAGATGCCACGCAAAGGAGAGGAGCCCCCCCCCCCAAGTGGTTCAAAGACCATATGAAGACGACGCTGAAGAAATTCATCATCACACCTTAGAGCATGCAACAGACAGAATTGGTTAGACGCGTACCGCCCAGGAGCTGCGCAGTTCAATATCGAGATTAACAGGGCTGCACATCGGCGACGTCTTCGTCATCATGCACCACAGCATGCAGATGGGAATTTCTCTTGCAATGCGTGTGACAACATCTGCAAGTCCAGAATTGAACTAATTAGCCGCCAAAGGGTCCACAACCGATGAACGACATGGAATGACGTCATCTTGGTCTGCGACGGACTACTAACAGAAAAAAAATATTCTTATCAACATGACGGGAGAAGGGAAATTTCAGGAAATTCTTTTTCGATCCTAACATCCTGATGAAGGTTTGATAAAAACCGAAACCTTTTAATGTCGTATTCACTATCTACAATAAATTTATCATTTTTGGAATACTTTGCTTTTCAATTTTCTACATAATGTCGGATTTGTTTCCTAATCTTCCTCAAACACACAGATCTACAGACATACAGTTTAATCTAAACTCAGATGTATACATATATACACATATAAATGCACTCTTGGCATAACGCTTATCGTCGCAGGAAATTGACATGGCGGCACAAAACCGTCAAGTATATTTGCATATTATATATATATATATATATATATATATATATATATATACCAACCCCTCCGCACGAGTAGGATGTGACTGAAGGTCAATTTCTTAAACGGAGTTTAACAGGTTTGAATTCAGTTTTCCTTCTAGACTGGTTACCTAGGGTTAGCTCAGTCGGTAGAGCGTTTGGCTAGAAACCACAAGGTTCTTGTCCGATACCAGCCCTCACCAACTCTCGCCAGCGTATGAGTAGTACAGGGATCTGTGTGGTAAAGTAAGGAGTTGATGGTAGGTGTGGCGCTCCACCTCAGACACTAAAAATAATCTCCTTGGTCTAGCGCTAGTGAAAAGGGGATAGACTCCCTCGCTGTCAGGCTGATACCGACATTAGGCCGCCCCGACGACTTTACTTTACTTACTTTATATATATATTATATATATATATATATATATATATTGTGTGTGTGTGTATGTGTGTGTGTGTGTGTGTGTACATATATATATATGGTGTTCGGGATGCGTACGTGGAGTTGCTAAACACTGTAGTCAAGCTCTGGAGTAGCCAATGGTAGGCCATATGTATGACAGCAGGATTTGGCCCCTGCCACAACTATGGGGAAAAGTCAAAAATGGTTGTAGGCGAATTTTTATGAATACACCAGTCCTAATGTTTGGCCTCCAAACTCCCCAGATCTTAACCCCATGGATTATTATGTATGTGATCCTGTTGAGAAAGACACCAATCGCCGTGCCAGTACTACAAAAACCCATTTAATCGACAGAATTACGGTAGTTTTTGAGAGCCTTCTCAGGGAAACTGTAACATCAGTCTTCTGTAGGTTCCGGAGCAGGATTGAGGCTGTGATCAACGCTAATGGTGGTTATTTTGATTGAAACTTGTTGACAGTAATGTAATGTCCGTGCCTGTTTAATTTCTTTACTATCTTTACTAAATTTTTATTTTAGATTATTAAGCACTTTTTATTTTTCCTTATGAAACCGTCAAATCTATCCCGAACACCCTGTATATAAAAGCATGCAATTTTCAAACCTTTGAATGTTTGTGTAAGTTTGTGTGGTTTTGAGAAAACCTTTTTTTTTACGTGTGGTTTATTCGCTTACCATTTCTATCTCTTTCTTAAGACTCATAAGGGGAGTCGATACATTTTCCAATAAATATTTACAATTACTAGATCTAAATTTTGTTCATATAAACAAGAGACATAACCTAAAGCATATCGTTATTGTGTGTGTCTGAAAATCACTCTTGTATTAATAAATTATTCTTGCTTAAATAACATCATATATATTCAATTAAACGATTAAAATGTGTGCATTGAATCATTTTCCTTTATTGTCTGCATATTTGTTAATTAAACTTTCACGTCGTTCTAGGCAGTGAAAAAGAAAAGAAAAGAAAGATTCATCACTTGTGAATTATTTTCTTGAGTAATTTGCAAGCTTTGTGTGAACTTACAAAAAATTAATTCCATTAACTTAGCATACCACCAGACCGTAATGACACCCCTTGTAGATGTTTTGAATTTACGTAAACTTTGTACTTTGTAAAACAACAAGAATTATTAATACAATAAAAAATGTTAGCCGAATGGAAAATATAGCCTCAAATATCATCATCATGTTACGATTTTTGTGACCATCAAGCAAGAGCGCCTGTCCAGCGGAGATCCTTTGTGTTAAGCAGAGCGCGATCCTTGGTAAAGAATCCTTTGGTTGCTTCTTGGTGCTCCTCAGTCTTGCAGGTCCTTTGTCAATGATTGCATATGGATGTCTCTCAGTATCAGCGATTAAGTAGTTAACCAGTCACGTATTGGCTGAGGTTTAAACCACGTGACTTCGCTCAATCTATACATTTAAGTGGTAGATTGCAGCACGGATTATATACTACAAATAATCCATCAATCATCATCATCATCATCATCATCATCTAGTCCTGGATGCACGGATATACATGACCATCCTATCGCTAATCGCCCCTGGAAGGTCCATTGCACAGCATCCAGAAACCGTAAAGAGTTGATTCATGTAGGTTTTTACTGGTCGACCTATAGTGGTCCGAATTCCCCAGATCTTAACCCCATGGATCATTATGTATGTATTCCTCGGGAAAACCAAAAGAAATATAGGTAGCTACATTTTATATATACTTGTCTGGTTTGGAATTATGTTTATGTATTTTTCTCTCTTTTAATTATTTTGTATGAATTTTAGTTTCGAAATCCAGACTGTTTTACTTTGAAATTAAAGATTAGTTTTCCATAAATTATATGTCTCTTTTATTCAGGCAAAAGTAATTTCAAAATGTAGCAACTTCTAATTATCTGTTCTGACGAACGTGCACCTTGAACATCGAGACAGTGATGGAAAGAAAAACTTTTTACAACTATAAATGTCCTATATTTTACAAAATATATTGAGTCCTTTAGGATTAAAAACTAATATATGCCCTGTCGGCTGAGGCGTTAGAATGCACCGACTGCACCCCTGCAGATTGGTAAGACTCCCCCAATGGGGCCATTTGTTGGCCGTTGGTGGCAACACAGGATGCTTAAGGATAGAACCTAGGTGGTTGAACAGTCCGTGACATGCAATACTCCACTTTGGCCCTTTCTTGGGCTAGACGGTGGTCGGCTGGTCACGTCAAACCCTAGCACCTATATGATTTTCCCAACCCTACTTCTCTTATGGTAAGCCCAACCCTTTTTATCAGATGGGTGCTAGAAAGCGGTGGCTGAGGGTATACACGTCTTGGGAATGACGTTAAACTCTATCTGATGGTGAGGTTCCAGTTTTGGAGATTTGGGGAATGTAGAGCACCCCACTCTGACCCAGAGTTGTAGCACCTGTTAAGGTCCCATCTATTGGTTAAATAGAAAAATGTATTTATAAAAAGCATTGAGTATCCATTAAGCATGACTTTATTTCAAAACTTTGTCGGCATTAAATGACCCACTGAGGTTTATATGCCGTAAAACAAACCAAACCAAACACTAATCTTATGCTACTACAATGAAAACTTTATAGCAACTTTTGATAAATTTAAATTCATATATATATATATATATATATATATATATATATATATATTCGCTGCTCGTATCTCGGCATAGAGAAATACAAAAAGGCCGCAGTAATGAAGGTGATATAAAAGTCAGATTTTATTCAAGATATATCAATTTTTTTCTGGCAATCTTTCGTGTCTTCAAGCCGTATGCAACATAAACACAAACACATAATTGGAAAAACAATCAGACCCCAACACAATGTATTAATATATCTGATGCAGTATTCTAACATTGCTGACTCTTATCGTATAAACATTGGCCTTTGTTAATTCTATCTGTCAACGCACTCAATCAGTTAGCTATTTGCACACGCACACACACGCACACACACACACACGCACTCACACACACACACACACAGACATATATATATATATATATATATATATATATATATATATGATCGGAATTAATCTCAGTATATGATCTTTTCCGGAAGTATATTTGAGATGATAATTGCGTCCAATGTTCTCTGTTATGAATTCATAATATCATCTTTTACATAAATATACTAAATCATATTAGTGGAAAACGATGATATTCCACGACATGCAGACACACACATACACACACACATACACACACACACACACACACACACACACACACATATATATATATATATATATATATATATATATATATGTATGTATATATATATATATATATATACCACAGATCTGTTTATTTCCTCTATGTCGTCCAATCTCACTCACTTTTATATGCAAACATGCATATATATATATATATATATATGTGTGTGTGTGTGTGTGTGTGTATGCGTGTGTGTGTGTGTGTGTGTGTGTGTGTCCAAATACATAAGTTATCTAAACATTTCCTTATTACCCAAAAGACATTTATTTGATTACTGTAGTCATTGTTTACTATCATGAATTTGCAAAATTTTCTTTTACTTGGTTATTGTAAATCGCGTGTTCAGCAAAAATACGACTTGTTGCAACATTTATATATATATATATATATATATATATATATATATATATATATATATATATATCCTAGTAAAAGGAAAAATACGCGCTGGACACAGCAAGAAAAACAAGAACATACTCATAAGTGCCGTTCGGTTTGGACACTTAGATGTGAACACATCAGAGTAGGCTGAACAGCGAAAACCTATTTCAATCAATTCTTTGCGGAATCTGGATACCGCGTGGATCACCTTCCTGGAGCGATGGACAATAGGGACGCTTGTAGAGAGAGATAGAAATTAATATCCGTTCCGCCAGCAATACATGATAATGATTGATGATGATGATATTAAATTATTTCAATTTTGTTGAATAACATTGAATATTTCCTCTTGATAAACTTCCACATAAATCTTTTTTATTATATCGGTCGTCCAAATGGTAGAGAAGGTACTGCAAATTCGCTCCTAAGTGCTTTCTAATGTTCCATAATTCATAAGTAGCTTATGAATTATGTATGCACTGTAGGTAAATAAATTTTGAATCAGAGTTCGTTAGATTCAAAGTAACGGGGATCGAGAGGAAAATTACTCTAACCGTTAGGGTTATGTTTGATTCGTGTTAACATTCCGCTTGTGAAGACAACAGCAGAATCGCAAGAGCAGTGAAAGTCATGGCCAAACAGAGCCAGAGAGTCTTGAACAATGGCAGCCTTACTTAAAAAACAAACTGCGCTGTTGGTGTTACATAATTATGGATCCCTAATATCTTTTTAAGGTAGTATAGAAATCCTTATGGCGATCAGTACAGCTGATGGCCTTGAGAGTGAGTGACAATGCTTGACCTCACTCTCACCTTGCGTTCTGGGGATGGAACGTGAGAACGGAAGTCAATAGAAGCCCTTCCGGTTTAAGGTGTAAGCAACTCAGTTAGTTGCAGAGACAGTCAGGGAGTTAGGACTTAGAAGCGAAGCTAGCAAGATGTGAGCTCACTGCGTGATTGTCTGGTCTGGGGTTCTACGAATAAAGTAACATCAAAAGTAAATCGAAGTCTTGTTGTTATTACTAAAAGCTAACAATGACACAAGGCTTCTGATAAGAAATGATCCCCAACAGAACCAGAACCGGAACCCTCAATAGAAGACCAGACATTAGAAGATATACAAGACCTGTAGAAGAAGCAAAGCCGGCCAGAAGAGTAGACGACCAGAGTAAGAAGACGTAAGAAAGTATATAATATATAGATATATAGTGCCGGTAAAAAGGCACTACGCAACAGATATATCTATTTGGTACCGTGACGACGCCACTACGTTACATTGGAAGGATGGACAAAGGCCTCATCCCCAAAGAACAACTGTATGGCGAATTAGTAGAAAGGTCTCGAGGATTACATACTAAAACTATCTGTCTATATATCTATATATCTATATATATATCTATATATATATAATATATATATATATAGGCGACGATTACATACTAAAACTATCTATCTATCTATCTATATATATATATATATATATATATATATATATATACACACAAGGTGTGTCATAAAAGTATCAAGATGAAAGCTGTGTTTACCAAGATAAAAATGAACAATGAATGGAACGTAAATTTTTTTCAGAATACATGTGGTTTGGAGGAGGCATCTTGAGCAGGTTTTACGTAAACGGCACATGACGGACGTACTGGACACATTCCCTACATTTACGCCTTAACTCATATGTGATGTATGTTACAGGGCTTGCCTGTCGAGGGCTGGACTTCTTAGTCACGTACGATCCCAACGAAGAAAATCTGAAGATCTTAAGACACATTCGTGCGGCAGGTCGCGTAAAAACTGGACTCTGGACCATCTGTGTGTTCACAACCGAACTCGCCTTCTTCTGTGAAGAAGTGGCATATATATCCTGGACGTGGTAATTATATTTCACTTAGCGCTAATACCATTGGGAAATGTATGAATCCTACTATCCCTCCACCTAACGGTAAATAGAAGGGCAGACTGGGCTCTTTGACCTTGGTTAGGAGAAGGAAAACTCTGAAT
>CM042158.1:28885498-28897998 GCA_023376005.1 Doryteuthis pealeii | reverse complement strand
CTCTCTCTCATTCTCTCCTCTCTTTTTTTAAAAAGATTATTTATCGTTTTACATAAATTTGATTACTTTATTTAATTCTTTTTCTTTTTAAAAATATTAATTTGAAGTTTAGCAAATCGCGTCATTTATATTTTATTTAAAAAATATAGTTAATCATTGAATTAAAATTTCTTACTATATCATTATGTGATGTCATTCCCTCAAATCTGACGAAAAGAAAATTCCTGACCTCCCACCAGGCCGAATTAAATTAAGATCTTTTTTACGTGGTGATTTTTATGGGTCGAACTCGCTATTCAGTAATAATATATCTACAAACGATTATTAAACCATGTTTTATCTCCTCTACCACGGGCTTCGCCGGGTAGCCGCTGCTAGTATATATATATATATATATATATATATATATATATATATAAGTTTGATGTGTACGTGTCGACTTATAACTCCGAAAAGAGAAAGCACTCCGATTTGAAATCTTGCATACACATTAGTAAGCTTCTAACTAAGAAACACACCGAATTTGGTTATTGATTTTTACTGATTAATGGATATAATTACTTAATTAAACCAAAATTAACGGATTTGCGAAACTGGCCGTATACTAGCTGCTGTTGATAATAAACTATTGCTCGTTGTCTGCTTTAGCAATACCAGCTGTTTAGTTTAATCCATTCTAAGCTGTTCAACTCAAATTTCTCGCGTCAATCTTTAAAACATTTATTTGGTTCGAAAAAAAAAAATAATCTTTCTAAATATGTCATTTGTATGTGTTTTTATCCATTGAATTATTTTTTTTTTAAAATTAAACGAAAGCCTTTAACGATAACTCAACTTTTTTTTAGCCGATCATGTACCGGTACTTTTACTAGTATATATATATATATATATATATATATATATATATATATATATATATTATATATATAATTTCATTCTGCTTTGATTTAAAAATGGAAGGAACATTCTATTAGATAAATTTGACAAGGTTTGAATTTTTTCTTTCCTTGCAAATGAACTCGGTAACATGAAATATTTCTTCAAAACAAGAAGATCTTATTTTGGTCTATTGATTAAAGCTCACGGGTTCTCCGAATCCGATTCCTTATAACAGAAAAATATTTATATCCAAATAACTGTTTAACGACATATTTGTTTGATGTTTAGAATGAGTCTGTAGACGTGTGCGTGAAAGCGTGCGTGAACCAATAGGTGTATGTATACATGGTTTATTCGAGTTTCGTATTTCAGTTTATATATATATATATATATATATATATATATATATATATATATATATAGTGGTGGAAATAAGTATAAGACACTCCATTAAATAGTTAATAATTTACTTATTACTTTTTGCAGGTCTTCTTTTTCATATTGCAGCGTGCCTAGACACCTCCTTATCAAACAAAATCTGTGGATATATAAAAATATCCCATATATATATATATATATATATATATATATTCACGTTCATTACAATGATGATATTACCTAAATAGTTTTATTACTTAAATAGTTTCAGAGCAGCATCATAACCTGTGTAGCAGTCTAACTCATGGTTGTAACTCATCATACTAATTAACAAATAATAAAATAATAAAAAATTAACTAACAAATAATAATTAGTAAAGATATTAGCTAGATTGAGCTCTTATAACCACTTTCCCAACGTTAAACCTGAGAAGGATTTACCGAATCCGTTGGCCACGAGTAGGATGTAACACAACTCGCTACTCAGTAGTAATGGACCTGCTTAACATTATACTACAATGGACATAAGAAATAGATATCCATCTATACATATATAAAGGGCTGTTGTGTGTATTTATGCCCGGAGGAACCTATGAAAATAAAACAATTAATGACCAAGTACATATATATATATATATATATACACATTCACTATCACCAGATCTTGCTTTTTGAGCAAAAATAATAAAGATTTGATTTATATTCGTGAAGATAAGTAAAAAAATAAATATTAAATGATAACAGCAGTGGATTTTTTTTGCATTTATATTTTAAATAGGAGAAATTCATTTTTTTCTTTTCAGAATGTCTGGATCAACGCAAGGTATTTTTTTACGTCTGGATTTTAATGGGGTATCATGCGAGGATCTTTATCACAATTCAACAATAATGGATCTGCTAGACTACCTATTTCCCCCCTTTCCCTACCTAGGCAACGCCGGGTAGCCGCATCTAGTGTATGTAAAGAATATATTGGTATAACTGCTCGTATTTATAAAAAAAAGCTATGGAGAAATCATTATCACTTTCCTACTTTTCATTGTAGGCGATAGTTTAATATGTGATAGATATATAGTTCATCTACGGTTGGTTAGTTGGATTTTACGGCATGTCAACCTGTTTTGGTTTATTTTATGCCGAATAAGTTATTTATAAATTCAGGATGGGTGTCACTTTTTTTTTAATACTCATCTTTTCTATTTGACCCATAGATGGAATCCTATCAGGTACTACCACTCTGTGTCTGAGTAAACCTGGAAATAATTGTGATTAATTGGTACTTCACATTCCCCATTTACCATCAGATAGTTTAAAGTTATACCCAAAACACTAATATCCTCAGCCACTGCCTTCTAGCATATATATGATAAAAACGTTCCATGCTTACCATAAAGGCATTGGGTCTGTACAATCATATAGGTGCTAGGGCTTGACCTGGCCAGCCGATTAATCAGAGGTAGCCACTTCGACTACTTGTCTCGCCTATGTAAGGGCGAATGTGGTAGGTAGTGTATACATAAGAAGGGCAGACAGTGTTGCGTGTGGCGTAATGTTTATCACCCGAGAGGGTTGGATGCTAACCTATAAAGGCATTGGGTCTGATCAATCATATAGGTGCTACCGCTTGACTTGACCAGCTGATTAATCAGATGGATCCACTTCAACGGCTTGTCTAGCCTATGTAAGGGCGAAAAGTATGTGGTAAGTAGTGTATACATAAGAAGGGAGGACAGTGTTGCGGGTGGCGTAATGTTTATCACCCGAGAAAATAAAGTCGATGGGGAACGTCTGAAAAGTTGTGATCACTTTCTGTCCGAGTGAAAGGTTAATTTCCTGACCTCAGAACATTCATCTCCCCTTGAGACTCAAGGAATTCAAAGTCAGCTATAAGATCGATTGAAACCGTTCCATAGTGTAAGATTGCTTTATTTATAAGCGAGACAATTAACGCAGATTAAATTAACACATGATTTAGACCATTGAAATCTAAAAATAATGTTTTCTTCTTGTCCATGATATATGAAGAAACATGGGTAAAGTGAATGATTTAACAAATGCTCGGAAAACAGATCATCTATATACATCTTATTATAATGGAGATTCTATGTTTGTCTGTCTGTAACCGAAACTATATTACTACTCAAGTCACAATTCCCTTAGTTATTGACATCACATTCTCAATGATTTTATTTTTAATTAAACCTCAATTATTAATAAAATTGTTTTACATTATTAATACTGTTAAGCATATGTACATACTAACAACATGCAATTATATTTATATATACAACAAAATAGCGGTTTACAGTGTGAGCGGGAAGGCTAATTTGCATATTGATATTAAAAATGTGATTTTAATAAATATATGCTTAGTATTATTGATTTCTAACTGTTTGGTTTTATTTTAATGAATATAAGCAAAAATCTCTTCAATGAATCTTAAATGAAATCCATTAACAAGAAAAAATAACTGTCATTTTATTCTTTACTTCCTCTTTTAACTAAATACTTAAATTAGAAAAAATAACAATGAAAGACGAGAGTGATGGAAGAGTAAGTTTCAGTTGTTCCATTTTTTATTATACTCCCTCTGTTTCAAATCTTTTTATTTGTATTCTTATTTAGTTTCATTAGCCTTTCTAATTTAATATAATATTTTATTACATTAAAACTTAAATACTTGCACCCGGAGGGTGCATATATTTGCTAGTATATATAAAGGGCAGTTGTGTGTATATGTATGTTCGGAAGAAACTTCGAAAATAAAACAATTAACGACAAAGTAAATATATATACACATTAAATATCACCAGAGCAAAATAATAAAGTTTTGATTTATATTCGTGAAGATTATTAAAAAAAAAAATTTAAATGATAACAGCATGGATTTGTTTTCGTTTAATATTTTAGATAGTAAACATTAACATTTCTTTTCAGAGTAGCTGGATCAATGCAAGGTCTATTTTTTTTACATAGGCATTTAAATGGGGCATGTCACGAGGATTCAACTCACGATTCATTAATAATGGATCTCCGTGACTAACTTACAAGATCCCCCTCTATCCCAGCGACGCCGGGTAGCCGCTGCTAGTTGAAAAAAAATCCTTGTATGAGTATATATGTTTGCACCTACAAGAGCATACAGTGTGGTTGTACAGTGAGATTTCGATGATCACAAATAGAACAATCAGTTACTTACCAGTCATTTGCATTACCTTACACACGCACACATACGCACGCACACACACACACACACATACACACACACACATACATATATATATATATATATATATATATAAATGGATAAAAGTAACCTACTCTAGTTTCATCGCCTGAATCGTCAGGGTTACATCCGCTGAATTAATCGAGTTTTCGATTAATTGTCAGTTGGTACCATGTATGACCGTTGAAATGGGTCTTTAAAAAAAATATAAGACCCATTTCAACGATCATACATGTTACCAACTGACAATAATCAGAAAACTCGATTAATTCAGCGGATGTAAACCTGACGATTCAGGCGATGAAACTCGAGTAGGTTACTTTTATCCATTTTATAAATAAATGTTGCTCTACATTGTATTGAGCACTTTGTATTTGTTTTTTCTCGGTCTTAACCCCTGGATACTGTGCGCTTCCAACGATCGTACTCGTACCCACCGGTAAGCCACTACTCATACATTAACGTATATATATATATATATATATATATATATATATATATATATATATCATAGTGTTTTCTTACGTATACATATGTATATTTATTCCTCTTATACGGCACATGGATATGCACATCCACAAACGGAAATAGTTAAACATATAGATATTGACATATAGATATGTATATATGATACACGCTTAGGCTGAAAAACTTTCCCAGCAAAGAATCTCTTGTCATGAAAATAATTTGATCGATTTCTTTGATCATTGCCGACATTTCAAAGACATTCCGGCAAATCAATTATTTCTTATCAAAGAGCGCATGACTGGCTGACCTGATATTGTAGACAGCGCAGTCCAAGCACTGTGGAAGTATTGACAGTGTCCAACGCACTGAAAAACAAACACCTGTTCGGTCGTTATTTGTTGTTGTTGTTGTTGTTGTTGAAGTAAAATCCTTCATAACGATGGAATGATTGCTCCTTCCGTTAAATGCGTCACAACAACTAAATCATTTTGACCAGTGAAAACGACAAAAATACGAACCTCAGCAAGAATCCAAGAGGAATATATATATATATATATATATATATATATATATATATATATATATATATATATATAGAGAGAGAGAGAGAGAGAGAGAGAGAGAGAGAGAGAGAGAGAGCCAGGTCTAAGCAACATCTAGCAGTCCTTGAGGCTGTTAATATTTCTTTTCTCAGACCTACTCTGTGCAGACAAATACCGAGACACTCCATCTATTTACTGGGAGGTATTCATAACCCCGGTTTAACCTAGGGCACACACACATACCCCTCTTTCCCCATTGTTTGTCCCCCCCGACTCTCTGGTTTACCCCCATTCGTTCTTATTAATTTCTTTACATTCTGACTTTTAATTGTCACCGGTGTAAATACTTGAAAAAGTACCGGTCGAAAAGGCCTTCGTATCTCCTTTATTTTATATTTTATTTCATAATAAAATATCACCTCCCCAATTTACATATGATACCTCTACTTTTATTATTTTTTAAGTTTTCATGTACCAAAAATCTATATATATATATATCAATTATCCACAGACACGTGTTTCGAAGTTAACTTCTCATCAGTGCGGTTCGATTTTTTAACAGCTACCTCTAGCTGGGATCGAAACCCGACAGGATTTTCGATCTACCAAGTTTCTTACCCTTGCGGCTATCAGCGGCCGTCAGTCTATGGTGAACAATTAATTGCTACATACTTTACGGAGGTATGTTTTTACAATCACCAGAGAACTCAAATCTGTATACAGGCGAGTAACGGCTAATGCCAACGTTGAAGTTACAATTAATGTACACCCACAATGCTCAACACACACACACCCCCCACACACACACACACACACACATATATATATATATATATATATATATGCTCCCGAAACCCGAGAGAGATATCAAGGGGAGACTTAAATTAACTTTCACTGCCAACAAGAAGGAATGAACATCTGCTGTTTACAGACTAGATCTCGCTAGTGATCATAAAATATATAAACAAATGTATGTATTGAGACTTTAAACACCGCTCTTGAACGGCAGCTGTCAAATGGCCGAGAGGTTAACGAACGGGCTGAGGAAAAGTCAGTCAGGTTTCGCTCCTGGTCAGAGGAGGTTGTTGCGTCTAACCACACTGAAGAGACGTGAAACGTCGAAACACGGTGTCTGTGGATGTCTTTATATATATATATATATATATATATATATATATATATATATATATATATATAAAAACGTGACCCGTTGGGTCACCCATTTAACTCTCCATAGACAATTAGGTAGGCATAGCCAAAGATGACGTCAAATCCGTATTTCAGAAAATAAATCCCCCCTTATCCGATTGAAAAAAAATACAGAGAATTATCCGATTTTAGTGAAATTTTCAGTGTTGATTTATCAATGAATGAATTCTATAATGCATTATTTTTTTTTCAAAACTTTCATTTTTCTCAAGTCACTTAATTTTGCCCCCACCCCTTATTTTTGGGGCGCAAAATATCGCTGGGATTATATAAAGGGGAAACTAATTACAGTATAAATATAAAGACAAAAGATTGAACGGGTGAATAGGAGAAAACATTTTTTTAAAATGATCTTATTTTTCTGTGTGTTTAGACCAAAAAGACACATTTCATTTAAAAGTTATTAATTCTTCTGTAATGAGTGTACTAATTATTTTGTGTTATTGATTTCTAAGAAGAAATTGTTATAAGTCTTAAAATCCTAAATAATATTTTTAGCTCGTAAATACATAAACAGCGGGCAGGCTTGCAATATATTTGAGCAAAATTTACCAAAAATAATAGTATAAAATAGGCACTGCCAATTTGTTCACTCATTTTCATTTTAAAAACGAATTAAAATTAATTAAATCGATTATTTAATGTCACATTTTTGTCCAAGTCGAAAAGTAGTAACATAATAACCATCAATAAAAAAAGGCAAAATAATATTACACATGTAATTTATTTTTAATAAATTTTAAACTATTATTTTCGGTCAATTTTGCTCAAATATATCGTAAACATGGCCGCTGTTTTTATGTATATCCAAAAAAATATTATTTTAAGGCTTATAACAGTTTCTTCTTAGAAATCAATAACAAATACACTCAGTTACAGAAGAATTGATAACTTAAATGTTTCTAAACACGCAAAAAAAAAAAGACGATTAAAAAAATTCTTGTGAATTAGATACTTATCGAAAAGTGTAAAAAAAAAAATCCCTCAAAAATTATTCTTTAATTTTTTGATTTACGAAACCAATTTTCTACCAGGATAACTTCCATTGATGTTTTTCTTCTATTCACACCTTCGGTCTTTTGTTTTTTTAATTTATACTGTAATTAATTTCGAAACTATATAACCCCACCGATATTTTGCGCCCACTAAATGAGAGGGTGTCAATTTTAACTGACTTGAAAAAAATCAGAATGTTTTGAAATAAAATAACATGCATTATTAAATACATTCATTGATAAATCAACCCTGAAAATTTCCTTAAAATCGGATATTTCCCTGATTTTTGGTAATTGTTATTCAATCCGGGGGTGAGGTAAATTTATTTTGATAAAATACGGATTTCGCATTTTTGGCAGTGCCTAGTATAAAATGTATTAAAAATAAATTACATGTGTAATATTATTTGCTTTTATTTTTACTCATGTTCATTATGCTACTACTTTCGACTTAATGCGTCCTACCCTCCTACCCTAAAAACACTAAGCAGTGCCCTGCTGATAATCCGACGCGTGCTACTTATGAACTCCCTAGATGGTTAAAGGCATTTTCCGGAAAAGTTAATTCAATACGAAAGCGATATTTTACCCCCACCCACCAAGACGTTTCTCGACAAGTAAAATGTAAATATTTAAAGGCGTTTTATTGACAATTAACTTTCAGTGGTTTGTAGGCGTTAAATGTAAGCCACCCCAGGGTTTTTTTTTTATCGAGTAAATGTAATTATTTTACCCACCCTCTTTAAAATATCTTTTTTCATTTTATTTTAATTCAAAACCACTATCAAACATTTTAAAATAAATACGACCGAGTTTCGAAAATAAAACCAATCAATACATTATTAAACAGAAACAAAATTTTACTTCACTGTAGTTATGAGTTACAAATTCATTTTTCCGAAAAGAAATTTTAGCCCGAACAAGACAGATTTCACTACACAATCGTAAAGAGTTATAAACTCCTTCCCCCTCCTCAGATGTACCAGCAAAAATCTCCTTTTTATGCCTACTGGAGCTGAGTGTTCTAAGAAGGGCGAGTCCACTACAGGTCCACGGTAACTACACCCGCCCACCCCTATCTTCAGATTAATTTTAACATAGTCGGTGGCCCGTGTGAACAATTAGCGGGCTATGGGATTCCCTTGCACTGATATGATTGTCTCGACCGTATTCTTCAAATCGATTTTCTGGCAAATACAATGGACCATATGACCTTTTGGCACCCTTTTTGCTTTGCTGATTCATGAGTACATTTTTTCATTTTCATTTATATATATAATTATAATATATATATATATATATATATATATATTATGTCTTAGACGCGTCTGTTTGCATTTCGCATTGCGCTAATACTATTTGGAAAGGTATGGATCATTATTCTCCCTTGAGCTATGAGAAAATAATTGGGAACACCACGACTTTTTAACCTTGGCATAGTAACCAGTCTAGCAGATGGAAAACTCCGAATACAAATTTGTTATACTCTGCGTAATAATTGACCTTTCTCGCATGCTGCACATGTGGAGGGGTTGGGTAAATACTTTAATATGACGCCTTACCGCTTCCAGTTTCTAACTCAAAGCTCTTAGATTATTCGAAAATAAATTACTTACATTATACCAACTAGCAAAATAAAAAGACACCCTCCGGGCGATGTAAAATAATTTTTTGAAAGATATTGCCTGAGGGGATGGGAGCTGAAAATCCAATGTCATAGAGTATGTACCATAAGTATGTAAAATAGTCAAATTTATTAAAGGAGTTAAAAAAAAGAAAGAAGACAATTTGAAATGGAAACAGTTCCGATAACTTTAAATATTATATTAGAATAAAACAATCTATATATAAATATATAACACCGGGCATCTATTTATTGAAACAATGAGGATTGTCTAACGTTGCATGCTCACATTTTGAGTATATTTATTCTATGTTATGACGTTGGATTATGTGTTGATTAATGTGACGTAAGCAGTGATGCAGTTTTTGTTACAGACAAAAACCGGAAGCGAATCTCCATTATTAATAAATTATCCCCCCTTTTCTTTCTTCCTATCGCCTTCTTTGTCTCTTTCAGCCAGGATCGAGAAGGCATATTATTACACTCATTGTATATAAATAAGCACATTAGAATAGGTCGATTTTGAAATTATAACGTCTCCCATGTTGTGAAAGTTGCAAATTAACATACAAACTCACAAAATATTTTTCTTCAAAACTTTGCCTTCGTTTGAGAAAATAGATATCAATCTTTTAAAATGTTATCACTGTTATTAGGTAAAAAGCAGCAGATTGGATGTGTTGGTGGTAATAGGAGTATATTCTCAATTTGAATTCTAGTCATGATATATCATTCATTTCGTTTAAAAGGACAAGCTTTTCTGTTTTAATTATTGAAATTGCTAAATATTCTAACCAATTTTTGGGCTAAATGTTCCAAAATCGAGGATTTTTGGTGTATTTTAGTAGACGATCTTTGATGTTATTTACTCAATGGTGCAATTACGAGATCTAGATTGTGGTATCAATTCTTATACCAACACACAACTTTCGCTATTTGAAAGAGTTTGATATTTTAAAAAAAGGTGAAAAACCATCATACCCTAATACTTATACACACTCACACTCATATATATATATATATATATATATATATATATATATATATATATATATACTACATATACACACACACGCAAACACACACACGCGCAAACTCACACACACACGCACAAAACACACACACCACCACACACACCCACACACACACACACACACATTTCTTAACTCTGAAGAGGCTTCGTTACACACCGAGGCGAAATTGCAATTGAAAGAAGTTGTTTTGTGTTTTATCCGTATTTCCTATATTTTCTATCACCCCCCACCCCATATATATATATATATATATATACATATATATATATATATATATATGAAGAAAATCCGAGCAATTGTAACGATTATTAAAGTAAATGTAAATTACCAACACAAGGAATCGATTCGTCTCTATTTTTCAAAGATTTCTGCAGAGGACAAAATTTTAATTGAATTGATTGTCTGTGTTGATAATTTTATTTGTCCTAAACTGGTTGCCGTATCAAAGTTAAAGAGTCTAAAATGATATTTACTATTTACCTACAGATGGAGGGGGAATAGTTTAATTCGGTTTAAAATGCCTATAACACCTTTCTCATCAATTCTTCTCCTTCCAGCCTCCACATTAATATAATTTAAAAAAACTGGAACACATCAGCCCTGATGATGGCACTTCGAAGTGCCGAAAGTACTCGGGATCTGAACTTTGGTGGACTTATCCGCGAATTCCACTCAAATATTAAAAAGTTGGCCAGAAAACTCGAAAAGATCAAAAATAAAATTGTTAAACAGGAAATGTGGCTTTTGTTTAATTCTACATGTATAAATGAAAGAATGCTGACCAAATACACACACACACACGCGCGCGCGCGCACACACACACACGCGCGGGCACGCGCACAGCACACACACACACACACACAGATATATATATATATATATATATATATATATATATAGAGAGAGAGAGAGGGGGGGGAGAGAGATTTGCATATGCATCTGGAGACCTTCACGATTATCTATTTGTTGCAATGAAGTGTCTTTCCTTTCTTCAAGAGAATCGGTAATCCGGAATTGCGGAAACCCTTTCATGAAGGTTACCATATAATCTCGTACAAGGCTCCGGGCAACATCTTGATTGTATCTTCACAATAAGAAGAGTGATGAATGGATTGTTTCAGAAATAGATAAGCACCGAAAAATTTACCTTCTTTCTTTCTTTCTTTCTTTCTTTCTTTTTTATATTCCTCCTTTCTTTCTTTCTTTCTTTCTTTCTTTCTTTTTCTTTCAGTTTTTCTTTATTTATATTCCTTGCTTTCTTCACTTCTCTCAGTCTTATTATTTTTATCTTTCTTTCTACAGGCAGGCACACACGCACCGCCCCTATATATATATATATATATAATATATATATATATATATATATATATATATACGTAAATACACACACACACACACACACCACACATATATATATATATATATATATATATATATATATATATATATATAATGATGATTATGAAAAATATGTGTCTACCGCAGATCCGGTTTGTTAAGAAACTGCGGGAGACCCATAATTTTTCACAATTATCATTATCAAAGCTCTAAATTTTACGAAGCTTTGAGGCCTGTTCGGTAAATTACTAACAAAATACTACTCCAACGAAATGTGGGTGTAATCTCTTACTATATATGTATCAATACTCAAATACCTGCTTCGCAAAAATCGTAATTCAGGAGAACAAAATCCAAATAGGCAACGGATAAAAAATAAAATAAAAAAATCACCGAATCTCTAAAATACATCAAAACAAAAAAAGATCCCAGTCCCCTAGTTTCACAATCTATACAGACACCTAGTCGCCACACACAAACCCCCTACCAGACTATCAATTACTATGATTGCAATGATATGAACCCAGAAAAATACTATACACTGTTGATAAATAAAAAAAAACATCCCTTTTTCTTCCTTTTTTCTCACACCTTACCACGTATCCACCCTCCTCTTTTTTCTCTTCCTTCCAACACAGGAACATGAATCATACATCAAAATGAAGCCGGTCCTCTTGGAATCACATTCCAACCACTCTGCTCTCTTTCCTAGGACCGAATAGATGATAGTCTGAGGCAAACATTATTCCAGTGACGAGGATGTGAAATCTGTTGTAAAGAATTGGCTCAGAGAACAGTCAACAAAAT
>CM042158.1:28875498-28880498 GCA_023376005.1 Doryteuthis pealeii | reverse complement strand
ACCACTTGCAAGAATTCGAAAATAAAGAATGAAATAAAGTCTCCTTATTGTATCAGATGTTTATAATGGCCGGCGATGATGTCTTGTGATTTCGATGTTGTTGATGGTCGACGAAGCAGAACACAGGCGTTTTAAAAACAATAATTTTCCAATGAACGGTTTTTGTCTATTTATTCAGATCTATTTATTTGGATTCAGACTTACATACTTTCCCACAATGTTCACAGACTGATTCTCTCACTTCTTAAAAATTAATATCGATTTTTAGTTTATAATTACGTTAGTATATTCACCCGGTTGGTTGGTTGGTTGGTTGGTTGGTTGTTGGTTGAATTTTACGGTATGTCATTCGAAGCTATTTTATTTTATTCATTCTTGCTGTTGCGTATTGTCATTTATTCAGATCTATTTATTTGGATTCAGACTTACATACTTTCCCACAATGTTCACAGACTGATTTTCTCACTTCTCAAACATTAATATCGATTTTTAGTTTATAATTACGTTAGTATATTCACCCGGTTGGTTGGTTGGTTGGTTGGTTGGTTGGTTATTACGGCGTGTCATCCGAAGCTATTTCGTTTTATTCATTCTTGCTGTTGTGTATTCATTTTTTAACTCAATATTTTTAAAAACACAATTTAATACATATTTTTGATATATTAGATGGGACACTTGTTGGTTGTTGGATTTCACGGCATTTCAACACTTGTTGGGTTATTTTATGAGGAAGACATTCTATTTGATTAATTCTTGATGGGTATTCAATTTATTTGTTAAGCTCAATCTTGTTAAAGTCAATTGTTTAAACAATTCGAAAATAATATTAATTTAATCAATAGATGGGACCCTGACTGGTACTACACCTCCGGTCAGAGTGAACCTAAGTGTGACGGCTATACAGGGCTACTACACACTCTACAGAGCACTAGAACTGTAACTTTATCATCAGATAGCGTTTAACGTCATACCCCAGACCTTCAGCCACTGCTTTCCAGCACATTCATAATTAAAAAAAAAGTTTGAGGTTGCCATAAGGGCAATAGTGTTAGGTCAATTATATTGATGATTTGGGCTAGATGTGACCGGCCGATTGATCGGAGGGGCCTTGTCAAACCACCCGTCCTATTCACCCGTTAGTGAGTGCGCTTTTACACACTTTATAATATAATTTCTCTTTCCATTTGAATCCTTGATAGTCTAAAATATTTCATAAAAAAAAACAAAACAAAAAACTCTGTTGGTGAATGTTCATAGTTCGAAAGTCAACCTTCATAACTCATTTGATTTAAAACCATATTTGAAATGTTGATCTTAAATGAATCGTTGAAACAACAACCCATAAGAAAGCAGATGTACGGCCACTTACCACTAATCACACAAACTATCCGTTGGCAATCAACTAATACACGTGTAAGAAAATCTCCAGTTCTTTCTTTCTTTTTTATTTTAATTTAAAGCCCAAGATAGGGTGCGAGCATAAAGTCTACTGAGATTCATCAGCTCTTCAGTCGACTGGGACTCCTGAAGGATCTACTACATGGTAAACATACTTGAGTGCCAGTAGCATTTGACACTGTATCTCAGATGTGTTTTCTCAGATAATTTACCAGATCAACCCTGTAAAGACATACGCTTCCACATAAACTACATGTTGGAACTTCTCCTCTTTGGATGTTGATGGACCGAAAATCAACCTTTCTAAAAGCCTGCTTCAATTTTTGGTGTTTAATTTGATTGGACTCAAATTCTTTCACAGACCGGTTGATGATATATATATATATAATATATATATATATATATATATATATATATATATATATGTGTGTGTGTGTGTGTGTGTGTGTGTGTGTGAAGAAAAGGAAGTGAATCCGACGGTATATACTATATTAAGAAAAATTGAAAAAACACAGATTAAAATAAGTTAAGTGGTAAGTTTATTGGCCAACGCTGCAGTGTTTCGATCTATTACTTAGATCATCTTCCGGGCATTTGCTTGTATATGGAAGGTGATTAAACATTTTTATCACAGAATAACGAGAAAAGCAAGTAATAGTCCTTGTTTATCAGTCTGTTCAAAATTTGAAGTCTGAAGAAAGGACGCTGATAAAAGTGGACGGTTTGAAATATGACGTCAAATATTTTCTTTTACGGTGTGAGTATGAGAGTGTGTGAGTGTGCCTTTTTTCGATACATACACTCACTACATATATATATATATATATATATATATATATATATATATATATATATATATATATATATATATACTTTTTGTTTTATCTGGTCATGTGATATATAAATTTCATAGGGTTTCATTTACTTTTATTGTGTATATAGAGACATCGTCCTTGGTATTTGTTTAAACTTATTTGATAACCAATTAAGCTATTCAATTAAGAACATTATATTTATTGGAATACAATAAGAAAATAGGATTAATATTGCGTGTTTCACAGCATCATTTCTCTTCCTCGCCTGAATCGCTATGGGAAACCAAAACAGCAACGAAAAACACTGGGAAAGTTATGTAATTATGTTTATATATATATAAATAAGAGATTTATCCCAAACTTGGTAGTAAGGGATGATTATATGTGATTTCTATACTGTACTAATATTGATGATCCAGTATGTATAAATACAGTGAATCATTAAATCACCAAAGAGAGATCAATGTAAAATTTTTAGATTATATACAGAGCAATGGAAGGAAGAACTCAATACAGTAATCCCATAATAAATTTATTTCGACGAAAATTGGGCCCATATAAATCTAAGTTGATTTAAACCGGCTCCCAAATTTTCGCCTTCAGATGGGTCTCAATTCACTTATGCACAAAAAAACCCAAAGAGCTGTATATATATAATTCAAACAAAAATAAAAAAATAATTAAAAAAATTATATATATTTTAACAGTGTGGGATTGTAACCATAGAAACAGGAAGTGAATGAAAAAAAAATTATATATATATATATATATATATATATATATATATATATATATATATTATATATATATATATATATTGTTAAATAATGCGGCCATTTTTTGTCTGCAAGTTTTGTCCTTTGTTTTTTCGTATTGCCGGATTATTTTTGTAATATCTGGCGAAAATTGGCTGATGTATTTGCCATATGTCATAGATATTACAAAAGTAATCCTCCAATACGAAAAAACAAAGGACAAAAGTTGCAGACAAAAATGGCTGCATTATTTAACAATATATGCCTACAAGAAAAGATGCTGGCTAAATACACACACACACACACACACACACACACACACACACATATATATATATATATATATATATATATATATATATATATATATAACGTAGAGTAGCGTAGACATAATATCAACGTCAATATATTAATCAAATCAAATACTTTATAATTACTCTATTTATGAATATAGCAATATATATATATATATATATATATATAATATAATATATATATATATATAATATATAGGTAGTCTGCTATATCTAACCGCACTATATATACGAGCGTCAGTGAATGACGCGCGGATGAGAAACCGGCATCTCAAGCGAGGGTCTTCTGCGTCCACTCACTCTGAATTTCTGACCAAAAAAATAATTTTTGTTCGCGTGCTTCTATTCTCGTGTTTCCGGAAGGGGTTAAGTTAAGGGTATGACCTGCCAATAATAACCCACTCGGTCACGGTAATTTTCCATTTCACCCCTCCGATTTTGAATCTTCAAAAATTCAATTCAAATATTTCTATGCTCCTTTCATGATTCCCAAACTACCCATCAATTATTTAACGGGATATCATGTCCTCAAACGGTATATATATATATATATATATATATATATATATAATATATATATATATACATTAATACTTCGTTGTATTGGAGAAATGTGAGTAAAGTGCTCGATTACTTCTGTAAGAGCTGTATTTATTTATTATAGTGTACAATACATTTAAGGTGCAATTGCTACCACTGGTTTCCAAGCAGCATGACTGCGTTGCTTCCCTTCATCACGGCAACGCACTTTTTAAAAAACGTTTTTTTAATAAATGCGTTGCCGTGATGAATGGCAGCAACACAATCATGCTGCTTGGAAACCAATGGTAACAATTGCACCTTAAATGTATTGTACACTATAATAAATAATAAATAAATATAAATATATATATATATATATATATATATATATATATATATATATAACAATTCCCTGCGAAAGTGATAACACGTAGATTTTATTGTCCGAGCAAACTCAGCAGAAATAACACGAAACAGGATAGGAAGCTACAAAGAATATATGTGTATAGAATAAATGTCCGAATAGAATAAATGTATTTGTAGATAGTCTTGAGGCTACTGAATTGAGAATAAATGTCCTCACTTAACTATTTAGAAAAATCCTTGTGTAATAGGTACACGGAATGTATTTTCTGTATAACTGTTTAAAGGTCAAATCATACAACTGTACCACACTTAAAAAATGGAATGAAAATCCTTTGCATGTTGTGTCTTTTTTATATAATGCAGCTACTTTCCTGTGAATTTATAGGGTCACTAAAATGATAAATCATAGGGCCATTCATTATACTAAATTAGAGGGTCATTCAATATATTAAAAACAAAACCTCAGACACATACCCTTTCCACTCAGTGTGTTCCTCACTAAGTGGTGTACAAAGGATGGGACAGGGAGTTTTTTTTTTCGTTCTAGGTGCGAGGAGGCAAATTAAAATAAAGGAAATTTTCTGAAGCTTCTTCAACTGACTGGAAAATTCTACCCACTGATACGTGAACATTTTGTGAAAGTAAAAAATTATTAGTTTACAACTTCCTATCATTTACCAAAAAATTCACACTGTCCTCTCCAGTAACATACAATTTTAGCAATATTATCCATAGAGCGTGACCTAGCTGTTAAAATTGATTTTCATCAAGTCATTCAAATATTTCGCGAAGCTGAAGGCACGCAAACTCATTTTGAAAATCGTTTATTT
>CM042158.1:28845498-28870498 GCA_023376005.1 Doryteuthis pealeii | reverse complement strand
ATCAGGACTCAAGGAATATGATCGCCCAAATGCATGTATGGAATATTCCAGAGTGCTATAAATATTAATTTCTTTGTGTGCAAATTCTGTTATACTTACTTGTTGTTGCTTTATTCAACAGTGCATTAACTCACTCAGCGCAGCATTGTTGTGATCAGCTAGAATACTCCTAAAAACCCTGAAGACTTGAGTGCCCTGTCGGCTGAGGCATTAGAATGCACCAACTGCACATCTGTGACCAACAGCCAATCAGGACCAAGGAATGAAATCCCCCAAATGCATGTATGAAATATTTTAGAGTGCTATAAATACCAATTGCTTTATTTACAAATTCTGATACTTGGTTAGTTAGTTGTTGTTGATCAATTCAACAGTGCACTAACTCACGCATTTCAACACCAACCTTTCATTATTGTATCGCATTGTTAGAGGTGATGAAAAATGACGCGTATAAATATGTACACATTATGCGACATTTCGTGTATTACATCAGTTTTGAAAGTATTGCTGGTAGACGTAGTGGGTCAATAATGTACCACGCCTCTGCTATATAATATAATACCAACGCGTGTACGGCAATGATAAATTGACTGTGTTACAAGTTCGTACACATTCGACACACGTATTCATCTGTGATTTATTTATAATCTGTATCATACAAAATATTATAGCAATATGTAATATGAAATGATTTGTAACATGGTATAAGTCATATGGATTAATTATATAAGTTATATAAATAAATATATATGTATAAAATATATATATAGGTTATTTCCTATAACTCCAACCTAAAAAAGGGGAACCCAATCTGAATTAATTTTATCTACTAATTAATCTATCCATTATTTTCCCATTAACTCTTAACATCCTGTTGAGAATTTTCTAAGTCCAGAGCATTCCTATAAGGATAAATTTAAAAAATGGTTAAAAATGACTTTTGCATCTAAAGTTACCTGTTATTTCCCTTAAATCAAAGACTTCTAAATATGTTTAATATTACATTTAAACAAAGGCTATCGTTTGGGGTTGATTAGAAAAATGAATGTGACTTCTGGCTGGGTGGAATGAGGTGGTATAGGACTTTAAGAGTTAAACTAACCCTTTGTCCTAACCCTAACCCTAAACCTAACCCTAAACCCTAACTCTAACCCTGTCTTCTTTATCCGTAGTAGATCACTAAATGAATAAATAATTTATAAAATTCATTCAGAGTGGTTCCTCTTTTTTTAGGTTGGAGACATAGGGAATAACCTATATATATATACATAAGCAAATTCGGAAGCCAAAGTCCTGAAAGACAAAATAAAGAAACAAACAAACACGGATGAATACAATAAGATCACCACTACAATAAGTAATCATCAAGCGGACAAAAACAAAGAACTCCAACGCATCAAATCTGCAAAACACAGAAAACTACGCTGGAAACGAACAACAAAAACGAATCAACGAAACACAAGGAAATATGAAACAACAAAAACGTTTAATGAACAAAAACACACTCGGAAACTCGACAAAAGGAACGAAAACACCAAAAGAGAAACAATTCCACATCAAACCACATACATACGCAGACATCCTCCAACGAACGAGAAAAAACGAAACGATACCCATAACACCGACTAACACCGATAGAAAAACAAACTCAGAACCGACTAAAAATAAAACAAGAAAGACGCTTCTACAAACGCCTAACCTAACTCGACACACACAAACCGCGAGTAACATACCGAACCACCCAAAAAACCAAAAAGCGCCCAACCAACACACCTGGAAGGGCGGACACAAATTACACTAAACAAAATAACAGAAGCTTTCGAAATTTTGCGAAGCAGCTTCGAAAAATTGTCAGTTCAGAAATGACCCCACAAAGGAGTAATAAACCTAAGTAGACACAAATTCAATATCCATACATTTGAACTACTAAACAAAGGCCTTAACTTTTTGCCCCTGTCCATTACATTACAACAACCACACACTAGAAAATGATGGAAATCTTTCTTTCAGAGAATTCGACTGAGAGCCCATTTTGGATTATCAGACTACGAACCGACTATTCTGGACCTACTGAAAGAAAAAAAACACCTCATTCAACCCTAACAACATAGACACAACCATCAAAACATTCGAAATGGCAGTAAAAGAGGATATCAAAACACACGAAAAACAAACCTACCACATGACAATCTGACAAAAAACAACGCGAAACTCTCACAGAACTCTCACCAGAGAGAAGATAATCATTACACAAGCTGACAAAGGAGGTGCAACGTCATATGGGGTATCGAGGAATATCTCAAAAAGCCGAAAACCAGCTAAACAACGAGGAATTCTACCTCGCACTTCCAACTGACCCCTTTGAAAACCACCAGAAAACCATCAAAACTCTATAAAAGATATGGTTGAAAAAAATCTAATTGACAAAGAAACAGCAGATAGACTAAAACCCAGCAACACAAAACCTGCCCGCTTCTATCTACTTCCAAAATTTCATAAGACAAACAACCCCGGAAGACCAGTGATCTCCTCGCTCAACTGTCACAACAACAATATCTAAATATGTAGACCACTACATACAACCACTCACAAAAGAAATAAAATCCTACATACGAGACACAACGGACTTTCTAAATAAAATCAACCACACCACAACAATACACAGGAAGCGATTTTAGTCACAATGGATGTCAGATCCCTGTACTCTAACATTAAACACGACGAGGGACTCTCAGCCTTAGAGGAACATCTAAACAAGAGAAACAACTAAAACCCACCTACAGAAGTAATTTTAACACTGATGGAACACATACTAACACTAAACAACTTCAATTTCAACGGTCAACACTACATACAAACAAAAGGATGTGCTATGGGAACGATTGCAGCTCCCTCATATGCAACCATATACATGGACAAATTTGAAAACACACACATCTACCTGAAAATTAAAGATGACTGCCTCTTTTACGCAAGATATATTGACGATATATTCATGATATACACGGGCGGAGAGGACAAATTCAATAACTTTATAAACGACCTAAACATGACACACGACTCCATTAAATTTGACCATGAAAAAGATAAACAAGCAATAGCATTTCTAGATACTCTAATATATATAGATGAAAACAGACAACTTCAAACCACATTACACACTAAACCAACGCATACTCACAACTACCTTCACTACAAATCATCTCACCCAAAACACCTCAAAGACAGCCTCCCCTACTCACTAGCTATTAGACTGAGAAGAATCTGCACCGACGACAATGAGCTAAGACAACAAATAAATAAACTAAGAGAACAGTTCTCAGCACGTGGATACTCCCACACTTTAATAGATAGCCAGGTAGGCAAAGCTATCTCCATCCCTAGACAAGAAACCCTAAAATCAAAACACAAAAAGAAGACACATCGCATCCCCCTAATAACAACATTTAATAAACCCCTCCACCACTTAATCAAATAATAAAAAAACACTGGAACATCCTGAAAATAAACCCTGAACTAAGAGACATTTTCCAAGAACCCGGTATAGTGACCTATCGGCGACCTCATAACCTCAGAGAAATGATAGGAGGCAACAACATACTAAACAATAAAGTAGTCAACATGAGACCTATAATAAACTCCACAAAATTCTGCCGGCCCTGTAGTACAAAAAATAACCTATGCTGCAAACAAATAAAAACAACAGACACATTTACAAGCTCCACAACAAAACAAACTTTTAAAATCTACCATGAATCAAACTGCAAAAGCAAAAACGTGATTTACCTTCTAGATTGTACTAAATGCCAAAGACAATACGTCGGGAAATCTGAATGAGAATTTTACTTTAGACTTAACAACTACAGACACAGAATAAAAATACAGACTATGATAAGCTCATTCCAATAGAACAACACTTCCGACTGGAAGATCACGATTTTAATAGAGACGCCAAGTTTACGCTCATTGAAAGAATTCTAACAAACACTGACACAAAACGGTAATAGAGAAGCACGAATACAGATGGATACAAACATTAAAAACCTTTCATCCATACGGCTTTAATCATAAAACAAGTCCTCTTTAACAGTGAATAATAAAACTGTCTACACCTACGAGGGTGGCCGAGGTCACCAAAATAAACAAGCACTGACCACCACACATCAAACATCAAACAAGCCACTCCTGACCCAATTAAAAATCTAGAAGTCACACGCACAGTACTGTGATACAGACACGCGCCCACACCCATACAGTATATGTAAACACACACATACATATACATATATACACACACATACACACACACTCACACAGTATATATAAAGGCACACATACATATACATGTATACACACACATACACACACACCCACACAGTATATGTAAACACACACATACATATACATGTATACACATACAGTCATATACATTTATACACATACAGTCATACACACAACGCCCATGAACCCCTCCCTCACATATATAGGAGCATCCAAAAAACAAACTACCTCATAGAGGTTCTTCACAGAACGAATGAACATGCTACTATCAGACACACTCGCCTACCCGGATTTTAACAGCATGTTAAACCCACTATAACACTTGAACATTTATAACTCTTCTATAATGCTCCCTTGCTAATAATGTATCAACAATTTCTTCAAATAATAAATTTTCTCCTGAAGATGACCGAAGGTCGAAACTAGTTGAGATTAAACAAAATACAAGAAATATTCCTGATTGTCTTAATAATAATTTTTGTCACACTATATATATATATATATATATATATAATATATATATATATATATATATATATATATATATATATATATATATATATAAATTTTACAGTGAATGGACTTAAATTATTCTTTTATTTTTATATCAATTTTTTGAATAAAAATTCTAGTTATTACATAATGTTTCATCGTATATGTAGATATTGCTATATTATTATGAAAGTATATTTTCAACAGTATTGTTTTAAAAAAAGGAGATCAAATATTTGCAATGATACATATATGTATCACTACGCACATCAATAATATACATAGTGGAACATATATGTACCAATACGAAAGGAAGCGCGTGGTGTAGTGGTTAAAGTCATGGGAAATGGACTCGTCGCCCCGAGTTCAAATCCTGGACGTGGTAATTGCATTTCACTTAGCGCTAATACCCCTGGGAAAGGTATGAATCCTACTCTCCCTCCAGCTATGGGTAAATAGTAGGGCAGACTGGGTTCTTTAACCTTGGTTAAGCAACCGATCTAGGAGAGTGAAAATCTGAATTTAAATCTGTTAAACTCTGCTTAAGAAATTGACCTTGTGTCACATCCTGCTCGTGCGTAGGATTTGTATATATATATATATATATATATATATATATATATATATATATACCAATACGAAGTCGACATGTTACACAAAGAAACCAAACAACCAAACCAATCGAAAGTCGTAATGTTTTTTGTCTTTCATTGAATTGTAGTTCGTGTTTCTATTATTTGTCATATATATATATATAATATATATATATATATATATATATATATATATAGTGAACTCTCTTATTGTGAACGATGGATAAGGGTCAGCAGAGAGTAATTTGTTTCTTCCCATGTTGTACATGCTATCAAAGAAGACATTTTGTGCTTCCTCGAGCATGATAGCATCTCAGCCTTGCTGCGAGCTATGAAACCACACTGACAGATGAAATTTTCTTAAAATGGGAGTCAGATGTTTTAGTTTTAAAGTTAGACGGAGCTGATCTCAATGTTATATATATATATATATATATATATATATATATATATATATATATATATATATATATATATAATATATATATATATATATAAATATATATAAATGATATATGAAAAAAAAAACAAACGATGTTTACAACTGAATAGGCTCATCAGAAGAGAAAGTGTGCAAACCGTTTGGGGCCTAATTCTCTTGACGGTTTAAAAAGCAGGCCCATCCTCAACTAATGATTTTTTTTTTTTTTTTTTTTTGATTAATTTCAACGTTGAGACTAGCAGCGTTCTGTTTTTCTAACGGTCTTTTTCCGTCTTATATTTTTGTTGATGACGACCCACGTGCGGTTGATACATTATAATGCAATGGGTCCTCATATTAGTTGAGGATGGGCCGAGTGTTGCTTTTTAAACCGTCAAGAGAAATTAGGCCCGAAACGGTTTGCACACTTTCTCTTCTGATGAGCCTATTTCAGTTGTAAAAATCGTTTGTTTTTTCATTATATCTTATTCATTTTGTCGGATTAATTTCCATTTAATTTTCACACACATATATTATATATATATATATATATATATATGCATTAGGGGCCAGCAATGTAGGAGAGCCATAAAAGAAATAACAGGAATTGCTGAGAAAGCATAGAGATGGCTCTGGATCCGAAGGAGCGATGTTTGGATAAGTGCCACTAGGTCGGAAACCGGGAATTGATCAGTCCGGTTGGGGTCTCCTTGGCTGTATGGTGAGTAATGACCCGAAACACCTGTTGACCTTGGGTTCATCACTGATGACTGCGGCCTAGTATTTCACCCAACGGTGTGTTTATGAATTATATATATATATATATATATATATATATACATATATATATATATATATATATTCCCATTATCATAAGCATTATTAGAGATATAACAATACGCTTGTATATATTTACAACCCCTCCGGGCGAGCAGGATGCGACACAAGGTCAAATTCTTTAGCCGAGTTTAATAGGTTTTAATTCAGAGTTTTCCTTCTTCTAGGCTGGTTACCTAGCCAAGTCTAAAGAGCCCAATCCGCCCTACTATTTACTCATAGCTGGAGAGTGTAGTTGGATGCATACCTTTTTCAAGGGTATTAGTCCCATGTGAAATGCAAGCATCCTCGTTCAGGATTTGAACTCGGAGTCGACGAGTTCATTTTCCTACGTCTCTGCCTATTACACCATGCACTTCCAACTAACCCACTAACAATACGCTTGTACCTCTGAGTTAAAAAATATGTTTGATAAAAGGACATTTAAAAAATGATGGATACACAACAAGAATGAATAAAACCAAAAGGTCTTCGGCGTAAAATATTCCAAGGGTTGACATACCGTAAAATTCATGGTACCAGCCAACCAACCATTAACAGAAGGAGGCTCCTTTACTAAACTATTGGAAAACATTTACCTAACCCTGGTAACCGTTGTTCAACGAGAATTCAATGTCGATTTAGTTAGTGTTTTCTCTATTGAGTCAGTCAGTCTACTGTTGGTTTGAACAACAGCAAATGGCTAAGCACAACTGAAGCAGTGTCCTAGACAGTTAGTATTTATGGAAATCAAGAATAGTCCATTCATGTATTTGGATGATTCCATTCCTAGAGTTCAGATTGTCTGCTTAGTTTCTATGATGTTGTGGAGTTTCATAAATATCCTGTCATTCTGCAGTAGGGTTACAACAAGACAGGTTCGTATTAAGTTACGACTACTTGTTGCCGTATCTTACCAATTCAACGGTGATTGGAACTTAGCTTGATTATTCTATACCGATAAGTCATTCTGTTATGTAGAGAATCAAAATGTTCGGTCTTCCTTCAACACATTAACATTCACTGACCTTAAAGATTGTTTCCTAGCAGCTTGGATGGTTCGCTTGTCATATCCACACATTTGGTAATTACTCTGAATACTGACCGATCGAACTTTTATCTCACCTTCGTTAACATGGAACCTCAGTCACCATTACTGGGGTAAAACATGGACATCGATAAAATGGAGAATCGAAGATTTTATACTTGCAAATGCCAACATACAAAATTGGGATCATGTCAACGCATCCAATACAGCACAAATATTTCTTCAAACATAGAAACATTTACACAGTATCTCGTGAATATTTCACACTTTTATATAATCTTACCACATACAGATGAAGTTATCTATTTGAAATCAAAACTAATTTAAATATCGTTGGCTTTTGGGATATTAACTTAGACCTTAATGATGGAACTGTGTCTCCATTGAATAGAAAACAAGCACAAACCTTGTTATATTGATACAGGTTAAGGGAACAAGTCATTGTGTCCTGATTAAGCATTGGTCATACAAGACTAACGCACTCCTATATACTCAAACAAGAACAACAACCCAGTGTGAAACATGTCAAAGACCTTTGACAGTTAAACACTTATTCATGGAATGCAGTTTTTTGCTCACATCAGAAACCGTTATTTTAAAAGCAAACAATATGAAAGAACTATTTGAATATATATATATATATATAATATATATATATATATATATATATATATATATATATAATATATAAAGGTTTTACATATCTATTCATTTGGTGACAAAGAAACAGTCACAACCATTTTGGTTTCATGCGACAAAAATCATCAGGTGAACTTGATCAAACGTCCGCATTGATCAAACATTACACATTCATAGAACAATGTAATGTGAGAACAGTTATCCCGTATACATAACCTTTACACTGTCCATAAACACTCATATACATTCAAAACATCACCACATACATACGAATAAAATTTCATCCAATCATATACATCCTATGCCTATTGAATTTTTTGTAATTTTTTGCAATTTTTCGATTTTCCTTGCATTTGAAAGAAGTTCACCTGATGATTGTTGACGCATGAAACCAAAATGGTTGTGACTGTTCTTTGTCACCAAATAAATAGATATGTAAAACTTTATATATTTATTTTATTATATTATATAACGGCTCTATTCTATATTGAGAACTCTCCCAATAATACTGCGTTTGACACACCGTTCCAGTAAAAACTGAAACCGTGACAATCCCCCCCCACATACACACTATATATATATATATAATATAATATATATATATATATATATATATATAATAATTTGGCATTAAACAACTATAGCAGGAAAAGGGTTTTCTGTAGCACAATGATAAACATTCCAACGCTGGTGAGAGAAAGTTTTCATTTTCTACCTTCTAATCATGTGTATAAAATGCTTCCCAAAAACACTTTTAAATTGAGCTAAAGTTACTGGAAATAGGAGAACAAAGCTATGTAAATTGACTAAAAACAAAAGAGAAGATCTACCATGTAATTGTTCAAAAAGAATGGGGTGTAGTGATGGTACCCCCTTGCTGGGATTAACGAGTGGAAAAGGGTGAACTTGCCAACACTTGCCACTAGATTGTAGTACTAACTGGCTATTTAAACACAGCCCGGAAAGCTATATGCCTCACTCTCATCTAGCACCCATAATGATGCACAAGACAAGTAGTGTCTCTGTCCATTAAGGTGGGGGCCTTGGTTCCCCTCCCCCAACTAGGCTTATTCCATGTGAGTAGGTAGCCCTTTATAGACCCTACCACGTGGGTCATATACAGTAAGTGACACTTCTATACTATAAGAAATATTTTTTTTATTTCCTAAAGACTTTTCGTTCTAACTGTTTATCTCTATGTTCTGTATTTCAGGTTACATGTGCTCAGAGAATAAAGTCTGCATTGTTGTTATATATACCGCTTTGTTGGAATTTATTACATATATATTGACCAACATTTGGAAGTTTCTTCGAGGCCTCTTAACGTATTATAAGAAGCAGTTTTAGCCATGGGTGTTAAAACTACATTTAATTCTTATAGAGATAATCTCTTGATGGTAAATACCAAAGTTAATGTATTGTATACAAGGTTAGGATATAAATGAATGTGCAAAATGATAATTAAAATAATTAAAAATTGTAATAATGAATAATAATAATAATAATAGGAAATACTACTACTACTACTACTACTAACTACTAATAATAATAATAATAATGATAATAATAATAATAATAATAATAATCTCTGGGAAATCGAGATGAAGATTGATCATCCTATCCAGCCAGGAGACCAGACCTAGTGTTGATTAACTAAAAAAAAAGAAAAAAAAAAGAAAAGAAAAGAGAACGTACCAACTGGTGGACTTTGCGTTTCCAGCAGATTTCAGAGTGAATTTGAAATAAAACGAAAAGATGGACAAATACCTGGACATTGCCAGATAATTGAAAAAGCTGTGGAATATCGGGGTGAAAGCGATACCAATTGTAATTGGTGCACTTGGAACAGTCGCAAAAATCTTGGAAAAAAGACTGGAGCACCTGGAAATCCCAGGAAGAATTGAAACCATCCAGACTACTGTATTGCAGCAATCGGCTAGTATACTTAGAAGAGTCCTGGAGACCTGAGGAGACTTGTTGTCACTCAGACTCCAGCGAAATACCCTCAGCTAACGTTGATGTGAAAAACTCAAAAGGAGTGAAAATAATAATATTAATAAAAAGTTAAAAAAAGAAATAATAGAAAAATAATAATAAAATACTTGGGCTCTACCCAAGGTACAAGAAAAATAGCAACCATAAAAACAGTTTTACGCAATATGAATATATGAATAATACCGCATTTTCTAAGTATATCTGGACATTAAAAAAATATGGCGTCGAGTCTATCTTGAAGCGGGAAATTGTTAAAAGATCTCGTAATTACAAGACGAGTGATAAATTCTGCCTTTTCTGCATGGAAGAAAAAATTGGCTACTACATCTTATTCCAATTCTGGAGAATTGTTAAATCAAAGATATGAGATATTGAACGGATAATAAATGTCTCTTCAAAGTTTAACAGTCCAACTGCGTGTTCGGATTTTCTTCTGATTTTATGCAAATGCCTTTGTTATTCTGAATTATTCGGTTTATTTTTATTTGTATCAGCCAAGTTTGTGATTCGTTCGTTTTTCTCCCTTTTCCTTTACCATTAAGTCATTCTCTCAGTTCAAAACATAGATTAATACACACGCGCGCACACACACACACACACACACACACACACACACACATATTATATATATATATATATATATATATATATATATATATATATATATATATAAGCAGCCCATTGTTACTAAGTTCGATTATGACTGGTTTCCCCATACTTCTGGCCGTGTGCCACAACCAAGCTGAGATTAATAAGTAACTATATATATATATATATATATATATATATATATATATATATTATATATATATGTTTGAAATACGCTAGACTTAGCGCAAGGTGGCGTCGTCAGTTATGTTATTGGCTAGCTTCATAGGGGTTTCGGGTCTTTCAACATAATACCCCTCAGCCAGCCAGACCCCGTTGGAGCCGATCAAACTCCAACCCCCCCCTTGTGCAACGCCAACAAAGAAAAAAAATTAGACTACGACAACGCGATCCTCGAACTCTTTATATCTGAATGACCACTTCTTCAGCCAATCAATGATGAGAGTAGTTGATATAAACAGGATCGCGCGATTCAGACATTTTCTTTTTAATAAATGCATTGGCATGGCTAGGATGTTACTAAGAAGAAAAACACGTTGGATATATGAGACTGAAAGGAATGTAAGTTGTAACAATTGAGAAGTCTTTTGTTTATATATATATATATATATATATATATATATATATATATATATATATATATATATATATTATATAATGATATGAACACGATTCCCTAATCTCCAGGAATGCATTTACTAACCCGTCCGCCACGAGCAAGATGTGATACAATGTCAATAATAAGCTGTATATCCACCAAAGTTCATACTTTAGTTCGTATTCACCTAACTCCTCCGCCACTAGCAGATTCCGGCATGCGGTCAATATTTAAACCGAGTTTAACAGGTTGGCATTAAAAGTTTTCCTTCTGGACAAGTTTCCATACTAAAGATAAGCCTTTGGCTTTCCAACCACTGTGATTCTACCGTAAACAGCTGGCAGCGACTCTTGCACGTACCATTTCTTCACACAGAAAAAATCACTACGTGAACAACCCTGTGTTCTGTGGTTTTGTCTAAACAAAACCTGAGACTGGTATGTAGTTCTTTTTCAACAAGGAACCAGTTGATTGGTAAAAAGAATTGATAAAAATACCAATGGATTTTGGTACAGTGGAGGCAGAATTTTTTACGCAAAGAGTTTAAAAGCGCAATCGTCATCTTTTATTTAACCATAGATGTAAGACATTCTATTGGCTTCATACCTTTCTGAAACGTATTAGCGCTAGACACAAGTCAGCCAGCCTTATCCAAGATTTGAACTCGTGTCGCAGTTTCCATTTTCTACGACAATAAACATCACAAAACAATTATCTCTATTATAATATAATTGTAAATTATGGTTTTACGAATAGTTATTTGAAGCAGTAATTCTTTACTACTGATTATTAATAGCTACTTGAAATCGTATAACAGTTTAAACAAATGACTTTTGTTAAATAAAAATAATTACTTGATATCATGCATTCATAGTCATTAGGTAGGAATACGTGAAATCATACAACAGTATAGAAATAATTTGGATTAGATTGGGATACTTGATAAACCTTTCTAACATAATATCTCAAGAAAAAACTGCACAAAGGTATAATATACATTTGTGCATATATACATTATATATATATATATATATATATATATATATATATATATATATATATATATAATATATATAAATGTATTATATGCATTGTGAATATATACATTGGATATATACATGTACAATATACACGATTCCCTAATCTCTAGATATTTATTTACCACCGCTTCCGCAACGAGCAGGATATAACACAAGATCATTTTTTTAACCGATTAAGATTAATAGGTTTGAATTAAGAGTTTTCTTTTCAGCTAGACTGGCTGCTATTTCAATGTTAAAACACCGAGTCTGTTCTACTATTTTCCCATAGCTGGCGGGCGAATAATTGAATTCATACCTTTACCGAGGTTATGAGCGTAACGTAAAATGCATCAAGCCTAGTCCAGGATTTGAACTCGTGTCACTGTGTCCACATCTTAAAACGATAACAGTGTCCTGGTATGAAATAACTCTTGACGGTTTGCCGTGCCATCGACGGAAATTACTAATTACCCGTTATTAATTTCTTCATCGGCGCACTGTGTTTGCTGTAAAAGTCAATATTATATCCGTAAGGTTTCATGCCAAAAAAAAAAAAAATGATTTCCCCGGAAAGCCTCATAACAGAAAATTAATTAAATCAAAGGAGATATCTTTAAAAACTCTTACAGATAAAAGAAATAAATAAAGTAAAATAATTCTTTAATGAATGCTGTCAGCCTTACAGCCGAAACCTGCTAATTTCCATGTTTACACATAAAGTCTCCGCCGGGCATGTTTTGGAAAAAAATATCGACTCTGCTGGAGGCTGTTTCCGTTGCATTTTGAGAGAATGTATGCAGCTGAGAAGGCATGTGTAATAGTTTTGCGATGAGTCAGATGATACAAGTTTTGTGGCACTAAGATAAACAGAACATTATGTATATACTAGCATTGAAACTTGTCTCTATACCGACACTTAAACTTCTATCTATACTCACTCTGAAAGTTAACTATAGAATTTAATTGAAACTTATCTATATACGAGGGTGTGTCAAAAAGTATACCATTTTCTTTATTTCATGTGAACTTTTTTAGATAAAAACTAAGGCCTACATTGACACCCTAATGTGGCTCAGTACTCAACAGATTTAGCACGTTTAGACTATCATCTCTTCGGACCCATGAAATAGGAATTGAGTTTTTCACTCCTTTTCGTGTCTTGTTTGAAAAGGAGGCACACGAGAGAGAGTAAAGAAGTAATGCCATTTTGTTTAGGACAGGAATAATTACTAATACAGGAACATGTATAATACATCAAAATGAAGCTGGTCTTCTGTGGATCCCATCCCTACTTCTCCACTTAGGTGAATCAAAAAGTAATGCCATTTTGTTTAGGACAGGTATAATTACCAAAACAGGAACATGTATCATACATCCAAATGAAGCTGGTCCTCTGTAATTGTGGCGGAGAAGTTGAGTCAATATGTATTACAGTCTGGAGAGTGACACTTTAATCTTATACACAAATAATTATATCTTATCTCCATCAGAAACATCGATAATTCTTTTCATAAGTGTAACGAAGTAATGCAAATAAATCCGACAGTTTGTAGAAAAATAATGGTACAAATGTAGAATAGCAAGAGATAATATCACCAGAATCGCATTTTACGTATAAATAGCTGTAGATTACGAAAAATCCCGAAATAGCCTAACCCTAACGGTGGCCTTAACCCTAAAACTAGCCCTAACAATAAAACTAACCCCAAAACTTACCCTAACGTCTCAAATGTTTCGCTTATTTCCGTGAAATATAATGCTTTTTATACGTAATCTAATCATATTATCTCTTGCGTGCTATTCTGCATTAGTACCAAAATATTAAATAAATTTGAAAAATAAGAGTTGTAAAAAAGATTTAAATTTGAAAAATTTTGTTGTATTTTAAATTAAATATATCTACATATATCCACACCACACACACACACACACACACACGCACGCACACATGTACACACACACACACACACACACACACACACATATATATATATATATATATATATACATAGGAGGACGGACAAAGGCCGCATCCCCAAAGACCTACTGTATGGTGAATTAGTAGGCGCACTCAACCGTAGGGAGACCACGCCTGCGCTTTAAAGATGTCTACAAGAGAGACATGAAAACATGCCACATCAACACCAACACATGGGAGGCTTGTGCAGAAGACGGTGCGACCTGGTGCCTCCTTGTTAAACAAGGAAAGAGAAGGAGTGAAAAAGAGAGGAAAATAGCCGCCGCAGAAAAGAGAGCCAAAAGGAAGGAGAGACAATAACAATTCCAGCAAGCATCACTGTTTGTTAGCACTCACTGCACCAGAGATCGCCATTCAAAAATTGGTCTGTTCAGCCGCTCACGCAGTTTCAGTAGTAGACACTACGCCATCGTCTTTAGTAGACGCAAGGATGCCAACCAATATAATCTTAATCAGGACATTCGCCTATTGTCTAGTGATATTAGTATATCGCAGAAAATGGACTCGTCAACCCGAGTTCAATTCCTGGACGAAGCTGTTGGCATTTTACATGGCGCTAATACCCTTGAGAAAGGTATGAATCCAATTCTCCCTCTTGCTATGGGTAAATAGCAGGGCAGACTTGACTCTTTAACCATGGCTAGGTAACCAGTCCAGGAGAAGGAATACTCTGAATTCAAACCTGTTAAACTCCGCTTAAGAAATTGACCTTGTGTCGCATCCTGTTCGAGCGGAGGGGTTGGTAAATATGAATATATCTATATATCAAATGATACGAAAATAAAAAGGGGTGAAGAAAATTATTACCTTTGAATTGCTTTATTGATAACTATTTTGGAATAACAGAATTTAATTGAATAAAATTAAAAGACCTTTCTATTCGAATAAGGGATATGTGACTGAAACCTTGTTCAAAGGATTTAATCATATCTAATAATCGAAACTTTTTAAACGTCGACAAGAAGTTTCAAATATTAACACAAAATCTTCACAACTTTTATTTTCACATTTATTTGCAATTTTTCCACATTGATTACTTCATAATTTCTTGTCAAAATCTCTGCTTGCATAATTATAAAACTCTGTAATTCATAATTTGAATCTTATGCAATCCACTTTGATTTCAATGTTGATATGTCAGTACTCTTCTCAATCCTTCGATATAGAAATGTATTTGCAGGCTCCAAATTGGTTTTCTCTGTTTGTCATCATCTTTTTTAATTAACGCATTCAAGAAAAGAAAGAACGATTAGACGAGATTGCGTTGATAATCAGCTGAAGAAAATTACTTCAATAATTACGCACATATTTAGATATGAGAAAGACAACTTCTTTTTTAATGAGTGAAACGGTCGGAGTCAATGACCTTATAATCTGTCACATAAAAGAAGAGAGTCGTAACTCTTTGCCTATTTTAAGCCGCTCACTGTGACTCTCCTACTGTTGCATATCGTGCAACGGAAGAGGAAGCTTCCGGCAAAAATGACCAAAGAGAAAGATAAAAATATATATTTAAAAAAATGGAGAACGGGAGAGAGGTCTTCCGGTCAAGAAGCAGGGAGAAGATGAAGAAATAGATAAAAGAAAAAAGGAAAACGGAAGACTCCTCTTCCGGTGTAAAGGCGGAAAGAAAGATAAAGAAATATATAAAAAATGTCCGTTATCAGATCAAAAGATAAAAATGCATGTGCATATTTATTGTATATAAAGGCTAGCGGATGAAGGGTGTCAGTCAGTCCCCAGCGAGCAGCCGAAAAGGTAACCTCGTCGTCTCCCGTCATCAACCATCCTCGGAAGTTCATTGCGAACACTGTGCTTTTCACCAACCTACTCGAAAGTTCATTGTGAACACTCGTCGCCCTTCACCACCCACACACCGACGAAAATAAAGACGGGTCGTATTTTTATATATACGTGTTTGTGGTTTTATTGAAGTCCAGTAGTCGGCTACACATCACTACCACTCTGATAATTCGCTGGCATCGGCTTCCGCGTGTGTCACTTTTTTTTTTTTAGATGAGGCTTGATAATTAGTATTATTTGTATTATTCGGACTATTGTCCTCATCTTCATTGTTATCTGTACAATGTTTCAGCCGATGTGCCCCCCCCCCGGCTATGTTTAGCGGAATGAGAACTAGATATACTGTATATTTGTAGACTAATAGGGTTCATCAAATTCTGTGATTTAATTCCTCGTGACAGAAAAAGACTTTATTTTTTTTGTACATTTTAGGCTTCCATACTTTAGGCACGTTTATGGTGTAAAACCAAAGTCAGCATCAGGTCTTTAATTCACAAATTACATAAAGATGTTAGGCTTCCATATTCTCCCAATACTTATCTTTATATAGGTACATTCACAGAATTTTGACGTTTTTAAACATGTTTCAAAGTTTAAATATCTTCTGCAATCTTCTATTTCTTGTTTTAACCAAACAAGAAAGGCAGTAATTTTCTTGTCATGAAAAATAGAATAAAATAACTTTGCAAATTTGAAACAGAATGTTTTAGAATGATTGTTAAATACTGTTTACATGTTTGTCAACATTTACTAAAATTAAACAAATTGCGTGATTATCTTTAATAAGAAATATTTCAAGAGAAATTGAAAAGGATTATCATTTTCCTGGTTAAATCGAACTTAACAGACTTAAATTCCACCATCGTATGTCACTCCGCCGAAAGAAAAAATACAAAAAATCAGGGAATTAACCGAATTTAATGAAATTTTCAGTGTTGATATATTAATGAATAAAATATATAGCGCACTAGTTATTTTATTTAAAGACTTTTACATTTTTTCAGGTCAGTTAACTTTGAACCAGGTATCTTTGAAAATCTGTGTTACGCTTCAAAGATTCTGTTATAGGTGACACACCCTATAAGACCAATGGAATGCGCCAACAGCTTAGGAGGGGGTGTTATAGGTGAAACATCCTATAAGACCAATGGAATGCGCCAACAGCTTACTATAAATAAACAGGGATAATTGTGGCTTAAGCAAGCCAATGCGAGTGCCAATAACTCTGTTCGTCGGACGTAATTTCCACATCTCTCTATTGTATTGTCTACTTTCTGTTAATACATTTTCTACTTTTCGTTACCCGTTGTTTTGTTCTTTTCTTGACCCCTTAAAACCTCACAACAGATTCGTAATTCAAAGTTAACTGACCTGAAAAGAAAATGTAAAAAGTATTTTAAATGAAATAACTAGTGCGTTATATTTTTATTCATTAATATATCAACACTGAAAACTTCATTAAATTCGGTTAATTCCCTGATCTTTTTCTTTCGGCGGGGTGACATACGTTGGTAGAATTTAGGTCCGTTAAGTTCAATTTAACCATTTTCTTTCTTTAAGAGCTATTTTCTTTTTCATCGTTACGTTTTCTTTCTTTACTATTACTATCTTTGTTTTCTATTTCTATTACTTTCTTTATTTCTTTAAACGTTTTAGTTTTTCCTCTGTCCTTCTCACTTTTTATGTATTTTCTATCTGTGTATCCGCTCAGAGTCGAAACAGGTATTATATACTCCATCGTCAGGTATACACTAGAAAGAGTTCAGAATGATTTCTTCGGTGTGTGTGTGTGTTTGTGTGTGTTGTGTGTGTGTGTGTGTGTGTGTGTGTGTGTGTGTGTGTGTGTGTGTGTGAGAGAGAGAGAGAGAGAGAGAGAGAGAGAGAGAGAGAGAGAGAGAAACACTAAAGATTAGAGACTAACTTGGTTGCTTCATTTCTGCTTTCTGCTTCTGCTGATTCTTGCTATCTTGTCTGGCTGTTTCCTCGTTGTCTAGTTGGGCTCTTCTATCTTCTACTTCTTAACTAAGGGCTTTTTTCAGCTAATTTTAGTTATTGCAATTAATTGAATTCACAAGAAATTTTATTTCTTGATCAAGCTTCTTTATTTAGCCCATTTTTTCTGCGCGGATAAGATATCAACCTCGTCCTCTCTGCTCCAAAGTCCGGTTGCATCTAATTCTCTAAACTAACTATATCACGTGTTACTCATGGCCCGTGAGAATCACGCCTGTAGGGGTCAGTTGAGATCATCCAACGGAAATCTACCCGCCTATGCTTTTACCTCCAACGAACCTATTTCAAACTAACTACAGGGTCTGCTAACAATTTATGACACACACATAAATTGTAACACAGGAAGTAATGGTGATGAAGGGGTGCTCCACATTCCCCAGGTCTCCAGAACTGGAACTTTACCATCAGTTAAAGTGTAACGTCATTCCCACGGCACCATGACCCTCATCCACCGCTTTCTAGCATATATATGATAAAAAGGTTGGGGGTTTCCATAAAATCAATAAGATTGGGACAATCATATAGATGCTAGGGATTGAGGTAACCAGTCGATTAAATGGAAGAGGCCTGTCCGACCGCCCGTCAAGCCTAAGTAAGGGCCCAAGTGGAGTGTTGTATGTTATGGACTGCTCAGCGACCAGGGTTCCATCCTTAAGCATCACGGGTCGCAACCTATGTTGAACAGGTGGCCCCATTGGGGGGAGTCTTACCGCTCTGCCAAGGTGCAGTCGGTGTATTCTAAAACCCCAGCCGACAGGGCTAGCGATATTATGTATTTTTACATCATGACTATAACACACACACACGCATACACACACACACACACACCACAACATATATATATATATATATATATATATATATATATATTGTTACGAGTTTTATGGCCATTTTTGGGCTGCAGGTTAGAGCACTTTACAGTGGAGATCCCTTGTGTGCCTTAGTGTTATGTAGAATCCTTGTGTTTCTTAGTGTTAAGCAGAGTCCTTGCTTATTGATCCGTTCATCGGGGTCGAATAGGAGTAAGTGAACGGCTTTCAAGATCGGCGATTAAATAGTTAACTAACCACGTATTCGAGCGTGTTGATTGGCTGATTGAATCCACACTGCCACGCAGAGTCTATAAATTTAAGTTGTGGCCTCCAGCACATCATTTGAAGCAAAATATTCCAACACACACACACACACACACACGCACATGCATATATATATATATATCATTTTTTTATTAGTATTATTATTTTTTTAATTAATTTTTATTCTTTATTATTTATTATTTATTATTATTTTTTATTTCTTATCATAATTTTTTTAAATTTTATTATCTTCTATTAATTTATTTTATTATTTATATCTTAACTAGTATTTTCTTTTATACATCATTATACTCTAATGTTTAAATTTAAAATCTTTTTATTTTACTTGTCTTTTATATTTTAATATACTTTCTGTTTTTTCTGTCATGTCACCTCTTTGTCTGTCTGGACACCCTAGAAATCAACTTTGAGATGTATCTCTTTTTTTCATTCACTTCCTGTTTCTATGGTTACACTCCCACACTGTTAAAAAATATATATAATTTTTTTAATATTTTTTTGTTTTTGGTTGAATTTACATATATTCAGCTCTTTGGGGTTTTTTGTGATATGCTTGTTCATAAGTGAATTGTTACCCATCTGATGAGGCAAAAACTTGGGAGCCGGTTTAAATCAACTTAGATTTATATGGGCCCCAATTTTTGTCGAAATAAATTTATTATGGATTACTGTATTGATTCTTCCTTTATTGATATATATATATATATATATAATATATATATATATATATATTTATATATATATATGTTGAAAAGATTATTGGAAAAAATATATATACATTGATATGAACAAATTCATCATTGTTATTTGTCAACACATGTTTTGATCAAAGAAACATTCATTATATATGTATCTGATTTAATCTGATGTTTACCCCTAATTATATATGTATCTGATTTAATCTGATGTTTACCCCTAATTATATATTTATCTGATTTATCTGATGTTTACCCCTAATTATATACTTATCTGATTTAATCTGATTTTTACCCCTAATTATATAGGTATCTGATTTAATCTGATGTTTACCCCTAATTATATATTTATCTGATTTAATCTGATGTTACCCCTATTATATATTTATCTTATTTTATCTGATGTTTACCCCTAATTATATATTTATCTGGATGATGTTTACCCCATTTATATATTTATCTGATTTAATCTGATGTTTACCCCTAATTATATATGTATCTGATTTATCTGATTTAATCTGATGTTTACCCTAATTATATATGTATCTGATTAAATCTGATGTTTATCCCTAATTATATATATCTGATTTAATCTGATGTTTACCCCTAATTATATATTTATCTGATTTAATCTGATGTTTACCCCTAATTATATATTTATCTGATTTAATCTGATGTTTACCCCTAATTGATTCCTGATTAATCTGATGTTTACCCCTAATTATATATTTATCTGATTTAATCTGATGTTTACCCCTAATATATATTATCTGATTTAATCTGATGTTTAATTATATATTTATCTGATTAATCTGATGTTTACCCCTAATTATATATTTATCTGATTTAATCTGAGTTTACCCCTAATTATATATTTATCTGATTTAATCTGATCTGATGTTTTACCCTAATTATATATTATCTGATTTATCTGATGTTTACCCCTAATTATATATTATCTGATTTAATCTGATGTTTACCCCTAATTATATATTTATCTGATTTAATCTGATGTTTACCCCTAATTATATATTTATCTGATTTTATCTGATGTTTACCCTAATATATATTTATCTGATTTCTGATGTTTATCCCTAATTATATAGGTATCTGATTTAATCTGATGTTTACCCTAATTAATATAGATGATGTTTACCCCTAATTATATATTTATCTGATTTATCTGATGTTTACCCCTCTGATGTTTACTGATTTAATCTGATGTTTACCCCTAATTATATATTTATCTGATTTAATCTGATGTTTACCCCTAATTATATATTTATCTGATTTATCTGATTTTACCCCTATCTGATTAATCTGATGTTTACCCTAATTATATATATCTGATTTAATCTGATGTTTACCCCTAATTATATATTTATCTGATTTAATCTGATGTTTACCCCTAATTATATATTTATCTGATTTAATCTGATGTTTACCCTAATTATATATTTATCTGATTTAATCTGATGTTTACCCCTAATTATATATTTATCTGATTTTATCTGATTTTCTAACCTGTTCATATGTTAATGTCAGGTAAACATGAGAAATCGCACCGACATTTCAGCTTAAGATAAAAGGTCACATAAGAACATCCCGCAATTGTATACAATTGACCTTAGTTACTTTATTGATTGTGTTGGCTAATGTTAAATTATATGTATATATCGATTGAATCATATTACCTTCTGGTGATTTAACAATCGACCCTTCTTAATGTTATTTCCATTTGAAATGAATATAGATTATGGTGGTAAAATTAATATGCTAATATCCCAAAAGAATCCCTATCTTGTCAAGAGAGGCTTAGAAAAGGCCGATTTTATCCCGACGAAAATAATATGCCCAAAATAAAATGGTATCATGGGGAGATATTTACCCAACCTGTTCGCCAACTTAACACGCATGTGTTACTATTTCTCGGAATTTTTTAGATGAGGTTTGACAATTAGTATTATTTGGATATCAATGCAGAAGAGGACAATAGACCGAATAATCCAAATAATACTAATGCTAATGTTAAATTGTACGTATCCATTGTATTATAAATATCCATTTAATTATTTTTGTTTCAGTCATTCTTGTTGGTTATTCATTTTTTTCTTTTTTAACCCAATGTTTAAACACATTTTAAGGCATGTCAACACTTGTTGGGTTATTTTATGCTGTAGAAGATTTCTTTTATTTATTATTGCTGGATATTCAGTTTTTGTAACTCAAGTTTTTTAAACATATTTTTTAAAACTCATTTTTGTCTCTATTAAACCCATAGACGAGACCCTAACAGATACTACCACTCAGAGTGAGAGTAGACCTGGGATTAACGAGAAGAAATGGGTACTCTACACTCCCCAGAGTTCCACAACAGGAATTTAATCACTAAATGCAGTTTGGTGTGATACCCAGGTCATTAAGAACCTTCAAGCCACCGCCCTTCTGACCCAAATAACAATAAAGGTGGAGTGTTGCATGTCATGAAATTCTCAGCCACTAGGATTTCAAGATTTTACGAGCTACCCTTCTTAATGTTATCTCTATGCAAAATGAATATAGACAATGGCGGTAAAGTTAACATGCTAATATTCCAAGAGAGTCTTCGCCCTGTCAATGGGTCTTATAGTATGACGTTTGTATCCCGACACAAGATGAATACGCTGAGCAGGTATTTACCCAGCCCGTTTCGCCACGGATAGAATGTGACACAATGTCGCAAGTTTGGGGTATCCAGTAAGGATCAATATATATATATTCACACACACACAACACACACACACACACACACACAAACACAAACCCACACACACACACACACACACACACACATATATATAGGGGGTGCGTGGTCTAATGGTTAGTCATAGGAAATGGACTCGTCAACCTGAGTTCAATTCCTGAACGAAGCTGTTGGCATTTCACATGGCGCTAATACCCTTGGGAAAGGTATGAATCCAATTCTCCCTCCAGCTATGGGTAAGTAGCAGGGCAGACTGGGCTCTTTAACCTTGTCTAGGTAACCAGTCTAGGAGAAGGAAAACTGTGAATTCAAACCAGCTAAACTCCGCTTAAGAAATTGACCTTGTATCACATCCTGCTCGTGCGGAGGGGTTGGTATATATATATATATATATATATATATATATATATATATATATATATATGGGAATAAAATGAGAAAATTAATTCGACAGTATGTGGAGAAATGTAGAAAAACACTGGATGTTACAATGGTGCATTTCCAACCATTGTAACATTCTGTGTTTTCTACATCTCTCTCTCTCTCTCTCTCTCTCTCTCTCTCTCTCTCTCTTTTATATATATATATATATATATATATATATATATATATATATATAATCAGTGTGTATGCTTGGCACTATCACACTAGAGGAGGCAGTAGAGAGTCAATGTACAGTATTATTAGGAGAGTGTTCAATATCTGTGATAGTGTATTTCTCTCTGTGTGTGTGTTTGTGTGTGTGTGTGAATTAATGAGTGGCAGGTTGAGATTTTCCCGTGTTCAATATAACTAGAATATTTAAATGAGGAAAGTTTAAATGAGAAGAATTCTAAGATGCCAATTTTTATCGATATTATAGTCAGAAGAAGATTTGTTTGGGGCGCAAGGATAATAAGACTTATAGAGTATATATATATATTATATATATATATATATATATATGTATTACCAGAAACATTCTTGAAAATCAAATCCCAGAATTTACATAGTATTCCCTGGTCAAGAAAATATTCAGACAATACATACACACACACATATATATATATATATATATATATATATATATATATATATATATATATCATTTTTGCGTAATTTAAACAAAAATCGAAGCCTGTACGTAAGAAATACACCACGATAGGACGCTCTAGCTTATTGTATATCATATATATATATATAATATATATATATATATATATATATATATGTGTGTGTGTGTGTGTGTGTGTGTCTGTGTGTGTCTGTGTATGAAATAGGTATATATATATATATATATAAATATATAATGTATATATGTATATATAAATGTATATATATACATGTGTGTATATAACATTGGACAAATAAAATTCTCACATACCGACAGGTAGAGCAATATAAAAACTAAATATCTATAATATCTATAATAAAAACTGTAATATCTTACACAATCTATCTCAATCTTGTTTCCTGTGTTATATAAAAGAAAATTCCAAGACACGTTTTTTGGAAGCAATACATTTTTGTTGGTGTAGTAAGTAAGGTAATGTCGTCGGGGTGGCCTAAAGTCGGTATCAGATAAAAAGACTATCCCCTTTTTACTAGCGCTAAACTAAGGAGATTGTGTTGGAGTCTGAGATGGGACAACTACCATCAGCTCCTCACTTTACTGCACAGATCCCTGTACTACTAGTTGGTGAGGGCCGGTATTGAAATCGGAACTTTGTGGTTCGTAGTCAGTCGTTCTACAGACTGAGCTAAACATGCCTTATTGTTGTTGTATATACAAATAATTTTTCTTGTCTCGAACTGTATAAAAGTGTTCATAAATCACAACACACTCTTCATATTTTGGTGAGTAGAATTATTGCCGCTCAACAAATTCTGAAGTGTAAATTAAAATTGTTTCCAGTACTTTTAAGTTGGAAAAGTAAATTAGTAAGAAACACTTCTATGTATATAACAGCTGTACTTCTTTTCTTTTTTTAACTTGAAACATTAAAATCATAAGAATGAAACATTATAGAATTATATGATGTTTTTACAATATATTAATTTTACACATAAAATAATATATTAATATAATAATACATAAAAATTATTAGAATTAAACATTAACAGCTGTACGTTTATTCTTTTAAATTTGAAACATTAAAATTATCAGAATTTGTTATA
>CM042158.1:28790498-28840498 GCA_023376005.1 Doryteuthis pealeii | reverse complement strand
AAATGGAGAGAGATAAAAACACTACTAGTTGGAAGTACAGAGAGAGACTTTATTAACAAACCGTTACCAAGGACGCCAGAGTCCAGACACCAAGAACTTGGGTTTTTTTCTGCGCATGCCCGGAAGGTTCTTCCTGTTCTAAGCCCTCTGTGAGATTGTTATTTTTGTGTCTTTTTTATTTATCTATTTATTTTATTCAATTTTATTCTATTTTATAATTTTATAATTTACTTTATTTTATTTAATCTAATTTACTTTTATTAATCCCCACAACTTTTTTTCTTTATATTCTTTATGTCTGAAAATCTGTGAAGTGTGGACACTTACTTCCTTGCCATTTCACACATGTCGATCCTATACTATCTATTTGTGTCCCACCTTTGAGTCAAACATATCTTATTATAATGGAGATTGTGTGTTTGTCTGTCTGAAGCCGAAACTAAATCACTACTCAAGTCACAATTCCCTTAGTTATTGACGTCACATTCACCATGAATTTATTTTTATTTAAACCTCAGTTATTGATAAAATTGTTATACCTTATTAATACTTTTGACTTTATCTACATTCTAATAACATGCAATTGTATTTATATATGCAACAAAATAGCGGGTTAGAGTGTGAACAGGAAAGCTAATTTGCATATTGATATTAAAAGTTTAATTTTATTAAATATGCGCTTGGTATTATTGATTTCTAATTGTTTGTTTTTTTCTTAATGAATATGAGCAAAAAATCGGGGATAAATCTTAAAAGAAATCCTTTAATATAAAGAAATAAGTAATTTTATTCTTTACTTCCTAATTTAACTAAATAGTTAAATTAGGAAAATTCAGCAATAAAAGGAGGGAGTGATGAAAAATGATGGAAGACTTAGTTTCAAAGTTGTTCTATTCTTCGATTATACCCCCTCTGTTTCAAATCATTTTATTTGGATTTTTATTTAGTTTCAAAAGTATTTCAAATTTAACATATTTCATTACATTAAAATTCAAATACTTGCACCCGGAGGGTGCATATATTTGCTAGTCTGTTTAAAGATTAGATGCACTTGATACAAAAATAAACACTGTCCTGTTGGCTGGTGCTTTAGGATGCACCGAATGCACCCCAGCAGAGTTGTAAAACTCCCCCAATGGAGTCCACTTTTTGCCGTGGTGGCGACCCGTTGTGTTCTACGATGGAGCCCTGGTGGCTGAATAATCTATGACCTGCAACACACTACTTAGACTCTTAATTAGGCGAGACGGGTGGTCGGAGATACCCTCTCCGATCAATCGGCTGTTTACATCAAACCTAGCACTATATAATAGCCACAACCCTATTGCCTTATGGCAAACCAATCTTGTTTTTTATATATGTGCTAGAAGGCGGTGGCTGAGGATCTACATATCATGGGAATGACGGTAAACTCTATCTGATGAATGTGAATCACCTTCATCAACATTTTTCCCTGGTCTACTCTGACCCGGAGTGGTAGTACCTGTTACGGTCCTATATATTGGTTAAATAGAAAAATGTATTTATAAAAAATTGAGTATCCATTAAAAACTTTGTTGGCATTAAAGTAGGTTGATATGCCGTAAAACAAAACAAACAAAGAAACAAAAAGAAACAAAACAAAACATCTTAAGAAACAATCACATACAAATATACAAATACAAAAGTACAATAATCGCGATTCTCTAACCTCTGGACACAAAACGGATTGATATTTATTTGGACTGGCGTTAATATCTGATATATCCCGGTTAAGGGATATATTATGAAGTTGGTAGTAAGGTATATTATCGCAGTAGTAGCTGGTGCATCGAGTAGCAGTGCCTCTTACGAGCAGTCGTGGTGGTAGTCTGGCTAGTAGGCTTAGCCGAGTAAGCTTAGGCGCTTGTACAACCACAGTTTCGAATATTTGTAGAGGACACTGTCCAATCAGATTATATTGAGGGGGTACCAAGGTATTTACATATTCATTACATCAATATCAATCAATCTATCTTCAAGGCTTAGGATTTTTATATTATTTCTGGCAAATTTACAAATCATTTTCATATCCCATGAATTCAGAGCTTTCCTTCTGTTAGAACTCTTACTAATACCAATATTAAAGAGTTCAAGGATTTCATACGAGACATACCCGGATGGCCTGTGTGAAACTCTTTTAAAATCTGTTTTGTAAAGAGTGTGGCATTACACCCTATCAGCGTACATAAGCGTTTGATCGCAGATTGAAAATGGAGATACGTTTGTTCCCTTTCTGTTTCTTTCATTCAATCTGACTTGCTTTTTTCTTGCGAATTAAATCGTCCGTTTCAGCGGCTTTTTTAATGTCTTCCAGGGTGATCAGTAACTCTCGAATAGTATTAATCAGTAACCCTGAAAGCTCTTTTCCCTCCTACAATGAGGCTATTACTGTTTCTTCCAAAGGTTCGGTGTTCCTTGGAATTAGTCTCGAGAGACCATCTGCGTGGCCAATTTTTTCGATGCGATATACTCCATTTTGAAATTGTAGTTTAGAAGTATAATACCCCATCGTTGTAACCGGTTCGCTGTATGTGTCGGTATACCTTTTTTTAGCCAGAAATCGTTAATAGAGGTTTGTGGTCCGTTTGTAGTGCGAATACTCTACCATGTATGAATTTATGAAATGTCTTGATAGCATAAATAATTGAAAGACTTTCCTTTTCAATTTGACTGTAATTGTTTTCTGCTGGTAGTAATGTTCTGGATGCATGAGCTATTGGTTTTGTAGACCCGTCTTCAAGTCTATGCAGTAGAACTACCCCAAGTCCATACTGGCTTGCGTCCGCTGCGACGATCAGTTCTTTATTTGGGTCGAAGTGTGTTAGTGTGAGGTCTGATAGTAGACATTCTTTTATTCCTTGAAATGCCTTTTCGCACTCTTTAGACCAACAACATTTTTACCCTTTACGCTACTTTTTTGCCATGACTGGAGTAGTTAGCTTTTTTTCAATTTTCGAAGATGTGATGATTCATGATTTTTCTCATTCACATTGATTAATGACACCGAGTCCTGTTTTTAATAAACGCCACAGAAAATTGATTAATGAAAATAAAAATCTCCAGTTTTTTTTAGCCCCGGGATAAAACAGGAAGAACAATTTCCTCGATCCAGTCAGCCGAACATTTTGGAAGAATTAAATACAAGCACACCCAAGCTTGACTTCCTTGGATTTAATGTCATTGTGGAAGGTCTTTTATCCATTAACAACAAAATTCAAGAACCGAAGTCATTCCCATACACCTAAAGATTGTAAAAGTCTGTGTAGATTTTACTTACTGTAAATTGATCCCTAACTATGCAACTAGTATGTTACCTTTGTCAGAATTTATGCAGTAAAATTCTTTTTTAAAACTTTTAGCATTTCAAAAATAAAAAAAATGAGAAACTTCATGATTTCCCATGAAATTTCTCCTCGATACTCGATACAAGCAAATTTCATGTGATTTATCTGAAGTCTTAAATGTTAAAGTTAGGCCGGAAGGAGTGAGAGAGAGAGGGAGAGTGAGAGAGAGAGAGAGAGAGGGAGAGTGAGAGAGAGAGAGATGGAGAGAACGAAAAGGTAAAAAGGAAAGAAAGAAAGAAAGAAAGAGACGGAGACAGAGACAGAGAAAGAAAAAAGGAAAGAAAAAAGGAAAGAAAGAAAGAAATAGAGAGACGGAGGCAGAGAAAGAAAGAAACAAAGAAAGAAAGAAAGAAAGAAAACAAGTAAGAAAGAAACAAAGAAAGAGACGGAGACAAAGAAAGAAAGAAACAGAGACAAAGAGAAAGAAAAAAGGAAGAATGAAATGGAGCATGAAAAAAGAAAAAAAGAAAAAATAGTGGCGTAGAGTACGAAAGAGAGAAATGGATAGAAAGAAAGAAATGTTGACGAGGAATAAAAGAGAGAGAGAGGGGGTAGAGTGAAAGTGAGATTGAGAGAGAGAGAGAAACAGACAGACAGACAGACAGACAGAGACATGGAGACAGAAAAACATCAGAGAAAAACTTCTTCCTCTGATGGCTGAAAGCCATTAATACACTCGATTATTCACTGCATCTCGGATTAAATTGCAAATGAATATGCAAGATTTCCAAATGTAATAATCGAGCCGTATAATTTTATCGTAAAAAAAAGATCAAATATATTTGGAGTTCAGTAAAACAAATTTACCAGCTAAAAGAAATCTATAGGGTCTGTCTAAATATATATATATATATATATATATATATTATTATATATAATATATATATATATATTATATTTGGAGTTCAATAAAACAAATTTACCAGCTAATAAATCTATAGGGTGTGTCTAAAAAATATATTTGGAGTCCAATAAAACAAATTTACCAACTAAAAATCTATAGGGTCCGTCTAAAATATATATATATATTTGGAGTTCAATAAAACAAATTTACCAGCTAAAAAAATCTATAGGGTCTGTCTAAAATATATATATATTTCGAGTTCAATAAAACAAATTTACCAGCTAAAAAAATCTATAGGGTCTGTCTAAAATATATATATATTTCGAGTTCAATAAAACAAATTTACCAGCTAAAAAATCTATAGGGTCTGTCTAAAAATATATATATATATTTGGAGTTCAATAAAACAAAATTTACCATCTAAAAAAAATCTATAGGGTCTGTCTAAAATATATATATATATATTTGGAGTTCAATAAAAAAATTTACCAGCTAATAAAATCTAGAGTCTGTCTAATATATATATATATATATTGGAGTTCAATAAAACAAATTTACCAGCTAATAAAATCTATAGAGTCTGTCTAATATATATATAATATATATATTTGGAGTTCAATAAAACAAATTTACCAGCTAATAAAATCTATAGGGTTTGTCTAAATATATATATATATATATATATATATATATATATTATATATATATATTTGGAGTTCAATAAAACAAATTTACCAGCTAATAAAATCTATAGGGTCTGTCTAAAATATATATATATATATTTGCAGTTCAATAAAACAAATTTACCAGCTAAAAAAATCTATAGGGTCTGTCTAAATAAATAAATAAATATATATATATATATATATATATATATTTGGATATATATATATTTGGAGTTCAATAAAACTAAAAATCTATAGGGTCTGTCTAAAATATATATATATTTTGAGTTCAATAAAACAAATTTACCAACTAAAAAAATCTATAGGGTCTGTCTAAAAAAATATATATTTAGAGTTCAAAAAATATCTGTCTAAAAATATATATATTTAGAGTTCAAAAAATATATATATTTAGAGTTCAAAAAAACAAATTTACCAATTAAAAAAAATCTATAGGGTCTGTCTAATATATATATATATATATATATTTCGAGTTCAATAAAACAAATTTAGCAGCTAAAAAAATCTATAGGGTCTGTATATATATCTGAAGTTCAATAAAACAAATTTACCAGCTAAAAAAGTTATTTCCAAAGAGTAACAGAATCCCTTGATTGGAAATCACCTCCTGGATGTTTGTTTTGTCTGACTACTCCCTGTAAAAATGAAAGCAAGTCTTATATGCCATCAGATATGGTACTCATAAAGAAGAAAGAAATATATTGCTGTCAGGGGTACATTGTGCATTTGTGGGTGATCCATACAGCATTGCAACAGAGTTAAGATATTTTAGATTCAGCTTATTTAACAAATAAACATAAACACTCAGACTAGCAAACAAAAGAATGCAATGCAGTTGATTTTTCACTCAGAACAAAACACACACAAAAGCTCACATACCAATACTTGCAAACGGCAAAGTAATTGAAAAAATTACATTGAAAGAACCATATGTAAATTTTGACAAGATGCATTTAAAAAAAGAAAGAAAAAAAAAGACAGAAATAAAGTACATGACATAAGTAGATTTCAAAAGCGTCTTTATACTTAATTTGTAGAAACTTGAATAATTTGGAACTACCAAAATAAAGTTTAGTATAGATACCGTTGCATTTCCAAGTTCGCCTTCCAAGAATAATGTATATACTATTTAAGATAGGCATGAATATTTATTGTTCTGTCCTATTTATGGAACATTGGCAGTAATCTTTGTAAATATCACATAAACTACATAGCTGACTGAAAAATAACTCCCTATCTTAAACTATTTAATATGTAGCTAAATTTTTGTATTCTTTAATGTATGTTTCTTAATATAATTAAATCTGTGTTGCTGTTTGATGGTGCTCCTCCACATTTTGCTATTGTTTTTCTTGAATGGCTGAATCCCCATTTTCCTGGGAGATGAATGGATAGACGTGGTCTGCATGAGTCACCGGTCAGAAGCCTTGATTTAACACACTGCGACTTTTTTCTTTGGGGTTGACTGAATGAGCAAGTCTACTATACAAAACTAACGACTTTAGAAGAACTTGAAGGACGAACACGAGAATTTATTTCTGCCATTCCACAAGAGTTCCGGGCAACAGTTTTTGGACATAACTGCTTTGGCCCACCCATGATTGACAATATGTAATTGGTACTGCACTACATAAAATGATAGATTTTAATTCATAATAAAGATTAAATAATAACAAAAAGAAAACTGAAGACAGCGTAGATGGCTTCATAGTTTTCCCAAGGGTAAGGGTGTCTCATCGTGGTACAATAGTTAGCAAACTAGTCTCGCATATCCGTTACTCCTCAATAAGGAATTCGTTCCTTGTGTCACATCAGAGCCGTGGCGAACGGTTTGAATTCTACCTTACCCTTGGAGAAAGATACGAATCCAACTGCTCTCCCTCCAGCTATGGGGAAATAATAATAAATAAGACTGGTCTCTTTAAACTTTTAGGCAATCAATCCGGGAGAAGGAAAACTCTGAATTCAAACCTGTTTAATCCGCTTGGGGTGGTCACTACTAGAAGAAGTTCAGTCCTAATTAGTGATCTGTTTCACTAATAATGATGGGAATTATTGACAGAAACTTACAGGATTTGAACTTGACTCTCCCAGTCTATTTTCTGTGAGGATAACCGTTAAACGACTAGCGCAACAAATGCCTTGTTATGTTAACTTCTATTTCTTCTTGCTTTTACACTTCCAACCAAACAGAATTTTGTGTTTTATGTCTTTTTTCTTGTCTTCTGATGTTTCTCCATTCATATTTCATATGTTTCCATTCATTCGTATTTCATTTGTTCCTCCCATACAAAAAAGAAATTCATTCCTTACATCTTTCTCTTCTCTGCTTATTTCTTTTCATGGGATTTTTCATTTTTGTCTTTTATTATATTCTATTTCTGATTTCTTCCACATATTCCCTTTTTATTTCTCAGTATTGATTTTCCTTTTACTAGTGTCAATTACTTGATGTTTTTTGTGTGGGGGGGGGTGTATTGTGTAATGGTTATCATCGTAGAAAATAGAGACGGTGATAGGAGTTCACATCCGGGACTAAGCTATTTGCATTTCACATAGCGCTAATGCTTTTTAAAAGGTATGTATTTAACTATTCTCTCTTCAACTAGGCATAAATGGTAGGGCAGACTGTGTTCTATAACATTGGATAAGCAACCAATCTAGGAGCAAGAAACCTCTGAATTCTTACCTGTTAAATTCTGCTTAAGAAATGGACCTCATGTCATATCCTACTCGAGTTAGAACCAGTAAGTAGAAGTTAATAAGTAAGCCCATCATTCCATCTCTATCTTTCTGTCTGTCTGTCTGTCTCTCTCTCTATTATATACACCTGAATAAATGGGAATATGACAATGAGAACATGTTTTTGTTTATTTGTTTAATGGCATATCAACACCTTATGGTTTATATAAAGCTGACATTTTATTAATTTGTAAATGTTTGATTGAAATCATGACTATATTCAATTGTTACATAATTGTTAGTACCCTAACACTTATGTACAGTTAGTGTAGAAACCAAAATGGCTGAATGAGTTACGACCAGTGGCCTTAAAGGATTGAGTGACACGGGTTGACCTCTTCTTGATCCCCTTTCCAATGGATACCGTGAGAATCGGTGGAGAAGGCCCTCTTCCGGTTTAGATTAGAAAAAAGATAGATATTGAATCATTTTCTCCTTCCTTTCCTCCTTCCTTCATTGTTTTCATTCTTTCTTCTTCTTTTCTTTTCTTTTACAACTGTTTGAATTTTTTTCTTATTATTTCGATTTTTTATATATTTCTTAGATGATTTCTTTCTTTCTTCTTCTTTTGTTATGTTATTAGTGATTAAATGATTAAGTAAAATTTAGCAAAAATAAGCTATGGGTGAAGATGATAGAAATAAATATAACATATTTTGAAATAAAGAATCTATTGTTGATTAAATAGTTTATTGAAATTCCATCAGAGAAATGCCGAGGTTAGATATAACAATTCTTGAGAGGAATGTTAGATATTTTGCCTAAATTCTGATGTATTTATATGAATACAATATAACATAGGGACTGGCAAACTGAGTCCAAAATTCGTTTTTGACAAAATGACTTTAGCCCCACTACAGAAAATAATTTACCAAAAATCAGGAAATTATCGGATTTTAATGAAATTTTCAGTGTTTATATGTATCAATGAATGATCTTTATAATGCATTATTTATTTTATTTCAAAACTTTCTCATTTTTTTCAGGTCACTTAATTTTGACCCCCCTTATGTTGGGGGCGTAAAATGTTTTGAAAGTTGATCATTTTCGATACTAATTACAGTATAAATAATGAGATAAAAGACCGAAGTTATGAATAGAAACAAAAAATAAATTTACGGTTGTTCTTCTATGAAAAAATAAGTACTGAAAATCGAAAAATCAAATCTAAAATAATAATAAATAATTAATTTTTTGTAGATTTCTTTTTTACTCATTTCCATAATTATTTAATTGGCTATTATTTTAAAAAAGAAAAAAATATACATCGATGTTTTTTCTGGTTAAAAAGGGGAGGGTGTACATTTTCAATCGAGTTTTTCTTCAAAACTTACTACTTTTGGCGCCTAAAATAAGGTTTGCATTAAGTAGATATTTATTTTTAGAATCTAAAAATATAACATTTTAAACTAAACATCAGGATTTTCATATTTTAAATGAATTTTATATATTAATTTTTCATAGCAAAAATACTAAATTAAAGTTTTTAGATAAAATAACTGATGCATTATAAAATTCATTAATTGTTAAATCAATACTGAAAATTTCATTAAAATCGGATAATTACCTGATTTTTGGTAATTTTTTTCCATCCCAAATGTTACGTTAAAATTGTAAACAAGCGCTTAAAACCATTGAAAAACAGCCAAAATGGCGGATCGCGTCGAAATTGACCAAAACAAATAGTTTTAAATCTTTTAAAAATAAACTGCATATGTAATTATATTTTTCTTTTTTTAATGATGGTTATTATGCTACTGCTTATCGATTAAGACAAAGTTTAACCTTAAATAATAGATTTAATTATTCTTAATTCGCTTTTGAAAATTCGTAGTATCCGATTTTTTCTTGCCAGTCCCTAATATAACAATATACAATGGAATTAAAAAATTACGCAAGAAAATAATCAACTGATTAACAGTAATTATAAAAGAAAGGGTGATTAGTCGAAGAAAATGAGAATGAGGAAGGCAGACTAGAAATTGGCTGGAGACGACACCCAACGCAAGCTTGAATTAGCCTACCAAGAAAATCAGCCTTTCTTTCTTTCTTTCTTTCCTCTCCGAAAGCTGACAGTTGACAGGGCGAGTGTCATAAGCTTAGTGTATCTAATTATGCCGATTATGTTATTATAATATTCCTTCTGTCTGTTTATCTCTCTGTCTTTCTATCTCTCTCTTTCTTCGCATTGACGACTGCTAGATTGTCACGACCAGTATAAACATTTGTTGACAGTAGTTATTGCCGTTGTTTTCAAGCAGTCCAGGTTACCACGGAATTTAATTGAAGAGACGTTTTTCACACACACGAAGAAACGTGCTCACATATATAAGAACGAAGACTTTTAAGATTTCCTTCACTTCTTAATATTATGATATCTTCCTCCCCTTCCACTCTTTCTTTCTTTCGGAGTCGTGATATACACTGCTGAGGAGACCAAAAATACCGCAGCAGCTATCCAGTGTTCCGCATGTCGCACACGGTGTTTGTAAATATTTTGGCCATGTTAATTCAATTTAACTAATAGGTAATTTCTCTATCTATACATTCTTTGTTTGTTTGTTTGTTTGTTTGTTTGTTTTTTCTTTCTTTCTTTCTTTCTTTTTTCTTTCTTTCTATCTTTCTTTCTTTCCTTCTGTGATATTTCTCTTTATCTTCTCTTCCTTTTTTTCATCTTCTTAGACATATAATTTATTTTCTTCCTTCAACTCTTCTTTCTTCTTCCTTTCTTTTTCTGCTTATCCTTCATTTCTCCATTCTTTCTTTTTTTCCCTTCTTTCTTTCTTTTATTTTTTCTTCCATTAATCTCTTTTTCTTCTTTCTTTCTCTTTTTTCTTTTTTATCCCTACTTTTTTTTATCTTTATATTTTAATTCGTCTTCTTATCAAACTTTCTTCCCTTACCTTTTCGATATCATTTATTCTGTCTGTCGTTATTTTTTCATTCTTTTTCTTTCTTCATTTGTTTATTCATTACTTCTCTTCCATTATTATTATTATTATTATTATTATTATTATTATTCAACAGATAACTGTTGTTTCTTATATTAATACCCATTCAGTTTAATGACAAAAATAAACGAATCTGATATTTTGATGTGAAGATAAAAGGAATAGAAAAAAATGATTCATCCTAAAGAGGAAAGTCTTGTATAAAAGAAAATGTTTTGTCTTGATTGAATCGTCAAAGTTGATTAAGTGTTGACGGGAGTGCAAAATAGGAAACATCGTAAGCGATCAAAATTGCCGACCAGTTTCATATTTGTGTGAGAGAATATATATATATATATATATATATATATATATATATATTATATATATATATATATAGAGAGTTTCATAATTTGCTTGAAGCATTGTGTATGTATTGGTTAGGAGGTTGATTTAGAAGGCTATCACAATGCAGTTTGGAATAAATAAAAAATAAAAAATAATAATACGGTAACAATGGTGTTGTGTGTTGACCTGTATTTTTTATTATTTCTTGAATTTTCGAGGTAATATCTCTTTATCAAAAGAATTGAACTGAAGCAGTACAGCTATGGCATTTCTTCCGGAAGAAATGCCATAGCTGTACTATATATATAAGGTGTGTCAAAAAAGTATCGAGATTTTAAAAAACTTTTTGACACACCTTGTATTTTGAAAAAAATCAACGTTCCACTTATTTAATTCTATCTTGGTACATACAACTTCAAACTCGGCACTTTTATGACAAACCTTGTATTCTGAAAAAGTAAAGATCCGTGCACTGTTCATTTCGATCTTGGTAAATACAGCCTCAGTCACGATACTTTTATGACACACCTTGTATATCATTATTATTATTATTATTATTGTTATTATTATTATTGTTGTTGTTGTTGTTGTTGTTGTTGAGATTAGCTGTCTCTCTGACTGTAAACCTAACTACGTCACTGCTTACATAAAACCGTCAGCAAGCGTTATTGAAGCTATATTCTATTAAATGTTATATATATAATATATATATATATATATATATATATATTATATATATATATATATATATATATGCAGAGGGGGAAAGTAATGATTGACGGTGCGGAAAATCAATTTAGTCAGTCTAGTTTATGAACCGGACAAGACTGTTTTATTTCACTAACGAACCTGAGAAAGACGTCACCCAACTTCTCTAGGTGAATAGTAGATTAAAATGGACTCGCGTATGAATATGTGGTATAACTGGATGACGAATCTGAATTACTATCCTTTCCAATTCATCAAAGAATTATAATATATTCGTATGACTAAAAAATATATTTTGCCCAATATTTGTCCACATCATCTGAAACTAAAGTTTTCCAATTTTAGATTCGTAGCAGTGCCTTGTGTTTGAGAAAAACTATTCCGTCGAAAGACTATTAAAAAAAAGCAAAGATAAAATGGACGGTACTTGAATTTGTAATGTTTTGGATTATGTCTTGAAAATAAATGTGTTGGTTAAATTTGTTTTTGTGCATCTTACGCCATGAATATAACATGGAAAGATAAAAAAATTTACATCATTTTCTCAGAGCTTTCATTCTGGCTAGCAAGTATTGAACACAATAATAATGTGGCCCGCGCTCTTTTTATTTTTTTCTATTATCGGCGGCTCACCGTGGAAACAAGTTTGGTGATCACTGATCTAAACCGTTTGCTAAGGGGACACTCGTGGTTTATGAAACATTACTACCTAGGTAGTTGAGCATGTGTACTGATTTTAGATTGGACTTGTTTATTGCTATGGAAGCCCAAAAAGATAAATCATATCAGTCACTTCGCATTGAGTTGGTTCTGAGAATGAATTATGCGTTATTCAGACATTATCTTTGTTCACGTATTTTCCGCACAGCTTTATACCACGTGGTCAATCTTCCCAGGGTCCTAATAATACAATAAATAAATAAATAAAAAATCCGGAAATGTCCTGATTCTTCAGAAATACCTCCCACGTTTGAAACTGTCACATGTGTTGTACTGCAAGTGAACTTAAGCAAATGGTAATGGTTGCTCCAATGTCTTACAATTTTGGAGCATATGATCTTTAGGCACCCCTTTTTGATCGCGATTAAGAAAGGAAATGTTTTTCATTTACACCGTCAATGTCCGATTGTTTTAACAGACGATTTTTAGATTTTTTAAAATTATAAAACTAACCCCTAACCCTAACCCCTAACCCTAACGCCTAACCCTAACCCCTGTGGGGATTTAAATAAAATAAAATTAAATCAAAATTAAATCAAAATTAAATAAAAAGTTCTGAGCGTCTGGACTCTGGCGTCCATACTTAACGGTCTAATCAATAAAGTCTCATCTATACTTTGAAACAGTTGTGTCTTTTTTTATTTCTCTTCATCTCCTCATTTCATATTCCTATAACCCTAACAAACAGCCGGATATTGACGGTGTAAAATGAAAAACATGACTTTCTTAATCGAGATCAAAAGGGGTGCCTAAGGTAATATAGTCCGAAACATTTTTTAAGACTGAGGAATCTGTGATTATTACACATTTTATTCTCTCTCTCTCTCCCCCTCTCTCTCTCTCTCTCGCTCTCGCTCTTCTCTCTCTCTCTCTCCTCTCTCTCTCTCTCTCTCTCTCTCCAGTTTGTATTGAGTGTAGGCTGAGGGAAGAGTAACATATAGTTATTAAGTCTAGTTGGTTTGTGGTTAGGTATGTCACTCGGTAAGCCGCTGTGGGTAAGTGTTCCATTTCTAGCCCAGAGGAGTAGAGGCAATTGAGGGTCAGTAGTGATATTTTCAACCTGACGGGGATTTGCACCCTTATTTTATCAAGTTTGTCCAGACAATAAATATCATTGTCTTCATCTTGTTTAAAACATATGAACTCTGGAGGATAATGTCTCTTGATGCGTCTTCTGCTTGTTTATTTGTGAGAAGCGCTAAATCACAACCGTCCTCATCTGTGATGGACTTTCTCGTCGATTTCGATGCATGAGGGTTCATCCAATAAACAACCTACACAGTATTTTGTTTATAATGGTGAAGGCTTGTCTTGGACCATCCCCACTTTTGCACAGTTGATAGGAAAGAATTGGTGCACAAGAAAGAGAACCATATGACCTTTAGGCAACTGTTTTGCTTTGCTGATTCATAAGTACATTTTTTCATTTACACCGTCAGCATCCACTTGTTTGTTAACGGACGATTTGTAGAGTTTTTTTTAATTATTAAACTAACCCCTAACCCTAACCCCTAACCCTAACCCCTAACAAACAACCGGATGTTGAGGGTGTAAATGAAAAAATGTACTTATAAATCAGCAAAGCAAAAGGGGTGCCTAAAGGTAATATGGCCCAAGGAATGCCACAATCCTAATCAACGACTGACTTCAGGTTTTTCAAATTCGCAGTTTTCCTTCTCCTAGACTGGTTACCTAGCCAAGTCTGCCCTACTATTTTACCCATAGCTGGAAGGAGCATATATGGATTCATACTTTTCCCCAAGGGTATTAGCGCTATATGAAATGCAAACAGCCTTGTCTAGGATTTGAACTCGGGTCGACAAGTCCATTTCCCACGACTCTAAACATTATGCCACACGCCTTCATATGATATCGCTTGCTTATTGCATTTCTTAGCGTGATGCCTCTTTTCGATATCACCATAAACCGTTAATGATTTAGAACATTTATATCAACAAGGGTTATGCGAAACCTAAGATATTCACATTTACTAAGACAACATATTTATTGATATATGAATAAAACCCTGGAAAACCGGCGTGTTCCATCGTCCAATGACCTACCAGATAAAATGAATTGACGAAATAGTCGAAGGACTATGTAGAAAGAGGAATAAAAACAAGGAAGAGCGATTAAAAAACATGTCGTATATATATATATATATATATATATATATATATATATATATATAATATGTGTGTGTGTGTGGTGTGTGTGTGTGTGTGTGTGTGTGTGTGACAAGTTTCTTTAATCATAAAAAACACAACATCTTCAAAAATACTCCGAAGCCCTATACATTAAACAAAAAGTCCACTTAAACAAGATCAACTTCAAATACAGCTAGCCCATTCTCAAATATCTATAATTTACCGCCAATTCTTCTCCCATTCCCCATAGGATTTTTTATAAATCTGTTAGTTCCTCCTGCTACTCTCTTTTTTTTTAAGAAACACGGAAACATATCACTATTCCACACCTGACGATGGCACTAAATAGAGCCGGAAGTACTAGTGAAATATTTTGTTGTGGATTCATTCACCAATTTCACGCAGGCATAAAACAGATGGCCAGACAATTGGAAAAGATAAAAAAGAAACCCGGCATACAGGAAATATCTGTCGTGTTCAACCAATGATTTATATATATATATATATATATATATATATATATATATATATAATACAGTTACACAACAAAAAGAAAATTTACAAAGATTTTCTTATCTCCTGTCATCTATAAAACATCAATTTCATCACCTCATAATACATCCTGATGAAGGTTTAAAGAAACCGAAACATTTAAGCGTCGATAAATATATTCATCTTATTTTTGGAACACTTGTTTTTTCAAATTTCTTAATATATATATAGAGAGAGATATCATCGTGTCGCGCTAGTGGTACGGATATCCATGATAATCACTCCCCAACCGTTCCTATCATGTATTGCCCTGGGATGTCGTCTGCGGAGCACTTATGATTCTCGGTTGCACTTTTTCTATACTGTTAAGTGATTTTAGTGCTCGAGGCCTGAGAAGCATTCCTCCACCTCCCATGGTGGCAATAATCAAGTTTTTCCATACAGATGCCAACACAAGCGTCTAGCCATTCCGAGTTTCATGGTATTTTAATTCAAAAGCGCAGTGGTCAAATCTGTGTTTTTGCACACATATGATGTTTATATTTTTTTCGGCTGCGTACGCCGTTAGTTCAGAGAAATGGCTTACCGTCTTTAGGGTTCTAACATTTAATGTTGCTATTTTGAAAGATTTTTTTTTTACATCTAAGCGGGTTTTTTATTGGGTTGGGTTCTATGTCTCTGTTATTAGATATTCTGGTTAGGGCTATAACTTCAGTAGAGCGTGTATCTTGTTTGTCAATGCTAAGAGTGCTGTGGTTTATGTCCGTGATGTTTTTGGAGCTCCATAGCTTATTTATCGAACATCGGACCGGGGCTCGAGCCTCAGCAGCACACGTGTTTTTTGTGATAGCGGGAAGCACGATACTGTATTATTCTACGCCTTTGTATACTGTCATGAAAGGTTTAGGTTGGCCCGGTGTCATCATTATCTTTCGGTGGCTGTTTAGTTAACTCAATAAATTAACCAATATATATATATATATATATTTATTATATATATATATATATATATATATATTGGTTAATTTATTAATATATATATTATATATATATAATATATATATATATATTATAAAGAAAAAGTGTCATTGCTATATAGATATTTTTCCATACTTCCAATACAACCAAAACATTTTCCCAACATAGATCACGCACAAAGACACAGATAAAAAGCACAAACACACACTCATACTCGTACACACACAAAGACCCCCCATATATATATATATATATATATATATATATATATATGACATCAAGATATAGGAAATACAGGTATATCTATCTGTCTGTATGTCTATCCATATATATATATATATATATATAATATATATATATATATATATATATGTATATGTATAAGTATTAACTTACCGGTGGGTATAAGTACGATCGTTGGAAGCGCACAATATCCAGAGGATAAGGTTGAGAAAAAACAAAATACAAAGTGCTCAATACAATGTAGAGCATAAATTTATTTTAACAATGGAAAGGAGTAACCTACTCGAGTTTCATCGATTGATTCTTCAGGGTTACTTTAAATTAATCGAGTTTACGATTCATCTTTGGTGTTATAAACATGCCCGTTGGAATGGGACTTAACTTTAGTAGAGGAACGCTTATTTATCTTATTATTTAAATAAGCGTTCCTCTACTAAAGTTAAGTCCCATTCCAACGGGCATGTTTATAACACCTAAGATTAATCGAAAACTCGATTAATTTAAAGTAACCCTGAAGAATCAATCGATGAAACTCGAGTAGGTTACTCCTTTCCATTGTTAATATATATATATATATATATATATATATATTATATATATATATATATGGCATAAGAGGAAATTTCAGATCCGTTGTCTTTATATCACCTATATATCTATATATATATATATATATATATATATATATATATATAATATATATATATATATATTAAATTTTTACTTGAAGGCACTTACAACGCATGTATCGCATAAAAATTCGATACTTTTTCTTATAGAAAATAAACTTGACAGGTGTAATCCCAGTAAAGGATGGCTCGATGTGTAGAATCTACACATCGAGCCATCCTTTACTGGGATTAACTTGTCAAGTTTATTTTCTATAAGAAAAGTATCGAATTTTATGCGATACATGCGTTGTAAGTGCTTCAAGTAAAAATTTAATATATACTTTATCAGCAACGTTTCTAAATAAACAAACATCAAAAATCTTATATATTATATATATATTATATATATATATATATATATATATATATATATATATATATAATATATATAAAATTTAAGATATAAGTGAAAGTACAGATTAATCTATGTATCTATCTATTGTATAATCAATCTATATCTCTACCTATCTAAAAGATCGGTACAGGAAGTGGATAAAAACAGGAAATGATTACAAAATAAATCCATGAAAAAGATAATCTTTTTTTAAAAAGATCTACTTCCATATTTTAGGATGTGATCATGGCGTGAAAAGAATTATTTTCTCTTTGTCCGTTTTATAACTGAAGCGGATAATAATTTCCTGACACTGAAAAAGATTGCTGGTTTGGATTGTTTAATCAAACAACATTATCTTCGAAAATAATGAAATACTTATGAGTAACGATGCATTAAGAAAATTACACTCGATTCTATGTGTAAGTGTGTTTTTGAGAGAGGGAGGGAAAGTAAATGAAAGAGAGAAGGAAAGAGTAAAACTAGGGAGTGAGTGACAATGAGAGTAGAATAAGGGAGAGAGAGAAAGAGGGAGTAAAGTAAAGGAGAGAGGAAGATAGATTAAATTAACGGAGAGAGGGGGAGGGGGAAGTAAAGGAAATACTTCCAAGTAATAATACATTAAGAAATTTACACTCCAATCTATGTGTGTGTGTGTGTGTGTTTGAGAGAGAGAGAGAGAGAGAGAGAGAGAGAGAGAGAGAAAGAGAGAGAGAGAGAGAGGAATAAATAAGGGAGAGAGAAAGAGAGGGTAAAGTAAAGGAGAGAGAGGAAGATAGATTAGATGATTGGAGAGTGAGGGACGGACAGAGAGAGAAAGAGAGAGAGAGAAAGAGAGAGCGAGAGAGAGAGAGAGAGAGAGGGGGGAAGGACAGAGTAAAGTAATGAAAAGAGAGAAAGAAAGTATGCGTTTGAGAGAGAGGGAGAGAGAGAGAGAGAGTAAAACTACGGAGTGAATGACAAAGAGAATAAAATTAGGGAGAGAGAGAAAGAGAGGGTAAAGTAAAGGAGAGAGGAAGATAGATTAAATGATTGGAGAGTGAGAGCGAGAGAAGGACAGAGAGAGAGAGAGAAAGAAAGTGTGTGTTAGAGAGAGAGAGAGAGAGAGAGAGAGAGAGAGTAAAACTACGGAGTGAATGACAAAGAGAATAAAATAAAGGAGAGAGAGAGAAAGAGGGGGAAAAGTAAAGGAGAGAGGAAAAATAGATTAAATTAATGGAGAGAGAGAGAGAGAGAGAGAGAGAGAGAGAGAGAGAGAAGGACAGAGTAAAGTAATGAAAAGAGAGAAGGAAAGTGAAAGTAAAGTAATGGAGAGAAAGAAAGTGAGAGAGTAAAGTAAGAAACAGAGAGCATAAAGTATAGGAGAGGGGAAAAAGAGAAAGTAAGGTAAAGAGAGAAAGAGAGAGAGAGAGAGAGAGAGAGAGAGTAACATAAGCGACAAATTGAAAGAGAGAGAGTAAAGTAGGGGAGACAAATAAAGAAAGACAAAAGTAACAGAGAATGAGAGGAAGAGAGCGAGTAAGGGAGAAAGAAAGAAAGAAAGTGTGAATGAATTAAGAAAGAAAGAAAGAGAATAAAGTAAGGGAGATAGAGTGTGGAAGAGAGAGTAAATTACACACCTATCTATAGCGTGAAATTGTACTGATTCATTTTTTTTCTTCGCGTTGACTAGTGATACACTGATCATTATATACAAGCGTCCGATAATTGGTACCGCAAAAAAGTGGGGTTGAGTTGACCATTCAGTTTTAGATGTAGAGCAAATAATTAATCAGGTACTCTCTACCTAGGATTCTCCGAATGGAGTGTCAGGATAATTCTGACTGAGTTAAAATTATCCTGATGATCCACGAGGAGAAACCTTGGTAGATAATCTCTGACTCATCAGTTCAAGATGTTGTAAAAATTGATTTTAAAAACGTAATATTAACCACAGTGTATATTTGACACGGTAATATCTCTAACAGTCGATATTGAGCACTGTTGGAAAAAACTTTAAGATGTATATTTGACACTGTAATATCACTAACAGCAGATATTGATCACTGTTGAAAGAATTTTACGATGTATATTTGACACGGTAATATCACTAACAGCAGATATTGAGCAGCGTTGAAAAAAACTTGAAGATGCATATTTGACACGGTAATATCACTAACAGCAGATATTGAGCACTGTTGAAAGAACTTTAATATCTATATTTGACACGGTAATATCTCTAACAGCAGATATTGAGCACTGCCAATTTCTTTATTTAATGTGAAGTTAAAAAAATAAAAATAAAACTAAGACCTATATTGAGACCCTAATGAGCCCCTGAGCAAGAATCGGCGAGTAAGATCCAACTTTCCAATTGACGATGTCCTCTTCTGCTTGACAATGCTCGACCACGCAAAGCATCTGGACAAAGGAGAAAATCACCTCATTTGGGTGGAGAACTTTACCGCTTCCTCTATACTCACCAGATTTATCACCTTCAGGCTATTATCTCTTTTTGGTACACTGAAAGAGTGTTTGAGAGGTAAAAATTATTCCAATGAGGAGGAAGAGAAATTTGTAGTGAAGAAGTGGCTCAAAGAACAGTCAACGGAATTTTACGGGGCAGGGATACATGCTATCATTCGAAGGTGAAACATTACTGTTAAGAGAAACGGTGACTATGTGGAGAAGTAGGGATGTGATCCACAGAAGACAAGCTTCTTTTTGATGTATGATACATGTTATTGTGTTGGTATTTATACCTGTCCTAAACAAAATTGCATTACTTTTAACTCACACTCATATCTTTTGTCTTTATTTTACATTGCAAATATTAATTTTACTAGCAAAATAAAAAACGCCCTCTGTGTGACGTAAAATAAATATTACCTGAGGAGATGGGAGTTGAAAATTTAATATTAGAGAGTTTGTATCATAAGTAAAATCATCAAATTTATTAAAAGAGTAAAAAATAAAATAAATTTATTAAATTTTTAACAAATATAAGAAAATTGAAATGGAAACTTAGTTCTGATAACTTTAAATATATATTAAAATAAAACAAACTAAATATAGATAGATAATACCAGGTATGTATTTATTAAAACTTGTCTACAAATCTAATGAGGACTGCCTAACATTGCATGCTCAAATTTATTCTACGTTATGACGTTTTAGGTAGTGTGACGTAATCAGTGACGTCGTTTTTGTTACAGACAAAACCGGAAGCGAATCTCCATTATTAATAGATATATTTTTCCATACGCGCACAAACAGACTGACAGACTTTGACACACAAACACTGACAGACACACAGACACACATATATATATATTCAATATTTGTTTAAAACTTTAAACTCAGACGGTGTAAAAAAACTCCCGGCACTATAATTTGTAAATACAAAATACAAATCTATACCTCGAGAAAAATGACATAAAAACGAAAAGTCCAAAACACACGTACCACCTGAAAATTATCAACCAGCACCACCTTATTTTGGAAAAGAAAATTATCTAAAGAGTTAAATATGCTAAACTGCTCAATACATTAAGTTGAGCAAATAATATTAGTAAACCCTAAAGAATCAGATACAATCTACCTAGGTTTCTCCTAATAGAGTATCAGGATAATTCTGTCTGAGTTAAAATTATCCTGATGATCCATGAGGAGAAACCTTGGTAGATAATCTCTGACTCATTAGGCTTTGCTATATATATATATATATATATATATATATATATATATATTACTCACACGCAAACACACACACACATATATATATACACACGCATCTATATATATACGCACATATATACTGACAGATTCACACACTCATATACACTCCCACACACCCATATATATATATATATATATATATATATATATATATATATATATACCCTAGACATATATATGTAAAAAATACACAAAGACGCACACACAAACACACACATATGCATATACATACATATATGTAAAACACACACGCATATGAACATATATACACATACATAAAAACTCACATATATATAAATATATACATATGTATATATATAAACACACACACACACACACACACACACACATATATATATATATTATATATATATATATATATATATATATATATATATATATATATATATACTAATCCGAGCGTGTTTTGGTTGTTTAATTAAAGAACATTATCTTAGAAATAATGAAATGCATTCACGTAATGATGCATTAAGAAAATTACCCCCAATCTTTAGCAGGAAGCTGTGTCGAATCATTTTTTTTCCATTCGCATTGATTAGTGACACCCAGATCTGTTTTAATAAATAGCCCAGAAAATTCATTAATGAAAAAAAATCTCTAGATCTTAGCCCCGGGATAAAATAGGAAGAGCAATTTTCTCAACCCAGTCAGCCGAAAATTATGGAAATAAATAAATATTGTTTTGATAGAGTTTTCGTTCCTGATTTTCTGATAATTAATTCACAATAAAGATAAAACAATAACAAAAAGAAAACAGAAATCAATTTCACTTCCTAATTACAATATCTATTGATAATGGAGATTCGCTTCCGGTTTTTGTCTGTAACAAAAACTACGTCACTGCTTACGTCACATTACCCAAAATCGTCATAACATAGAATAAATACACTCAAAATTTGAACATGCAACATTAGACAGTCCTCATTGTTTTTTAAAACAAGTTTTAATAAATACATGACTGGTATTATACATCTATATATAATTTGTTTTTTTAATACATATTTAAAGTTTACATTTCAAATTGTTTTATTTTTTAATCCTTTAATGAATTTGATTATTTTACTTACTTAGGGTACAAACTCGCTGACATTGAATTTTTTACTCCCACCCCTCAGGCAATATGTTTCAAAAATCTACTTTTACATCGCCCGTTGTGTGTTTTTTATTTTGTACTAGTTTATATAAAGATGCATTTTCCGATATAAAATAAGTTCACATATTTTCAATAAAGTAAAACACTGAGCGTGTAGAGACCAATATGCACATAGGGTCGACCGAACAGATTGAAGTATGATTTTACACTTCTAAGGTTATCGATTTAGAGAAAGAAAATCATTATTTATCAAGTTTTAGCATGTACATTATGAATACATTTCTATAAAATGTTGCCCGCCAGGTGTGTCTAAAAAGTACCGGGGATATTTACTTTAATTCTAAACAATAAATCCCTGTCAGCCTGTAGAATACGCCGACTGCACCTCTGTAGAAGGGTGAAGCACCGCAAATAACAAGAAGACAACTCAAGCAAATTTAAGTTTATAATTACTATATTTATGTTAAGAGTAATTTTCCAATATTGAAAAAGTTTACATATTTTCAATGAAGTAGAACGTGAGCGTGTATTGACCAATAAACATATATATATATATATTTACCAACCCCTCCGCACGAGCAGGATGCGACACAAGGTCAATTTCTTAAGCGGGGTTTAACAGGTTTGAATTCAGAGTTTTCCTTCACCTAGACCGGTTGCCTGATCAAAATTAAAGAGCCCAGTCTGCCCTACTATTTACCCATAGCTGGAGGGAGAGTAGGATTCATACCTTTCCCAATTCTTAATTACTATATATGCTGTAAAGAGGCATTTTCTGAGTTCTCTCATGTGTATTAATCCTATGCCAACCCAATAGATAAAAAATGTGTTTTAAATGTGGTAAGAAATGAGTTAAAATTTTTTGAATACCCACTAAAATGAATAAAATAAAAATATATTCTGAATAAAATAGCCCAAGGGTTGATATGCCGTAAAACAAACCAAACAAAGTAGAAACAATAAACTTCATGTAAACCATGAAGTTTCTTGTTTCTTGTTTGTTTGGTTAGTTTTACCCTTCAGAGTAACCAGCCTCCAGTCCAATGTACTTTTCCATCATTCTCTGTTAAGCTATTATCGCACATTAGACCCAAATTGATTTGCAACTTCAACTCTCTAAGCCAATTAGAGCCTCGTTTCAGATAAATCTGAGTTAACACCCTGTCAATCAAACTATATGAACTCACATTGATTGTCCACCGTTTTACGGTTATTTGAAACTACACTACACTCTTGAAATGATATGCTATGCCAATACATTATGTAACAAATAGTGTATTTTTACAGCCGATATTGGGAAATTAAAAAGAGAAATAAAAGAGCTTTTAGCAAGTGCACATTTCTGTATATGCCTCATAAGAATTAAATGTGGTTTTGGTTTTAGTCGCTAAAATTGTTTCTTATAATACGTTAGAAGGCTACAGAGAAGTCTCTAACGTACCTGAACACATATATAATACAATCCTAACGAAGAGGTACATATAACAACAATACAGCCATTATTGTCCGAGCACATGTAACATGAAATATACAACACAGATACAAACAATTTAGGACGAAAGCTTTTGGGAAGTAAGAAAGCGTTCTTAATGAATAAATGAGTGACTTACTGTAAATGACCCACGTGGTAGGGTCTATAAAGGGCTACGTACTCACATGGGGACAAGCCTATAGGTGGGGCGAGGGTCAGGACCCTCAACCTTAATGGACAGTGACACAACTCGTCTAGTGGTGTCTTTGTGGTTACCAGGCCAAAGAGAGGTATATAGCTTGGCGGGCTGAGTTTAAATATTTAGATAGTAGTGCCACATAGTGGCAAATACTCGCGGGAAGGACAGGTAACTCTTTTCCATTCAAATCCATCTCCACAAGGGCAGACAATCGCTACAACCTAATAACATATTACAAGATTTTTATATCTAATAGCAATATAGAAATACGGTTTTCCTTATGTGAATTCCCGAAGCCTGAGTACCTCACGTGGTGTAATGGTTAGCAAACTAGATTTGCAAAACATTGTTAGTGAGTTCGATTCTCATTGGGCGCCCCATACTTCCGGCATTGTGGCACATATAAGTTAACTTTATTAAATAACTATATGCTGCAAGACATATTTAAAGACTAACTTTTAGTCAAGCATTTTCTTCAAATACCAAACAAGTCTCTCTGTGGCTGTTACGTATCCCTGGACCAATATATAAGAATCGATGATTACTTCGTAAAATACACAGAGCGAATCTGGAAAGGAGGCGGTCTAATAACATGTCAGATCTTCCGGTGGAAAAGATATAATGTTGTGAAACCCGAAATCTATAAGGATACTGGTGTAACATCACCAATGACCTCTTTAGTGTATTTGGACAAGACTCTATGCTACGAGACCGCGGAACAACTACCAGCCCTTTTGTTTTTATGGGTTAATGTTAGGCGGATCATTTTTAGAAGAAGACCATAAAGTAATGAAACCTAACGAAAACAAAGAAAAAAACTGGGACCTTTCCCCGGGAAATGACAAAAAAATCATCAAGAAAAAAAAAAGAAGAAAAAATAGGACTATGGATATCGGCACCATGCCAAAACGCTCGAAGCAAGATTTGATGAATTAGAAAATGGAAGAATTAAGATTGTCTTCAAAATGGTACTGCTGGAATCTTTTTCAAGATAACAGAGTTTTGTATATCACAAACTAGCAGACCTACCCGACATAGCTTGGTATTTAAAAAGTTAAAAATAATCCCATATCAACACTTGCATATAGATTAATAAAAAGTAGCAGAACCTGCGGATATGCCACAGTATAACTTCATAATTACAACGTTTGATATATTTACTTAAGAGCTATTGCGAAATAGTTCAATATGTAAAACGTATAACATTGTTGATTCAACACTCTTTTTATTATTAAACAGATTAGAATTTTCGCTTCCAAATGCTCACTCTATCTCTCTATCATTCCCCAACTCTCTTTCTTTATTTCTTTCTTATCATATTTTTCTATGTCGCATGTCCTTTTTTTCCCCTTTGTTTCTTTATAATAAAAATGAAGTGCTCCATTATTTAGCTAAGGTGACGACACTTATAAGAAATAAGAATTCGGCAGAAAAGCGACACCAGATAATCATGATTTATATTTTTGTATTTCATCTTGGACGATTTGCACGGTCTCATTTTGAAGCAGAGGGTGTTGTTGCAAGATGATAACAGTCGGAATATTAAGGAACAATAGTATTAATATATAGATTAAGAAGATTGATTAAGATTATTCTTATATGTTTGTTTTATCATTTTTTATTCTTTATATATTCTTGTTGAGATTTTTGTGATATAAGGCGTGTGATAAAAGCCCACTTCTATTTATAGACTCGCCGAGAACCATGTGATCAACCTCTTGGCCAATCACTGGCAGTACTCTGCTGCTGAAACAATACTTAAACCCAGGAGTACTGGTCATAGCTGCTCATAACTACCTTGAACCTTCGTGGACGACGGACATAGGATTGTATCACTGAACCTTTACCAATACGCTGGATAGGACTTATTCGCAGGATAGGACTTATACACTTACCAAAGGATTCCATAACTCAGGACTTACTTACTTAAGCCATTTTCAACTGGCCAAGGATGGCATTTAAGCCCTTAACAGGTTATGGGCCCAGCATGCTTCCACTGCTTTTTGAAGTGGTGTATAATGGCCGGGTTAGCTCAGTCGTTAGAGCGTTCGTCTATAAACAACAAGGTTCCTAGTTCGATAGCGGCCCTCGCCAACTCAGCGTATGAGTAGCACGGGGATCTGTGTGGTAAAGTAAGGAGTTGATGGTAGGTGTGGCGCTCCACCTCAGATCCAAAAACAATCTCCTTGGTCTAGCGCTAGTGATAAGGGGATAGACTCCCTCACTGATTGGCTGATACTTGACTTTAGGCCACCCGACGTCGACTTATTATTCTTGTTTGTATTTTTTCTTTTAATTTTCTTTTATTTGTTTTTTAATCTTATTCTATCCTTAATTAATTTGTTTTATTTTTTATCATTTTAAAGAAATTCATTTTTATATATCATTTATTACCTTCTATTTTCCTTTAGTATTTTTATGTAAATAAGGATCGAAATTATTTTGCCCGCTCTCGGACCAAAATTGAGCGTGGGTTTTATTCAGGATTTTCCTTTTCCTCGATTGGTTGCCTTCCCAAAGCTAGAGACGAAAGTACGTTATTTTTTGACGATTTAATTCTCACAGATAATTTTTTGACGATAATTTTTTGACGATTTATTTCTCACAGATAATGCATAAAAACAGAAGCCGATCAATGGACGTGACCGAAAGCGCTTGGTAACAGGTTTTGGGGCAGTTTTTATATCAATTGGACCCCGATATAAGGAAATTAGCCACCGAAAAAAAGGTAGATTATCATACATTTTACATATTGAATTATTTAGCAATAGCGCTTAAGTATACATGTGAAACGATATAGTTTAACTACCACGCCGTTCTTGTACGTTAATATGTGCACCTACAGTAGAGAAAATGATCTACAAAGTATAGTAAAGTTGACGGAGCGGCCTATTGATGGTATCAGTCGGATAATGAAGGAGTCGATCCCCCTTGCGTTACATCAGGGAGATTATTTTTTCATATGAGGTGAAGTGCCGCCGCTACCATCTGCTCTCCACTTTACCGCAGAGATCAGATTACACAATGTGTGCTACTCATGCGCTGAGTTGTCGGGGTAGGGGAAGTTATCGTAACGGCAACTTGTGATTCCAAGGTGGGCGCTCTATCGGCTGAGCTAAACTTAACAGTAATTATGAACTTTTGTTTAGTAAATTAAGGTGTCACAGAAAAAACAGAATCCACAAAATTTGTAATAAAACTATTAATTTTAACTAGGGGGGTTAGGGTTAAGGTTTAGGGTTAGGGTTGGGGTTGGGGTTAGAGTTAGGGTTAGGGCTCTGTTTTTTCTGGGTTAGCCTGTACAGGGTGACCCAGAAAAAAACAACCCAAATTATTTATTTATTTTCCCATTAAACTAACCCTAACCCTAAACCCTAACCCTAAATCCCCCTAGTTAAAATTAACAGTTTTATTACAGAATTTGTGAGTTCTGTTTTTTCTGGGACACCCTAATTTACAAAACAAAAGTTCATTATTACTAACTGAACGTCATATAAAAACTAAATTCCTGGGCCTGAAACATTATTTCGATGCAAAATTGCAATGGAGAAATAACATCTAACAATTTTTGTCGACATGTTTGTCTGAAGCCTTAAGTCATTGATAAATTGAAACAAGTAGGACAAAGATTTCATTCAAATCTTCGGAAGCTGTTTTCAGATTTTCTCCTACGCCAATTCATTGCCATATTTTATTAGCATTTCAACATTTGATTCCGGGGATATTTTTTTATTTTATTTGTGGCATTAATTGTACTTCTTTAGTTCAATTGATGTTTAATTTTATATTCAATTTCTTCTTTAACATCTGTGAATTCATTTTCTGTATTTATTTTTTTATTTTTAGAAAAATTCGTATCAATGTTTTTTGGGTTTTTTTTATTCTTAAAACATTTCCTTTCTTCCTTTATTTCTGTTGCATCTTCTTTTTTTTCTTTTCGTTTCCGCTCGTTTCCACATTCATTTTGTGAGAAATTTTGTACTTTTTTCTGTAAGTGTTTTGTTTATTCTGTGTTTGTTACTTTAAAAAATTCTATCGCATCTTTAGTTTCATGAAATAAATCATCCCACATAATTTGTAGGAAAAGTGAATTCACAATTGATCACAGTACAGTAGCCAGATCGTTCAAGAAATTTTATTCTGGTTGTAAGAACCTTGATGATCCGGTCAGATTAGGTGGGCCTGAAACCGTGGATGCCAATACAAAGAGACAAATACAGCAAGTAGCAAAAAGAGAGTATCGGTGTTGCATACTGGCTTCTTCAAACTCACGCTACTCTGACTCGTATACGTTGCGGGTATACAGCGGAAATCGTTCCTGACCCCTAGACGATGTATCTAGTAGTCAGCATTTGAACTTCAATAACAACAGATACGCGTATACAAAAGATGACTCTTCTTTATTTTCTTCGGTGTGTGGTAGGTGAGTGGCGGGCATGGAAAATGACACTACGACTACTTATGTGGTGGAAGGTGGTGGGCGAGCCTCACTGCTCGCTAGCAGCGCCCGACCGTATCAACGGTCAGACACCTTCTGCTTTCTTCGCCGTCTCTTCGGGGTCTCTCTGTGGGGTCTGTCCGGGTCTGCTTAAGTACCGACGACCGCCCACACATTCTTTTGTTCCTTCACCGGAAGTCCTTTCCCTTTGTTCAAGTTAGCGTTTGTCCAGATGAGTCCTTTGTCACACCTCTTTTGTTATACTAAGATTTCTGTCTCGCCTATGTATTGTTTTTCCCTGTTCAATTTTCCTTTGTCTTTTCGACTTCCCGCGCAGAACAAACAGTCAATCTGCAACATCGGCATCTCACAGTATGGTGTGTTTAGTCGCCTATACGAACCCAGCAAAAAAGCTTGACACTGCCGAATTGTCTCTCACGTTACTAAAATATTGCGAAACTTTTGACTCACCAAAGTAAGAATGCCTTTGTACAGAATTTGAATTTGAATTTTCTTTACCCAAACTAGTAAATTGTGACACAAGATCAATTTCTTAAGCGCAATTTAACGGATTTGAACTCAGCGTTGTATTTCTCCTAGACTGGTTATCACATGAAGTCCACTCTGCCCTGCAAGTTTAGCAGAATGGAGAATGCACCTACGTAGCAAACATTAAAACGTCACAATGAGTTCAAAATGTATTATCATACAGCTTAAGCCACAATTTAATTGATTATCTAAAATATCTATGGTAAAAACAATTGTATATCATATACCATTTTCAAAATATATTATCGCAATCTGGTGAAAATTATTTAAAAACACCAGGTAATAATGATAGGTTATCCTAAACTTTCAATTGTGTATATATAGAGAGAACCATAGCCGGCTAATTTACATCGAAAGAAATTTGAAGAAGGAAGAAGAAGAACCCGTGGCTACCCCCGTAGATTGAATAAAGGGTTGGGTTCAAAGTTTCGTGATGGCTCGCGATTACAACAAGAACGTTCCCAAGTTCGGAAAAGAAGGTTCCCGAGTCCGAGAAGGTTCCCGAGTCCGACAAGAAATACCTGAAGTGACCGGAGAGCACATCGGCCGAAACGTTGTACAGATAACAACAAAGATGAGGACAATAGTCCGAATAATCCAAATAATCCAAATTATCAAGCCTTATCTTGCAAATTCAGAGAAATAAATATTTCTTTATCTTAAAGTTTCTTTCTACTTTTGTTGTTTTTTTCCCCATTTTTTTTCTTTCACAAAACTCTTTATTCCTTGGTTCGTTGGGCCACTTATTTCGTTCTGTCTTTCTTTCTTTCTGCCTTTCTTTCTTTCTTTTTCTTTTTTTGGGTTCTTTCCGTCTTTTTTTCTTTCTTTCTTTCTTTGTTTTTTTATTCCTTTCCTTCTTTGGTTCTTTCTTTCCTTCTTTCTTTCTTTCCTTTCCTGTAGTTTTTCTCCCTTTTTTTTCTTTCACAAAACTCTTTATTCCTTGGTTCGTTGGGCCAGTTATTTCGTTCTGTCTTTCTTTCTTTCTGCCTTTCTTTCTTTCTTTCTTTTTCTTTTTTGGGTTCTTTCCGGCTTTCTTTCTTTCTTTCTTTCTTTTTTTTCTCTTTCCTTCTTTGGTTCTTTCTTTCCTTCTTTCTTTCCTTTTTTTCCATCTTATTTCTTTTTTCCCTTTCTTTAGACCTTTATTCATTTCTATCTTTATTTATCTAGTTTTTGTTTCATTTTGGCTTGCTTTTCTCCACATCCTATTTTTGAATTCCCCTTCAAGTATACAAATCTAAAATCTTTTATTAGCCCTTTTGTATTGGCCCTATTTTCGTCCATAGATATTCCTTCCATGTGCCCCCCCCCCACCAATAAATCGATATGGTCCCTTATTCATTGCTTTAATAATGCAAAAAGATCTGAGGAAACAAAATGGCGGATGTTATACAGAAGAGAGGAAATTACATAGACTTTACTAAGTACACAGTGTTTCTGGAAAAGAGTGCATTCTATCTATTTATCTGTCTATCTATCTATCTATCTATCTATCTATATATATATATATATATATATATATATATCTTGTCCCAATACTAAATTCCGGAAAATACTCAACGACAACACCACCATTTTAGAAACACACACACACACACACATATATATATGTCTCTCTCCCCTCTCTCTCTGTCTCTCTCCCCCCCTCTCTCTGTCTCTCTCTCCCCTCTCTGTCTCTCTCTCTCTCTGTCTCTCTCTGTCTGTCTGTCTGTCTGTCTGTCTCTCTCTCTCTCTCTCTCTCTATATATATATATATATTGCCTACTTAATCCAGTTAGATATAAGTATGTAGGTATCTATATATCCGCACAGACTTTACTAAATACAATGTTTTGAAAGAGTGCATTCTATCTCTCTCTATCTCTCTCTCTCTCTCTCTCTCTCTATATATATATATATATATATATATATATATATATATATATATGCCTACTTAACCCAGTTAGATATATGTATGTAGGTATGCATATATCAGCACATACATTATTAAATAAATACAGTGTTTCTTAAAAAACGATAAAAGCACTCGCTAAAACCCTACCAGATTAGTACAAAACAATCGACAGTGGCTAGGTCAATAAATCTTATTATAATAGAGATTGTGTGTTTGCCTGTGTTTGTCTGTCATCGAAACTATATTACGACTCAAGACATAATTCCCTTTGTTATTTACGTCACATTCACCATGATCTTATTTTTATCTAAACCTCAATTCAGGTATTGCCTGGGGGACAGCCCCCTGGGATCGACGCTATTAACTTGTAAAGATCCAGGGCCGAAGCCACTGGACCCCCACCCCGTCGGGCGGGTTTACATTTTATTTACCTCGTACCCCGCTTGTACGGGTTAGACATGTGTTGGCTAGGGGGATGGCCCCCTGGGATCGACGCCGTTAATTATAGCAAACCCTCCCCCGAGGGGTGGGTTTGCATACTAATAACATGCAATTATGTTTATATATACAAAAACATAGTGGTTTACATTGTGAACCGGAATGCTAATTTGCATATTGATATCAAAAAATTGATTTTAATAAATATGTACTTAATATTATTTATTTCTAATTGTTTGGTTTTATCTTAATGAATATGCGCAAAAATATCGGGGATAAATCTTAAAAGAAATCCATGAACAAGAACAGATAACTGAGATTTTATTCTTTACTTCCTATTTTAACTAAATAGTTAAATTAGGAAAATTTAGCAATGAAAGACGAGAGTGATAGATGGCTATATATATATATATATATATATAATATATATATATATATAATAGAGTAAACTACAGACACGTGTTTCGAGGTATCACCTCTCATCAGTGCAGTTATACAATTTTAGCAGCTACCTCTGGTCGGGTTCGAGAACCAAACGAACTTACGCTCACCAAACCTCTTACCCATACGACCACAGTCAGCTGCCAAGTATAGCAGGCTATTTAATCGCTACATTTCTAAGCGGAAATTAATTCACCTAGAGGTCTCAAACTTTGTAAACAAAGTGAGTCTTAGCTGAACGCAGAATACGGTGAATTTTGCAATTAAATCCCTTCTAAATAAAGTGCTCAACCAAAATTGGGAGCGTATAATAGAGTAAACTACAGACACTTGTTTCGAGGTGTGTGTGTGTGTGTGTGTGTGTGTGTGTGTGTGTGTAAACATATATAATGTTGGACATATTCTAGTCCAGGTGAGTTTTGGAAAAGAAAAAACATACTACCACAAATATGAAACTGTTTTTGCAAACATCCGTTAACACGGAAAACAAAAAGTATAAGCAATGATATTGTCTTTTGCTGAGAAGTACCTCTTCTTCTTCTTCTTCTTCTTCTTCTTCTTCTTCTTTTTATTATTATTATTATTATTATTATTATTATTATTATTATTATTATTATTATTATTATTATTATTTTCACCCCTTTTGAGTTTTTCACATCAGCATTAGCTGATGGCATTTCACTGGGTTTGAGTGACAAGTCTTTTCAGGTTTGCAAGACTCTTCTGAGTATTCTAGCCGATTGCAGCAATGCAGTAGTCCGGATGGCCTCAATTCTTATTATTATTAAACAACAAAGTATTTTCTATTAATTACCAAACAAGAATGCACGACACCCAGCCGAACAGAGAACAAAACAACCCCCAGAAGAAAGCCAAACAGCAGTGCCCATTAGAGTTGAGTTCAAATTCCAGTTGCACTATTAAGTTTACCTTCGGACTAATACTCTTGGGAAAGGTATGAAATTTCTCCTCCCCTAGATAGGGATGAAATAGTACCACTGCTCGTAAATCGATGGTTTTGATATTAGATACCCCACAAATATGCCATTAAACAATGAAACTGAGACCGAACCCAGGAGTTATGGAAATGAAGGGTTATTTCATACTCCCTAGAACTCCCTGAATCGAGCCTCACATTTTCATGTCATACTCAAGACACCCAAATTAGGGGGTCTTATCTTTCTGGAGAGGATTTAGTCGGCGTATTCTAAACCCCACCGAGAGAATTTAAAAAATAAATGACTTAACTTTTTAGATATTTGAAGTCTCTGCGCAGGAAGTACTTTTTGACCTTTTCGGTGAAAAGAGAACTTTGTCAAAATACAGCTCTCAGTCGCGATGGTGCGTGAGGGTGATTTATGGTTGATGTAATATTTTGAAAAATTTGACCTTTCAGTCTATCTGGGTGTTGGTCTGTAGCGGTAATACAAATCTGAGAAAGACATATGGACGTTTTTTTAATCAGACTTTAAAGTTTCTGCTAAACTGGTCTGCCTTCTGATCGCGAGATTTATTTGTTTTTGATATTATTTTTACTAGCAAGAGTATGCGCACTTTGGACGTAAGTATTTTAATGTTAGGAAATATATTAAATTAGGAAGATTAACGAAATTAAATAAGAACGCATATAAAATCATTATACTTATTTTAATTATTTTTTAAAGTGGTTTCTATATAAAATCGTTGATAGGATTGATTTTAATACGTCCGAAAATAGAGCAATAATATTAGATATCAATAAGACAAAGTAATTATTTACTAAACCCGGATTTGTTAAAACCAGAATGTAAATTAACATCAGATATTTTGTAAACGTTTATTTCTCAGTGATATATAAGACACATTGCAGGATTTAAAATGCTCTAATAACGTTTTTTTTTCAGGCAAATCTAACTTAGATTTTCATAGATACATCGTTAATAAATAAGATTAATTCAAGTGGTTTCTATATAAAATCGTTGATATGATTGATTTTAATACGTTCGAGAATAGAACAATAATATTAGAGATCAATTGTTGTATACTCTCTTTCTTTACTTCTTTTATTCTTCTGTTTATCTTTGGTATCTTACGTTATACTTCTATGTTATCTTATGTCTATCTATCTTATGTCTTCTTCTAACATCTCTTCTAGCGTCTGGACTTCGTCTTGGGGACTTCGTGTCTGGTCTTCCATTGGGGATTTCTATTTATCAGAAGCCCTGTGTCATTGTTAGTTTTTAGATAATAACCCAAGACTTCGATTTGCTTTAGATCATATCCTATTCCGAAATCCCCACCAGACTACCTGCGCAGATTGAGTCGGCATTGCGCTTAACGTGACTTACCACTTTCGTGGTTTGGCCAATCTGACTAAAAATACTTTCTAATCTAAATCGGAAGAGGGTCTTCTTCACCTATTCTCTCGGTATCCACCGGAAGGATCAGGATGAGGTCAAGCCTTGTCATTCAATCCTTCAAGGCCGCCGGTTGCAACTTATAACAGCCATTTTGGTTTCCACACTACTGTAAATAAGTGTTAGGCTAGTAACAATTATGTAAAACAATAAGACCAAGTAATTATTTACTAAACGCGGATTTGTTAAAACCAGTATGTAAATTAACATCAGATATTTTGTAAACGTTTATTTCTAAGTGATATATAAGACACATTGCAGGATTTAAAATGCTATAATAACCTGTTTCTTTAAGGCAAATCTAACTTAGATTTTTATAGATACATCGTTAATAAATAAGATTAATTCAATGTATTAACGATTTTGAATATAAACCAAATACTCATTGATAAACTTACGCAGTTGCTGCGGGTATTGTTACGTAAGTAGTGAGGTAGTTTCGGTTACAGCCAGACAACGAATCTCCATTATAATAAAATAGAAACCTATACGGTGTCTCTCAAAATAAATACACAACCTAAAGACCGCTCTGTCGGCTGGGGCGTTAGAATACACCGACTGCACCTCTGCAGAGGGGTAAGACTCCCCCAATGGGGCTACCTGTTGGCCGTGGGTGGCGACCCGTGATGCTTAAGGATAGAGCCCAGGTGGATGAGCAGTTCATGATATGGAATACTCCACTTTGGCCCTATCTTGGGCTAGACGGGCGGTTGGAGAAGCCCCCTCCGATCAATCGGCTGGTCACGTCAAGCCCTAGCACCTATATGATTTTCCCAACCCTATTGCCCTTATGGCAAGCCCCAACCCCTTTTTATCATATGGGTGCTAGAAGGCAGTGGCTGCGGGTCTACATGTCCTGGGAATGGCGTTAAACTCTATCTGATGGTGAGGTTCCAGTTTTGGAGGTTTGGGTAATGTGGAGCACCCCTTCATCACCATTGCTCCCTGGTCCACTCTGACCCGGAGTGGTAGTACCTGTTAGGGTCCCATCTATGGGTTAAATAGAAAAATGTATTAATAAAAAAATTGTATTATCCATTAAGAATTGATTTATTTCAAAACTTTATCGGCATTAAATGACCCACTGAGGTTGATATGCCGTAAAACAAAACAAACCAAACCAAACCAAACAACCTAAATAACTTATACAGTAATCTATGTAATATATTAACACTCACGAAAAACATTTTTGAAAATAAACATTTTAATATATATATATTTAGCATCTCTTTTAAAGGAACTAATCGTAATATTATTCCTTATCGATTTACTGGGGGTTGATTTCAATGAATCATTAAATTTTGATGTTAAACACTTGGTAAAACGATATTGACCTACGTTATTAAAAGGCACGAGACAAATTCCGGGGGTCATGTTGCAAAAATGGATTCATTGATGGATTCAACCTTTACCGAGGGTATTAGCACTATGTGAAATACAAACAGGCTCATTTGGAAACAGTGTTCATTTTCTTTGGTTGCATCACGATAACCATGGAAACTATAATAATACATGCAAAAAGAATTATTTAAATAAAGTCTGAACACTTCTAATGACATCTAACATATGGGGTTGGAAGAGGTTTGGGAGTTTTATGGACTTAAAGGTAGCCGGATACTCTAGTTACGTGTTCTTATAGTTTTCGCTTTTTACCCCATCTCATTTAGTGGTCGCGCTAAAAAGGGAAGGATTTAATGAACGAAAAATAAAGAAACAGAGACAGAAGGTGGTTTTATGATTTAGGCTTTATTGACCGGTCATAGTCACCTGTGGCAAGGAAATATCTCCCTGACCAGTAGGAGCGACTAGACCCAGTTACGGCCCAAACTAGAATGGCCGAGATATTCTCTTGGTGGGGTCGGAAGTCAGGCCTTTTTCTCGCACATGCGCGGAAGGTTCCTCTGGTGAAGGTTCATGAGAGTTTATTTTATTTATTTATCATTTTAATTTTATTCTAATCACCCACAAACTACAAAACAAGCAGGCACATTTTAAATAAAACAACAGATGTAGGGACGATCATCAAAATTCAATCAATTCTCATAATTAAAAAAAATCCAATTTTCGATACGGCCAAGTTTGTTAGAAATAAATTCCGGAAATGAGGTTAATAAAATAAAAATAAAATATAAATAAATAAAAATTACCAACTGTTGCTAAGATATTTTTCATGTTTTATGTTGTCTGCACAACAAGGGAGATAACTCCTCTTAAAATTCGTCTAATAAATAAACAAACGAAAAAAAAAACGAAATGAATATTAATCTTTTTTCTTTTTTTTTTTTTTGAATTCTCAAAAATATTTGCGATCGACAATTTATTGATCGACAAGTTGTAAATTCATAATCCTAATTCTCTAGGATTAAGGATTATCCGGATTTTGTTAAACATCTACTAATTCTAGTTTCTGCTGATTTTACTCAATCCATAAATATCTGAAAATGAAATCTCCTCCACACAGAGAGTTTTTCCCGGTGTTAGGCGTGGAACTGCGAAGTGCTGTCAACTTCCTCCGCACACGAAATAAATAAATAAACAAATATATAAACAAAAAAAAGTGTGGACCTCGAACTTCCAACTAAACAGCAGCACCTCCCACATTATTAGCTACATAAACAAAAAATCATTCTTTTTACAATTAGATAAAAAAGACAAATTTTGAATAAAAAAATTTAATCTAAAAAAAAAATTAGATTAAAAAAATCTAAATTAAAAAAAGAATTTTTGAGTAAAATGAAATTATTAAGAATTATTCTCTTAAAAAATTTTGATTTAAAAAAAAATTAATAAAAACAATAATTAAAAATATGTTAATAAAAAGATAATTAAACAGAATTAATTAAAAGAAATCAAATTGAAAAAAATAAATTACAAAGATTTTAAATAAAAAAAATTAAATGAAAGAATTAGATTAAGAAATTTTAAAATGAAACAAAATTTAAATCAATTTTTTGAAAATTATCAAATTAAAAAAAATTGAATTTAAAAAAATAATATTTTTGGTTTTAAAATTATAAAGTAATAAAAGTGAATAAATTCCTACAATAAAATTGTACTTGCGCATTATTTGAAATGAACATTTTATGGTATTTTGGAGTTAAAAATATGCATTAAAATTGATTTGAAAAGTGTCGTGTTTTCTCCGTGAAAATTACGTTGAATCAAAGATGGCTGCCATTATTTACAAGCTTCTTCCCGAAAAAAAAACAAAGGGACTAAACTCTCGTTTACGTCTTAAAAGGACTTAACACTCAAAGCAATAAGTGTTTTGTGGTATACTTTAAATTCTAAACGGTCAATCCCTACAACCTATGGACTACCTAATACACATAAACCTGGGTTTCCGGTAAAACCAACAACTTTGCTAAATCCTTAGCCAACTCTCTTTTAGGTACTATTAGCAACTCACACATCAAAAACTCAACTAATTTACTGAACAAAATCAGCAATATAAACATGCAAAACAAATCTTTAAGTAGCCTTGATATAAAATCACTATATACCAATATTCCTGTCGATGAACCTTTACCTAATCGGACCATAGTATAAATCTGTAAACTATGCACCAAAACCCGTTTCTTTCAATACAAAGGTAAGTTTTATAGACAAAAATTCGGCTTACCCATGGGATCTCCCCTTAGCGGCATCCTTGCATGCCTTTTCCTGGAATTCCTAGAATCAGGACCCTTCAAATACATTTTACCAGCAGACTCTAATTATTCCCGATATATTGACGACGTTATATTTATGTAACCGCGTAATAATAACTTAACAAAAATAATAGGCCATTTAAATAAAATCGAACCTACTATAGACTTCATGTACGAGTTAGAATACATTAACACCTTACTTTTCCTAGATATACTATTGATTAATAATAACAAATTGTTAGAATTAAACTAAGTTTTAATTTATTTATTTGTTGCTGTTAGTCTTAGAATTAAATGCTATACTAACACACAATAACAGGAAGGACTTTATATTGTTACTCATTGTTTTATTTGTCTTTAATAAATGGTTAGAATTAAACTCAGTTTTGATTCATTTACTTGTTGCTGTTAGTCTTAGAATTAAATGTTATACTAACACACAATAACAGGAAGGACTTTATATTGTTACTCATTGTTTTATTTGTCTTTAATAAATTGTTTAAAGTTTACCGCAAAACCACAAATAAAAATGACTGTATTCATTTCTATTCACATCATAACACCAAAATAAAAAGTTGTTTAGTCATTGTTTTTTATCAAAGTGCTCTTTCTTGATCAATAAATTTTAAAATGAAAAATTCGAATATATAGATAAGTCTTTCACACTGTTACAATATCCAAAACTTTTCAGTCAACGTGCCAAGAAGAAAGCCATCAAAATTCATAACCGTAAACACTTTCACACTAATCCCATAAACAATACTCCTATTAATAATCATCTTAATAGATACATTATCTTACCCAATAATTCGGCCACAACCATTATTGAAAAAAAAATCAATAACTTAGGAATAACTTACGAATCAAAACTGTAACAAACTCCTCAAAAACAATAAAAAAATATTATCAATAATAAAACCAACCATACTCACACGAGGTCTGATGCTGGTGTATATAGCATCCGATTGTAATAAATGGTATGTAGGTGAGACTTCTAGAAATATCAATTAACGAATCCGAGAACACAAGAAAGATATAAGAAACGGTCAATTGAACAACGTACTTACGAAACACATTTTGGAAACCAACCATTTCTTTAATTTTAAAGAATCCAAAATGTTAGTTAGGATACACCACAAAAAACGAAGAAAAATCGTAAAATCTAGCACAATCTCGATTTTTAATACGATTAAACAAAGACCAGGATTTTATAATTTATCCTCTCACCTCGCCAAACTCATACTTAAAGATTTAAAAATACCTTATATTTGATCAATATTTTTACTTAGTTAAATAAGGTATTTTTCCGTTAATTAAAACTAAATAATTACTGAATAAATTTCACACACACACACACACACACACACACACACACACACACACACTCATCACGTAGTAAAAATATTGTAAAAGAAATTCATCGCGTAGTATTAGATATTGTTAAAAAAATCATCAAGAAATATTGTAAAAAAATTTTTTGCAAAAAATATTGTAAAAAAGAAAAAAAATTGCAAAAGAAATAATATTGTAAAAATCTAATTAGAATTAAATAAAACAAAATTTATGCACACATTTATCACGGAGTATAAAAAGGTAGATTCCGTTATTTCAATTAAATAGGTTTATTTCCAATAAGTATAATTTAATAAAAATACACACATACTCACACGCGCGCGCGCGCACACACACACACACACACACACACACACACACACACACACAAATATTTCACTGAGCATAAACTGGGAAGCTGTTACGTAGTTCAAATTTTAAGACGCTGGCGTTTGTCAACAATTTTAAATAGATTTTTTCTTCCCCACCTTTGAAGATCATTAAAAAAAAGAAGCCCAACACACCAAAAACAGAGGCTCGTCGACTTTTGGTTTTAAGAAATAATTCATTTTTTCCTTAAACCAACTAAATCCCTGATGAAGGTCTATCTAAACAGATCGAAAAACTGTAGAGTAGGCGAAAGAAACATTATTCGTTTATGAAACTTGTGTTTTGACAAATTTGACAATATTACATAGATAGATATATGCATGTGTGTGTATTCGCGAGTGTATAGGTATGTGTATGTATATGTGTATGTGCGTGTGTGAATATGTAAAATATGAAAAAGACAAGGTATTAAGAGGATGACTTTATTATAGGTAGAGGTATGGCCAACGTTAAATTGTTTCAGTTTGTATATGAAACCATAATCAAGGCATCCTTGATATGATATTTTCTATCTTCTGAATAATATTGTTACATAGTCTATGCGGTTGCATAAGATTATTGTCAATCCCCTGTATTTCTAAAGGGATGGCCCTTTTCCTATCACGGTTGGGACTTTCCATGGAATAGTACAGAAAGCCTGCGAAATACGTGAAGTCACGTGGGACCTGGTTGGGTCCTCAGTTTCAGTTTGGACGTCGGGCAGAGATGTACTGCCTTAACTGGAACACACTGCATACGCGCTCTATGTTAGTCAGATGATGTTTAGTTACATGAAATATTTAGTCAAGTAAATAAAAGCTTAAGAAAATAACACGGTTTTGTGATTAATGAATGTCTTTGTAACAAGACTGATCTAGAAGAAGAAATGAGTTAAGTGCGACCGACCACCAAGACGAAGTCCAGACGCTAGAAGAACTTAAGATATCAAAGACGCTGGAAGAGAAGAAGTAAGAAAGGAAGTAAAGAGGTATGCAACAATATTCATTATGAATAAGGAATGAAAAAAGAAACAGATCTTAGCTTTCTATAGCCGTTAATAGCGTTCTATTTAAAAACTATGTGACATAATTTGTGTTCTAACTCATTCATAAAAATGTATGCATAGATATTTGTTATGATCCTGTTTAACAGGATTTGAACCTCATTCCGCTGTGTTCATTTCCTACGGCGATTTGCATTACACATTACACGGGATATATGATGAAATTATCTTTTGGAGATCTAATTAGAAGGGTCGCACGATACACCAGATCGTATAATACTCGAATATATACAGTAATCAAATCGATATCAGAGACTGCCATTCGAGGATCGGTCTGTTCAGCCACTCACGTGGCTGTAAGTAAGTGAAAAAAAAACAAACAAAACAGCAAAACAACAAAACAAAAAAGACAACATAAAGACAAAAAAAAAAACAGAAATAAACACTGATAAACAATAAACAAACAAAAAAACAAACTACGCCATCGTCTAAAATAGACGGAAGGTTGCCAACAATGTTTTTTTCTACGCTATCCGTAACAGCGTAAACCGAAGATGCTATGATGATAAATTTGTGAGAAAAACCTTTTTTTGAACTTTGCCAGACGCAAAATAATAACCATGATTTACGCTAAGAATGACAGTCCTGAAAAAATGTTAATTACAAAGGGATAATCTTTTTCTAAAAGATGATATTCGTTTAGGATAAGTTTGCGTGACTCCAAAGAACTATATGCTAGAATAGTGCATGAGGCTAAGCAGTCAAGGATAAAGTCCTAATTGAAACCTTGACCGTTAATCATAATAAAGTATGACCTTGAACTTCGATATCGAAAAAGCCAGTCATAGTATTTTTTTTTTCTTTATCAGACGCCATATTGTCTGATTGCCAGAAAGTTCCTTTTTGTAAAAATGTGATTAATGGGAAGGTTTAGCATAAGGCCATCAACTGAGGGCATTTCATTGTGGTGTAATGTTATCAAGCTAGAATTGAGAGATCCACTACTATAACTAGCAAATATATGCATCCGGAGTGGTAGTACCTGTTAGGGTTATATTTATGGGTTAAATTTTTTTTTAAAGTTTGAAATAATGTTAAATAAAAAAAAAGTTTAAAATAATGCTAAAAATAAAAAGTTTAAAATAATGTTAAATAGAAAAAAAAGTTTAAAATAATGTTAAATAGAAAAAAAAGTTTAAAATAATGTTAAATAAAAAAAAAGGTTTAAAATAATGTTAAATAAAAATTGTTAATACATATCAAGAAAGAATAAAACAAAACATCATCAGTATAAAATAACCAAACAAGGGTTGACATGCCGGTTATACTTTTATTACTAATTTTGACTTGTATTATCCTTCATCTTCCTAATTCTAGTTGTTTTTTATTAATGATTGTGACTGCCATTATCCTTCATCTTCCTAATTCGAGTTGCTTTTTATTAATAATTGTGACTTTTATTATCCTTCATCTTCTTAATTCTAGCTGCTTTTTATTAATAATTGGGACTACTATTATCCTTCATCTTCCTAATTCTAGTTGCTTTTTATTAATAATTGTGACTACTATTATCCTTCATCTTCTTAATTCTAGTTGCTTTTTATTAATAATTATGACTACTATTATCCTTCATCTTCCTAATTCTAGTTGCTTTTTATTAATAATTATCCTTCATCTTCTAATTCTAGCTGCTTTTTATTAATAATTGGGACTACTATTATCTTCCTAATTCTAGTTCCTTTTTATTAATAATTATGACTACTTATCCTTCATCTTCCTAATTCTAGCTGCTTTTTATTAATAATTGACTACTATTATCCTTCATCTTCTTAATTCTAGCTGCTTTTATTAATAATTGGGACTACTATTATCCTTCATCTTCCTAATTCAGTTGCTTTTTATTAATAATAACAAAATGCAAGTATTTAAGTTTTAATGTAATAAAATATCATATTAAATCAGAAAGGCTAATGAAACTAAATAAGAATGCTGATAAAAAGAATCGAATCAAAGGGGGGTATAATCGAAAATTAGAAAAACTTAAACTTACTCTTCCATCTCTGCCGTTTTTCATTGCTAACTATTCCTAATTTAACTATTTAGTGTCTTTAAAAACTTGAGTTTTAAAAAAGGGAATCCCCATCAAGAATATATGAAACAACGTCTTTCGCATAAAATAACGCAACAAGGGTTGAGATGCCATAAAATCCAATCAAAAATCGGATGCTAAAAACTGGGTGATAAAAATGGACAGTTTTTAAATAATAGCTTGTATAACTCGTTGCATAATGATATGACAACTACAACATTAATCAGACATTAACAAAGGCCGATGAACGTATGTAACAAAAAAAGTTGTGATAAACAGACGGAGTGTTAATAATAGCCTTTATAATTCATGATTTAATGAAATTGGTACAAGTGTTAAAAGATTGAAGCAGGCCACGGAATCCATCGGCTGAAATGTTTGATGAAAACGGCAATGCGAAGGGTGAAATCCTTGTGGAATCGTCATGAAAATCACCTTAGAATTTAACACAATGTATTTTTTGCAGAGTTGAATTTCTTTCCTTTTTTTTTTTTTTTTTGGTTTTGTTTTGTTTGTTTTGGCTCGTGGAAATAAAAGGTCACAGACTGCCAGCATCGAACTATAAAATCAGTGGCCTCATAAAGTGGAGCCCTTTTGATGCTTGAAATTAATTGGAGTTTTCCAGCTATTTGTCTGTGCTTAATACTGTCCAGAATGACCATTATTGATGGCCAGAAAAGCTGAAGTAAAGGAAAATCAATAGTTCTTTTGTAAATATAATCTTTTGATGGCAGAAGCCAGATTATTCTAGAATGGTATATTTTGAACAATGATTTTATTATAAAGAATTGTGTTTGCTTTCTCGTCGAAGGTGCTCAACGTTTTGGGTCAGACATGTCAGATTTGATAAAAGATGAATAGAGAGAAAAGAAAGAAAATGGTGGTTAGGTCAAGGAGGAAGGAAAAGATCCGAAAAAAAGGCTCAATAGAAAGGCTAATTGAAATAAGTATTTTAAAAAAGGACAAGAAGGTCAGAGAAGAGAGAGAGGAGAGAGAGAGAGAGGAGAGAGAGAGCCGAGAGAGAGAGAGAGAGAGAGAGAGAAGAGGTAAAGGAATAGAAAATAATGAGAAAACAAAGAAGAAAAGAATGTCTTTATTCGAAGAAAAACAAACAAAAAAAAAGAAAGAGCAAAGATATGATCTAAGAAATGCAAATTCAAAAATTTGAAAGTTGAATGTGTCAAAAAGAGGAAGAATTTTTTGTAGTTGAATTAAAGGGTGGTTGAAGAAGAAGAAGAAGAGAAAGAAGAAGAGAAGAGAAGAAGAAGAAGAAGAAGAAGAAGAGAAGAAGAAGAAGAAGATGAAGATAAAGAAGATGAACATTAGAAAGAAAAAAGAAGAAAAAATAGCATGAAAAGGAAGAAAAAAAGAATGAATGAATGAATAGAAAAAAAGATGTAGCTGCTGATGAGGAGTGTGATGGTTATGATGAAGAATCATGGGAAAATAAGACATAGAAAAGGGAAAGAAGCGGAATAGGATTTAAGAGAAAGAAAATATCGTGAAGAAGAAGAAGAAGAGAAGAAGAAAGAAGACAACAAACAACAACAACAAACAACACAACAACAACAAGGAAAAGGAAACGGAAAGAAAAATATGACGCGGGAGGACAACAAAACAGAAATAAAGAAGGAGACCAATGGATCGTATGAAAGGAAGACTGTGTTGCGCCAGTATTTCAATGTGAAATAAAAAGAAGGAAATAGGAAGAAAATTGGGAAGAAGAAAAATGGAAAGTCATCAAATTATGAATGAGTGAATAAAAAATAATAAAGGCGACGACAATGAAGATGAAGATGAGCTACTGATGTATACAACTTTGGTCATTGATCAGTGTGATAAAGCGGGAGTTGACGGTAGGTGTGGTCCTCAACCTCAGCACAAATAACCCCCTAGTCTATCGTTCTAGCAAAAAGGAAATATACACCCCCGCTCTTCCGCTGTTACCGATAATAGGCACTATTCCAAATTGTATGTGATAGGAGGTTAGAGGCGGTACGTTGTTTTTTGTTGTTCTTTTGTTTTGTTTTGTTTTGTGAATTCTGCTCTGATTTTTCAGGACATCCCGAAGCTCTTAGTAATCTTGCTTTTTATCCAATTTTTGTATTCAAGTCCATGTCGTGTAGCCATAACATTAGCACTGATTACAGCTAGAAGCTAGAATTCTCGCTTATATTACTATCAGAGAGATTCATATTTCCCTACAATCGATAATCTGTCTATAGCAGTCAATGCCTTTCGTGTGCGTATTATATTAACATCGTTTTCTGTGGATGAGATATTACTACCAGGAGTGCTATGTATAGAAACTGTGGTCATACTACTTGTAATGTATTGTCTGGGATGTCTCCATAAACACTCACATAAATATATAACTGCTTTATTTCTTATACAGCACTCAGGTTGCATTAGGAAATATGTTTTTATCTATTACTAACCCCTCCGCCAAGGGCAAGATGTGCACAAGGTCAATTTTTAAGTGGAGTACAGCTGGTTTGAATACAGAGTTTCCTTCTTCTTGATCTATTGGTTAACCAAGCGATATAAAAAGCTAGTCTTCCCAATTGTTTACCCTAGCTGTGGGTGTGAGACAGGATGCATGGTTGCCTTTATTAGCAATTAAATAAATTATAATTCCTCAGATATCTTTTGAGGATTTAGTTGAGTTTGCCAGAATCAGATCTAGACAACAGAAAGTCACAACTCAGATGCGAATTGAACCTACACTACACTATCAATTACTTGTCTTGTTTTTTTCAAATATCTCATACTCAACTTGCGTTTATTGATCACGAAAAAGGAAGGCACACACAAGTGAGACATCAATCGCGCTACACTAGTATAATAATCTTTTTAAGCATTAGTCCGACAGTCCCTGTGCGAACTGTCGCAACATAGAGACTCTCTCGATGAGCAATCGAACCTCACTACAGCTAGAATATTGGTAAGTAATTTATTAAATTTAGCTTGAGTTTGTAGAAACACAATGAAAAGACTTTGAGTTAGCTCTGTGAGTCTTCTCTAGATTAAAGCGAAAACGATATGATGCCGACCGGACCCAGTCTCGGGTCATTTATTCTCTTTTATTTTGATCGCATTCAGATGACTAAGAGAAATAAACAAACACTAGTTCGTACTAGGTTACTGAAAAACATAATCTAATGTGCGTACTAGGAAACAATATTCTTTTATTCCAATGTAGATTCCAAAAGATATTTGAGATTATTTACTCGTCTGTTATAGGTAATTTAATTATTTAACCTTTGTGCGATTAGGCAGTAATTAAAACAACGTCAACGATCTGAACTCCGGTCACATTGTCGTTTCAAGACGACGATAACCGTATTTGTTACCGCGTTATACTTTTAGCTTCAGCTCGGTAGAGCGTTCGATAGAGCCACAAGGTTCTCATAGTTCGGTTACCGGTCCTCGCCAACTCAGCGTATGAGAGCACAGGGATCTGTGCAGTAAAGTAAAGGAGCTGATCGGTAGTGCTGGCGCTTTCCACCTCAGAGGTTAAAAAACCAATACTCCCTTGTCTAGCGCTATTTGAAAAGGGATAGACTCCTTCGCTGACTGGCTGATACCGACTTGAGGCCGCCCCGTCGACTTTACTTTACCTTTACTAAGTCTAAATTCAGCCAGGGAAGTTTTATTCTTTTTTCTGGCTAACATGTTGTAACCCTATCCACGAAAGTGCGCGTTTGTGTTGTTTTACAATTTAGGGCCATCCTTGGGGCTTCAAGCAAGGCGCTTGTCCAGTGGAGATCCTTTATGTTAATTGTTGTGGAGGTTTTGAAATCCAGACACGATAGAAGAACGCTAGAAGAGATGTTAGAAAAAGACGTAAGATTAAAAAGACGTCAGAAGAAGAATAGAAGAATAGAATAAGTAAGAAGTAAAAGAAGGGTTATACAACACACCTCTGACCCAGAGTGTCAGTACCTGTTAGGAGTCCCATGAATTAGTGTTAAATAGATACAAAAAATTGTTTTTAAAAAAAAGTTTTTAAAAAATTCTGGAATACCCAACAGAATTAATTTAAAACAAAAATCTTTGACGATAAAATAAGGCCCAACAAGGTCGGACATGCCCCTAAGTTCAACAACAAACCCAACCACGCCAGCCAAACCACCCCATGATTTTCATCTATGTTTTTGGATGGAGGTTTATGTAACCGTACTTGACTATAACTCTTGGTGAGAGTCTCGTGGCCACATTGGACTATGAGACTATAGACAAACAAACGAGGTAACACATATGTGAACAAATGTACTTGAAAAAAAATAGTAGTAAATTAACTACAGCAAAAAGAAAGGGATGAATTGCGTAACCGACCAATTATATAGTTACGAGCATCGACTCGACATTTTGTCTCTCCCCGTGTCAAGCCACAATTGTTCCTTAACTTATACTTTATATATTCTAAGGCCGTCGGCGCATTCCATTATTGTCATTGTTATTATCACCTTTATAACAGTTATTAAGCAGAGCGTACTTTCGATATTGCGGGTAAATATTTTATGTGTTAGTTCCTTGGATGCTCCTCAGCCTTGCTAGTCCTTCATCAATATTGCAAATGACGTCGTTCAGTATCCCAGTGATTAAGTACGTCAACCAGCACGAAATTCGCGGCCTGGTTTGTATTGGCTGAGGTTTTAAAAAAACGTGACCTCGCTTAGTCTTATTAAATTTAAGTTGATGTATGTAGCACGGCTTATAGTCTCCAAATATCTAACACATAGAGGACATACCTGTCATTTATAAATCGGACGTCATTTCTGACGTATTAATGAAGAGTATACCCCGTGGAACTAGTACTTATCTTGTTTACCATTATATCATCTATAACATCTGCCAGTGCAGCTCTTTATACTGTGTATCTTACATAGTCAGCAAATTCTGAGTTTATCTTCTGACAGTGAGGCTGTTATTCTGTTTTGCTTGGGTTTCTTGTGGGTAATGTCTATAGTGTCTTTGAAATCTTAGTGAAGTACATTCTGTAGTCTTTGTACCGTATGTTTTGTTTTGATTAACCAATCACAATCCTTATCTTTTTAGTACGAAGACGCTCTTTTAATTTTACTGCAATATATACCCCAAAACAAAAACACGAGGGAAATTGAATATGTTGGAACGTGAGGAACCCCATTCGTATGTTATTCGTCCCTGTACACACAAGGTACACCAATTTAACAATTTATTTTAAATAAAACTTATCTCACGATTCGCTCTTGCGTAAATTACGGTACGAGGTCAAATATACAGCAGGTATCATTCTTGTTAATCAAAATCCCTTGATATCTTTCATAAAAACTGATTATGATTTAACTACTACATAACTGATACACAATAATCATAGTCAAACCCACCAATCAATATGTAAACAGTAGTATCAGAGTTAAGAATAATAATAATAACAAACACATTCACAAGAGACTTTTCAAAATCAATTTAATAAAAATAATTATCATAATATAATCTTATCATTATGGAGATTCGGTCTCTTTCAGCTGGTCCCCGAAACTACGTCTCCTACTAACGTCACATTATCCTCAGGAATTTCCAGTAAGTTTAATCACGCGAGTATTTATTAATTATTATCAAAATCTAAGTTAATATATAAGAATAGCAATATAAATCTATCTATGAAAAAATTCTGAATTAGATTTAGCCTCAAAACAGCCCCCAAATATATATTTAGGGAAGCCACTTCAAAATTCTACAAATGTATTCTGTACCTAATATTACCTTTAAAAAGAGCTTAGAACAGATTTACAATAACACATCTAAGGTAACAGTTAACTTTGCTATATGGCTTTTAGATGAAGACTGCGAAATTACTATAACATCTAGCTATTTGAGCTGTTAATTGATCTGCTTAATATAATATCTTTAGTCTACCCAACTTATTAAATCAGATACTATGAATTGATTTTATTATAGAAAACCCAAAATTAAAATATAGAATATTAATATAAGTGAGTAATCTTTTTATAATGCCTTATGCTTATTAAATATTTCATTTATTCATAACTTTCATTACTATTAAATAAGTTCTCTAGCATAAGCCCTAAACACCCGGATGTTCAGCATGAGAGAGTTCCTCCCTTGTTATGATAAGAATACTAGCATGCCTTATAGATATACCACAGTAGATAATATAGAGTATCACAACGTCTTGATATGAGATTTGAACCTAGAAACTATTGAGCAAATAGGTCCAAACGTAAAAAGCGTGGATTATAATAATCTGATTGAACTACTCTCCTCTCTTCTGCGACTCTCACACTTTCGTTGTTGTAAAATAATTTATACTTCTAGATAAAAAAAATCCAGTGCAGGGGCGGGAAGATAATTTCTTTACCATGAATTTAGACCTATAAGAATTGACCAAAAACTATATATCTTGTGCCGAAATTCACCCGCGCACTGGCTTCACTTAAAACATAGCGTAGAATTAAGGCAGGAGGCCTGGATGACCGTAAAGAATTTCGAAAGATTCGCCAATATAATATACTCCGTAATTCACAATTCTAATATTACAAAATAGATGTACTTCTTTTCAAAATCATTGTAAATTATTTACGCGTGAGGCATTTAAGCGAGAATGCCTAAGACCATATTTATATTTCATTTTTTTAAATTGGGGGAAAGATATAAATAAAACAATATAAGAACATTGCGATTAAATGACACCAAAATGAGATCCATGATCTACATCTTTTTAATTGCATCTTGAAACAATTTGGACGGTCCATTTTTAAACCCCAGAGAGTGTTGCAGGATGAATAAACGGATGGAAGATTTAGGAACACTAGTTTTAATATATAGATATTTACTATCATATAATACGTAATTGGTCTATAAGTAAAAAGTAAAGTCAACGAGGTGGTCTAAGTCGGTAATTAATCCAGACAGCGAGCGAGTCGATCTCCTTTTTACTAAGCTCCAGACACTAGAGAATAGTTGTTATTTTTTTAGTCTGTTTGTGGTAGCACGCATCTCTACAGCCTAAGCTCCTCACTTATACCTCATATTAAGATCCTGTGTTACTCATCACTGAGTTGGCGAGTATCGATATACGAAACCAGGAGACCTCTGCCTTAGATTCCTTGAAAAAAGTGCTTCTCTATACTCGACTAAGCTAGAGTCCACATTCGTACTAATTTGGCTAAGGGGCATTAGGAAGACAGCGCGAGAGATCATAAAATTATTAACCCAAAATATATTAAAGCATGAACTTTTAGTTTAGAGACCCATAAGATTTTCGCCGGGAGTCATCCATAGCAAATATTGGTGCTGTGCCCAGGACCCGCCCACTAAATCCTAAAAACAGCTGCACTTCAATCACAGTACAATTAGTAGTAATAAAGTGATATATATTATAGATATATATATACAGAGAGTCTGGCTTGGTTGGGAAAAAGTTCTGCGGCTGTACCAAAGACCACGTTTCATGGACCCCACGATATAGAGATTTATCCTTTTAACAAAAAAAATTATCCAACCCAGTAATATGTATAGTTCTAAAAACAATAAAATCGTGAGTATACTATATTATATATAAAAATATTATATATATATATATAATAATAATATATATATAACCGGGGTTTTACCGTGGTGAGTCAAAACTTTGACACTTTTCCTATAAGTCGGTAAATAAATAAAAAGCTACTTGGTACACAACAA
>CM042158.1:28777932-28790488 GCA_023376005.1 Doryteuthis pealeii | reverse complement strand
ACCGACTAATATCTAAACACGGGAAAATAAAATAAAAAAGATCTAACTTTAGAAGCAGAAGCAAGAAGAAAGAAAGAAGCAAGAAGTAAGAAGTAAGGAAAAGATTATGTTGCAATCGTCAACGTTACGAAAAAGAAGAATGTGAGATTACATACTCTTTCCTGAAGAAGATTATTATCTTCTAAGCAAGCTTTAATATGTTTTCTCCCATTATATATACTTTGTTTCGTCCTCCTCCTCGTACCCCCCTTCATTCTTCTTTCTTCTCATTACTTGCTTCTGTCTTTGACTCTTCTCATATCTATGCATGCCTTGTCTTCTTCTTCTCTCTAGCCAAATACATCTATAATGCCCGTCGTTTAAAGAATAGCCGGCGCTAAGCATGCCACAGAGAAAAGAAAACAAGAAACAGAAAGAAAGAGTTAGCCAATGAGTCAGTAACTAGCTAAAACAGCTAGGGGAGAGAAAAAATAAAGATAGGAAAGAAATAAAGAAGCAAAAACAAGCGAAAGATGGAGGAACATAATAAATAAGGATAAAAGAGAAAGAAAAAGCAAAGAAAGGGATTTATAAACCCGATTCTCGATATAATAAAACAACACAGAAATTTAGCAAAGAGAAACCAGAAAAGACACACTACGACTAAAGAAGAGAAATATTCGGGAAGCAAGCCCAAGTAAATATTAAACGCAAAAATGATAAATAACGAGGAAAGGAGAGTATGAGGACATTATAAGAAGAAGAAGAACAGGGAAATGTAAGGATATAGTGGAAGATAGTGCATAAGAAGAGTTCCCAACGCCAAGTAGACGGTAAGTGTTCAAAGATTACTGAGCTACCCTGTCTTAAAAATGTTATCATCGTTATAGAAAAGAATAGGAAAGTAAGACAGAAATGGGAAGAAGAGAAGTGATGAACATGCTAAAAAGTAATAACAAGGTAAAGAGATGCTAGTCGCCATATCGCAGATGAGTGGATTTGGTATAGTAGAAATGGCACTAAGAAAAATACACGCACTAGAACAGCATAAGAAAATACATCACTCACAGCTGAGCAAGAAGACTATGTACCAGCCCGATCGCATAACGGAACAGAAATAGAATGCTGACACAAAGTACGCCAGTTTGGACAGATATGAAAACATAAATAAAGAAAGAGATAGTACCGCAGGTAAGGATCACATACTATATATATTCACCACAGCACACAGCACAGCACACGACCACATAACCAATAATAGTATATACTAAATAGGTGGCGGCGTAGTCTAATGAGTTAAGAGTCATAGGAATGGACTCGCAACCATAGAGATATCAAATTGCCGAAACTGCAACACGAAAGCTGATGCACTTTCAGCATTGGCAAGCTAATACCTGGAAAGTATGAATCCAATCTCCCTCCAGCTATGGGTAAAGTAGCAGGGCGAGACTGGCTCTCTAACCTTGTCTTAGACTAACCATTCTAGGAGAAGAAAAATCTCTGAATCCAAACCAGCTAAATCTCCGCTTTAAGAAATTGACCTTATATCACATCCCTTGCTCGTGCGGAGGGGTTGGCTATATAATATTATATATAATATATATCATATATATAGTATATAGTATATAATGGTAATAAAATGAGAAAATTTAATCCGACAGTAAATGTGGAGAAAATGTAGAAAAACCACTGGATATTTATATTATGGTGCGATTAATACCATTTCCAACCATGTATATTCTGATGTTTTCTACATTCTCTCCCCCCCTCCTCTTCTCGTTTTCTATATTCTTATATATATATATAATATATATATCAATGGTTGTATTGCTTGGCACTATCACACTAGCAGGAGCCAGTAGAGACCCAATGTACAGTCAATTATAGGAGAGTGTTCCATAATCTGTGGTAGTGTCATTTCTGTGTGTACGGTGATTGCTGTGTGTCTGTGTGTGGTGAATAAATAAGTGGCAGGTTAGAATTCCGTGATTCAATATTACTAGAATATTTAAATTAGTAAAGATTACATGGAGAAGAATTCTAAGATGCAATTTTTATCGTTATTATGTCCAGAAAGAAGATTTGTTTGGGGGGCGCTAAGGATAATAAGACTTATAGCAGTGAATATATATATATATATATATATATATATATATATATATATATATATATATATTACCGAGAACATTCTTGAAAATCAAATCCGCAGAATTACAATTGGTATTCCCTGGCCAAGAAAATATTCAGACAATACATTAAGACACACACATATATATATATATTCATTTTTGCGTAATTTAAACAAAAATCGAAGCCTGTACGTAAGAAATACACCACGATATGGATGCTCTAGCGTATTGTAATTATATACATATATATATATATATATTATATAATATATATATATGTGTGTGTGTTCGTGTATGAAAAAGGTATATATATAATATAAAGTATATAATGTATTATATGTATATATAAATGTATAATATACATGTGTGTATATAACATTGGACAAATAAAATTCTCACATACCGACAAGTAGAGCAATATAAAACTAAATATCTATAATATCTATTAATAAAAACTGTAATATCTTACACAATCTATCCAATCTTGTTCTGGTTATATAAAAGAAATTTCCAAGACATGTTTTTTGGAAGCAATACATTTTCGTGGTGTAGTAAGTAAGTAAAAGTCGTCGGGTGGCCTAAAGTCGGTATCCGATAAAAAGACTATCCATTTTTCACTAGCGCTAAACTAAGGAGATTGTTTGGAGTCTGAGATGGACACCTACCTCAGTCCTCACTTTACTGCATCAGATTCCTGTACAACTCATTGTGAGAGCCGGTATTGAAATCGGAACTTTGTGGTTCGTAGTCAGTTGCTCTACAGACTGAGCTAAACATGCCTTATTTGTGGTGTGTAAATACAAATAATTTTTCTTGTCTCGAAACTGTATAAAAGTGTTTATAAATCACAACACACTCTTCATATTGGGTAAGTAAATTATGCGCTCAAACAAATTCTGAATGTAAATTAAAATAGTTTCCAGTACTTTAAGTTGGAAAAGTAAATTAGTAAGAAACACTTCTATGTATATACAGCTGCACGTTTTTTTTTAATTTGAAACATCTAAAATTATAAGAATTAAACATAATAGAATATATTATGTTTTACAACATATATTAATTTTACACAAATAATTTAATATAATAATAAATAAAAATTATTAGAATTAAACATTAACAGCTGTACGTTTTTGTTTTATATTTGAAACATTAAAATTATCAGAATTTTTTATAATTTGGCAAGATGTTTGTTGGTTGGATTTTACGGCATTTAAACACTTGGGTTATTCCATTGGCAAGGACGCCCTGTCGTCTGGAATCTTAGAATACACCGACTGCACTGGATTATATATATATATATATATATAATATATATATATATATATATATATATATATAATATGAAAAAAATATTCAGAGGATCAATATTCGTATTATATTTGTATTCTTTGTTCAACTTGAAAATCTATAGTATTTTGGCTACGTTTATGGTGACCGTAACAAATAACCAAGAATATCCTTTTTTCCTCTGTTTGGCGGGGTGAGAAAGGTCTATCAGGCGTCAGACGTCTATGGATCACACAGTAAATTTATACAGGAAGAACAACCTTTTCACTCAAACGGTCACGTTTTTAGCATCATAGAAATAATTTAAAAAGGCATCAACATAGACTCATTGAGCGGAAGGAATACCACTGGAAAATCACTTTAAAAACGTATATTCCATTTGGAATTTATATAAAATTCAATTATAAAATGTAGTTATAAAATGTGGGTTTCCCTAACATCAATGTAAACAAATATATCCCTCTAACTTGAAAGAAAGCAGTACAGAACCTAATAAAAACTTATTAGATCAGTAAAATCATATTATATATATATATATATATAATATATATATATATATATATATATATATATATGTGTGTGTGTGTGTGTGTGTGGTGAGCAATTGTAGATGATCTTAAAAAGGGTTTTCACTTAAAAAGTGGGCACCCAGATTTCCTCTCTTGTGACTTATCGACTACTTTTTAAAAACATTCTGGATCTGTTTTTGAACAAAACCTTTTTGTGCCTGTCGAATGATTTGAAGATAAATAAAATAAAAGTAATATTTCTATTTTTCATATCACTTTTGTTCATATTATATATATAATATATATATATATATATATATATATATATATTTTCGTTAAACTGTACTGACGATTCTTGCCGGACGAGTTTTTGTTCGATCCTTTCTAGTTTTCTGGCCATCTTTTCAATGTCAGGGTGGAACTGTTGTAGCAATCCACCAAAGGTTTCATTACGAGCGCTTTCGGTATGTCCATCTGGCATCTTCAGGTATGAAACTGATGGGATGTTTCAGATGTCTCGTTTTCAAAACAACTAGCAGTAACGGAGGAATTTTTGGGGGAGGTAGTAAGAATTGGTAGTGGGAGGTAGTAGGAATTGGTAGTAGGTTCAAACAATGATAGCTGTAGAGAATTTTGTAGGAGGGAGGTCGCAATTTTGTGAGAATGAAAGGGGAATAGTGGAAGAAGAATATGCGGGAAATTATAGAGCTCTATTAATCAACACCTTCAAACTCATTCATGCCCCCCTCTACCTACCGTAAAATGTTAACAGAAAATACACTCACACTACACAAAGAAAAAAACAAACAAAAACTTCAAATAATCGAAGCTCTATATATCGAACAAAAAAAACACCTTAAACAAAATAAACTTCGAAACAAGTCAACATGTTCTCAAATGCCTATAATTTCCCGCCTATTCATACAAAGATATACAAAAACATAATCGGCGGTAAATCTGGTGAGTATAGAGGAACAGTAAAGTTGTCTACCCGAATGAGACCATTTTCCCCATTATCCTGATCTTTGTGCGTGGTCGAACATTGTCAGGCAGAAGGAGGACATTGTCGATTGGCAAGTTGGGTCTTTCTCGTCGATTCTTGCTCTGAGCCTTGTTAGGGTTTCAATGGAGGCCTTAGTTATATATATATAATATATATATATATATATATATTATATATATATATATATATATATATCCACTCTCTCTTTTCTCTCATTCCTTACCTGTCGCAAAATACTTAAACATCAAAAACAGGGAGAGAATTACCATACTGTTCGAAGCATTTTCATTCGTTTAACGAATGCACCTCATCATGGAACCCAGGGTCGCTGAAATTATTTTATTTCCTTTCCTTTACTACTTTATGGGAATAAGTCTTGCGTCAATAAAAATGGAGAGAGATAAAAACACTACTAGTTGGAAGTACAGAGAGAGACTTTATTAACAAACCGTTACCAAGGACGCCAGAGTCCAGACACCAAGAACTTGGTTTTTTTTTTATCTGCGCATGCCCGGAAGGTTCTTCCTGTTCTAAGCCCTCTGTGAGATTGTTATTTTTGTGTCTTTTCTATTTATCTATTTATTTTATTCAATTTTACTCTATTTTATTTATTTTATAATTTTATAATTTACTTTATTTTATTTAATCTAATTTACTTTTATTAATCCCCACAACTTTCATTGTTCTCATTATAATCTTCCTCTTTATATCCTACCTTCTTTTTTTCTTTATATTCTTCATGTCTGAAAATCTGTGAAGTGTGGACACTTCCTTCCTGGCCATTTCACACATGTCGATCCTATACTATCTATTTGTGTCCCACCTTTGAGTCAAACATATCTTATTATAATGGAGATTGTGTGTTTGTCTGTCTGAAGCCGAAACTAAATCACTACTCAAGTCACAATTCCCTTAGTTATTGACGTCACATTCACCATGAATTTATTTTTATTTAAACCTCAGTTATTGATAAAATTGTTATACCTTATTAATACTTTTGACTTTATCTACATTCTAATAACATGCAATTGTATTATATATGCAACAAAATAGCGGGTTACAGGTGAACAGGAAAGCTAATTTGCATATTGATATTAAAAGTTTAATTTTATTAAATATGCGCTTGGTATTATTGATTTCTAATTGTTTGTATTTTTCTTAATGAATATGAGCAAAAAACTCGGGATAAATCTTAAAAGAAATCCTTTTAATAAAAGAAATAACAGTAATTTATTCTTTACTTCCTAATTTAACTAAATAGTTAAATTAGGAAAATTCAGCAATAAAAGGAGGGAGTGATGAAAAATGATGGAAGACTTAGTTTCAAAGTTGTTCTATTCTTCGATTATACCCCCTCTGTTTCAAATCATTTTATTTGGATTTTTATTTAGTTTCAAAAGTATTTCAAATTTAACATATTTCATTACATTAAAATTTCAAATACTTGCACCCGGAGGGTGCATATTTGCTAGTCTGTTTAAAGATTAGATGCACTTGATACAAAAATAAACACTGTCCTGTTGGCTGGTGCTTTAGGATGCACCGAATGCACCCCAGCAGAGTTGTAAAACTCCCCCAATGGAGTCCACTTTTTGCCGTGGTGGCGACCCGTTGTGTTCTACGATGGAGCCCTGGTGGCTGAATAATCTATGACCTGCAACACACTACTTAGACTCTTAATTAGGCGAGACGGGTGGTCGGAGATACCCTCTCCGATCAATCGGCTGTTTACATCAAAACCTAGCACCTATATAATAGCCACAACCCTATTGCCCTTATGGCAAACCCCAATCTTGTTTTATTATATATGTGCTAGAAGGCGGTGGCTGAGGATCTACATATCATGGGAATGACGGTAAACTCTATCTGATGAATGTGAATCACCCCTTCATCAACATTTTTCCCTGGTCTACTCTGACCCGGAGTGGTAGTACCTGTTACGGTCCTATATATTGGTTAAATAGAAAAATGTATTTATAAAAAATTGAGTATCCATTAAGAAACTTTGTTGGCATTAAAGTAGGTTGATATGCCGTAAAACAAAACAAACAAAGAAAACAAAAAGAAACAAAACAAAACATCTTAAGAAACAATCACATACAAATATACAAATACAAAAGTACAATAATCGCGATTCTCTAACCTCTGGACACAAAACGGATTGATATTTATTTGGACTGGCGTTAATATCTGATATATCCCGGTTAAGGGATATATTATGAAGTTGGTAGTAAGGTATATTATCGCAGTAGTAGCTGGTGCATCGAGTAGCAGTGCCTCTTACGAGCAGTCGTGGTGGTAGTCTGGCTAGTAGGCTTAGGCGAGTAAGCTTAGGCACTTGTACAACCACAGTTTCGAATATTTGTAGAGGACACTGTCCAATCAGATTATATTGAGGGGGTACCAAGGTATTTACATATTCATTACATCAATATCAATCAATCTATCTTCAAGGCTTAGGATTTTTATATTATTTCTGGCAAATTTACAAATCATTTTCATATCCCATGAATTCAGAGCTTTCCTTCTGTTAGAACTCTTACTAATACCAATATTAAAGAGTTCAAGGATTTCATACGAGACATACCCGGATGGCCTGTGTGAAACTCTTTTAAAATCTGTTTTGTAAAGAGTGTGGCATTACCACCCTATCAGCGTACATAAGCGTTTGATCGCAGATTGAAAATGGAGATACGTTTGTTCCCTTTCTGTTTCTTTCATTCAATCTGACTTGCTTTTTTCTTGCGAATTAAATCGTCCGTTTCAGCGGCTTTTTTAATGTCTTCCAGGGTGATCAGTAACTCTCGAATAGTATTAATCAGTAACCCTGAAAGCTCTTTTCCCTCCTACAATGAGGCTATTACTGTTTCTTCCAAAGGTTCGGTGTTCCTTGGAATTAGTCTCGAGAGACCATCTGCGTGGCCAATTTTTTCGATGCGATATACTCCATTTTGAAATTGTAGTTTAGAAGTATAATACCCCATCGTTGTAACCGGTTCGCATGTGTCGGTATACCTTTTTTTAGCCAGAAATCGTTAATAGAGTTGGTCCGTTGTAGTGCGAATACTCTACCATGTATGAATTTATGAAAATGTCTTGATAGCATAAATAATTGAAAGACTTTCCTTTTCAATTTGACTGTAATGTTTTCTGCTGGTAGTAATGTTCTGGATGCATGAGCTATTGGTTTTGTAGACCGTCTTCAAGTCTATGCAGTATAGAACTACCCCAAGTCCATACTGGCTTGCGTCCGCTGCGACGATCAGTTCTTTATTTGGTCGAAGTGTGTTAGTGTGAGGTCTGATAGTAGACATTTCTTTTATTCCTTGAAATGCCTTTTCGCACTCTTTAGACAACAACATGTTTACCCTTTACGCTACTTTTTTGCCATGACTGGAGTAGTTAGCTTTTTTTTCAATTTTCGAAGATGTGATGATTCATGATTTTTCTCATTCACATTGATTAATGACACGAGTCCTGTTTTTAATAAACGCCACAGAAAATTGATTATGAAAATAAAAATCTCCAGTTTTTTTAGCCCCGGGATAAAACAGGAAGAACAATTCCTCGATCCAGTCAGCCGAACATTTTGGAAGAATTAAATACAAGCACACCCAAGCTTGACTTCCTTGGATTTAATGTCATTGTGGAAGGTCTTTTATCCATTAACAACAAAATTCAAGAACCGAAGTCATTCCCATACACCTAAAGATTGTAAAAGTCTGTGTAGATTTTACTTACTGTAAATTGCTCCCTAACTATGCAACTAGTATGTTACCCTTTGTCAGAATTTATGCAGTAAAATTCTTTTTTAAAACTTTTAGCATTTCAAAAATAAAAAAAAATGAGAAAACTTCATGATTTCCCATGAAATTTCTCCTCGATACTCGATACAAGCAAATTCATGTGATTTATCTGAAGTCTTAAATGTTAAAGTTAGGCCGGAAGGAGTGAGAGAGAGAGGGAGAGTGAGAGAGAGAGAGAGAGGGAGAGTGAGAGAGAGAGAGATGGAGAGAACGAAAGGTAAAAAGGAAAGAAAGAAAGAAAAGAAGAGACGGAGACAGAGACAGAGAAAGAAAAAAAAAAAAAAAAAAGGAAAGAAAGAAAGAAATAGAGAGACGGAGGCAGAGAAAGAAAGAAAACAAAGAAAGAAAGAAAGAAAGAAAACAAGTAAGAAAGAAACAAAGAAAGAGACGGAGACAAAGAAAGAAAGAAACAGAGACAAAGAGAAAGAAAAAAGGAAGAATGAAATGGAGCATGAAAAAAGAAAAAAAAGAAAAAAATAGTGGCGTAGAGTACGAAAGAGAGAAATGGATAGAAAGAAAGAAATGTTGACGAGGAATAAAAGAGAGAGAGAGGGGTAGAGTGAAAGTGAGATTGAGAGAGAGAGAAACAGACAGACAGACAGACAGACAGAGACATGGAGACAGAAAAACATCAGAGAAAAACTTCTTCCTCTGATGGCTGAAAGCCATTAATACACTCGATTATTCACTGCATCTCGGATTAAATTGCAAATGAATATGCAAGATTTCCAAATGTAATAATCGAGCCGTATAATTTTATCGTAAAAAAAAGATCAAATATATTTGGAGTTCAGTAAAACAAATTTACCAGCTAAAAAAATCTATAGGGTCTGTCTAAATATATATATATATATATATATATATATATATATATATATATATATATATATATATATATATATATTTGGAGTTCAATAAAACAAATTTACCAGCTAATAAAATCTATAGGGTCTGTCTAAAAAATATATATATATATTTGGAATTCAATAAAACAAATTTACCAGCTAAAAATTCTATAGGGTCTGTCTAAAATATATATATATTTCGAGTTCAATAAAACAAATAAGACGTGCTTATCTAACATATAAACATAAACACTCAGACTAGCAAACAAAAGAATGCAATGCAGTTGATTTTTCACTCAGAACAAAACACACACAAAAACTCACATACCGATACTTGCAAACGGCAAAGTAATTGAAAAAATAACATTGAAAGAACCATATGTAAATTTTGACAAGATGCATTTAAAAAAAAGAAAGAAAAAAAAAGACAGAAAGAAAGAAAGCACATGACATAAGTAGATTTCAAAAGCGTCTTTATACTTCATTTGAAGAAACTTGAATAATTTGGAACTACCAAAATAAAGTTTAGTATAGATACCGTTGCATTTCCAAGTTAGCCTTCCAAGAATAATGTATATACTATTTAAGATAGGCATGAATATTTATTGTTCTGTCCTATTTATGGAACATTGGCAGTAATCTTTGTAAATATCACATAAACTACATAGCTGACTGAAAAATAACTCCCTATCTTAAACTATTTAATATGTAGCTAATTTTTTGTATTCTTTAATGTATGTTTCTTAATATAATTAAATCTGTGTTGTTGTTTGATGGCGCTCCTCCACATTTTGCTATTGTTGTTCGTGAATGGCTGAATCCCCATTTTCCCGGGAGATGAATGGATAGACGTGGTCCGCATGAGTCACCGGTCGGAAGCCTTGATTTAACACACTGCGACTTTTTTCTTTGGGGTTGACTGGATGAGCAAGTCTACTATACGAAACTAACGACTTTAGAAGAACTTGAAGGACGAACACGAGAATTTATTTCTGCCATTCCACAAGAGTTCCGGGCAACAGTTTTTGGACATAACTGCTTTGGCCCACCCATGATCTGCAACCAACGATTATCAGTTGGTCATTGACAATATGTACTTTGTACTGCACTACATAAAATGATAGATTTTAATTCATAATAAAGATTAAATAATAACAAAAAGAAGACTGAAGACAGCGTAGATGGCGTCATAGTTTTCCCAAGGGTTAGGGCGTCTCATCGTGGTATAATAGTTAGCAGACTAGTCTCGCATATCCGTTACTACTTAATAACGAATTCGTTCCTTGTGCCACATCAAAGCAGTGGTAAACGGTTTGGGTTCATTCTTACCTTTCCCATGGGTAGTTGGAGGTGCGTGGACTTGGAGGTGTGTAATATAATGGCTAGAGTCGTAGGAAATGGACTCTTCGACCCGAGTTCAAATCCTGGACAAAGCTACAATTCACATAGTGTTATTACCCTCGGGAAAGATACGAATCCAACTGCTCTCCCTCCAGCTATGGGGAAATAATAATAAATAAGACTGGTCTCTTTAAACTTTTAGGCAATCATTCCGGGAGAAGGAAAACTCTGAATTCAAACCTGTTAAATCCGCTTGGGGTGGTCACTACTAGAAGAAGGTCAGTCCTAATTAGTGATCTATTTCACTAATAATGTATTAGCGCGATGGGAATTTCCGACAGCCACGTACAGGATTTGAACTTGACTCTCCCAGTCTATTTTCTGTGATGATAACCGTTAAACTACTAGCGCAACAAATGCCTTGTTATGTTAACTTCTATTTCTTCTTGCTTTTACACTTCCAACCAAACAGAATTTTGTGTTTTATATCTTTTTTTTTGTCTTCTGATGTTTCTCCATTCATATTTCATATGTTTCCATTCATTCACATTTCATTTGTTCCTCCCAATCAAAAAAGAAATTCATTCCTTACATCTTTCTCTTCTCTGCTTATTTCTTTTCACGGGATTTTTCCTTTTAGTCTTTTATTATATTCTATTTCTGATTTCTTCCACATATTCCCTTTTTATTTCTCAGTATTGATTTTCCTTTTACTAGTGTCAATTACTTGATGTTTTTTTTTGTGTGTGTGGGGGGGCGTATTGTGTAATGGTTATCATCGTAGAAAATAGAGACGGTGATAGGAGTTCACATCCGGGACTAAGCTATTTGCATTTCACATAGCGCTAATGCTTTTTAAAAGGTATGTATTTAACTATTCTCTCTTCAACTAGGCATAAATGGTAGGGCAGATTGTGTTCTATAACATTGGATAAGCAACCAATCTAGGAGCAAGAAACCTCTGAATTCTCACCTGTTAAATTCTGCTTAAGAAATGGACCTCATGTCATATCCTACTCGAGTTAGAACCAGTAAGTAGAAGTTAATAAGTAAGCCCATCATTCCATCTCTATCTTTCTGTCTGTCTGCCTGTCTGTCTCTCTCTCTAATACACCTGAATAAAAGGAAATATGACAATGAGAACATGTTTTTGTTTATTTGTTTAATGGTATATCAACACCTTATGTTTTATATAAAGCTGACATTTTATTAATTTGTAAATGTTTGATTGAAATCATGACTATATTCAATTGTTACATAATTGTTAGTAACCTACCTCTTATGTACAGTTAGTGTAGAAACCAAAATAGCTGAATGAGTTACGACCAGTGACCTTAGAGGATTGAGTGACACGGGTTGACCTCATCTTGATCCCCTTTCCAATGGATACCGTGAGAATCGGTGGAGAAGGCCCTCTTCCGGTTTAGATTAGAAAAAGTTAGATATTGAATCATTTTCTCCTTCCTTTCCACCTTCCTTCATTGTTTTCATTCTTTCTTCTTCTTTTCTTTTCTTTTACAACTGTTTTAATTTTTTTCTTATTATTTCGATTTTTTGAAATAGATAATATCATTAGAATCTATTAGATTAATATCGCAAGAGATAATATCATTAGAATCACATTTTACATATAAATAGTATTAGAATATGGAAACTC
>CM042158.1:28712932-28767932 GCA_023376005.1 Doryteuthis pealeii | reverse complement strand
CAAATTGAAAGAGAGAGTAAAGTAGGGGAGACAAATAAAGAAAGACAAAAGTAACAGAGAATGAGAGGAAGAGAGCGAGTAAGGGAGAAAGAAAGAAAGAAAGTGTGAATGAATTAAGAAAGAAAGAAAGAGAATAAAGTAAGGGAGATAGAGAGTGGAAGAGAGAGTAAATTACACACCTATCTATAGCGTGAAATTGTACTGATTCATTTTTTTTCTTCACGTTGACTAGTGATACACTGATCATTATATACAAGCGTCCGATAATTGGTACCGCAAAAAAGGGGGGGGTTGAGTTGACCATTCAGTTTTAGATGTTGAGCAAATAATTAATCAGGTACTCTCTACCTAGGATTCTCCGAATGGAGTGTCAGGATAATTCTGACTGAGTTAAAATTATCCTGATGATCCACGAGGAGAAACCTTGGTAGATAATCTCTGACTCATCAGTTCAAGATGTTGTAAAAATTGATTTTAAAAACGTAATATTAACCACAGTGTATATTTGACACGGTAATATCTCTAACAGTCGATATTGAGCACTGTTGGAAAAAACTTTAAGATGTATATTTGACACTGTAATATCACTAACAGCAGATATTGAGCACTGTTGAAAGAACTTTAATATCTATATTTGACACGGTAATATCTCTAACAGCAGATATTGAGCACTGCCAATTTCTTTATTTAATGTGAAGTTAAAAAAATAAAAATAAAACTAAGACCTATATTGAGACCCTAATGAGCCCCTGAGCAAGAATCCGGCGAGTAAGATCCAACTTTCCAATCGACGAAGTCCTCCTTCTGCTTGACAATGCTCGACCACGCAAAGCATCTGGACAAAGGAGAAAATCACCTCATTTGGGTGGACAACTTTACCGCTTCCTCTATACTCACCAGATCTATCACCTTCAGGCTATTATCTCTTTGGTACACTGAAAGAGTGTTTGAGAGGTAAAAATTATTCCAATGAGGAGGAAGAGAAATTTGTAGTGAAGAAGTGGCTCAAAGAACAGTCAACGGAATTTTACGGGGCAGAGATACATGCTATCATTCGAAGGTGAAACATTACTGTTAAGAGAAACGGTGACTATGTGGAGAAGTAGGGATGTGATCCACAGAGGACAAGCTTCTTTTTGATGTATGATACATGTTATTGTGTTTGGTATTTATACCTGTCCTAAACAAAATTGCATTACTTTTAACTCACACTCATATCTTTTGTCTTTATTTACATTGTAAATATTAATTTTACTAGCAAAATAAAAAACGCCCTCTGAGTGACGTAAAATAAATATTACCTGAGGAGATGGGAGTTGAAAATTTAATATCAGAGAGTTTGTATCATAAGTAAAGTAAAATCATCAAATTTATTAAAAGAGTAATAAATAAAATAAATTTATTAAATTTTTAACAAATATAAGAAAATTGAAATGGAAACTTAGTTCTGATAACTTTAAATATATATTAAAATAAAACAAACTAAAATATAGATAGATAATACCAGGTATGTATATATTAAAAACTTGTCTAAAAATCTAATGAGGACTGCTAACATTGCATGCTCAAATTTATTCTACGTTATGACGTTTTTAGGTTGTGTGACGTAATCAGTGACGTCGTTTTTTGTTACAGACAAACCGGAAGCGAATCTCCATTATTAATAGATTTATTTTCCATACGCGCACAAAACAGACTGACAGACTTTGACACACAAACACTGACAGACAACAGACACACATATATATATTCAATATTTGTTTAAAACTTTAAACTCAGAGGTGTAAAAAAAAACTCCCGGCACTATAATTTGTAAAATACAAATACAATCTATACCTCGAGAAAAATAACATAAAAACGAAAAGTCCAAAACACACGTACCACCTGAAAATTATCAACCAGCACCACCTTATTTTGGAAAAGAAAATTATCTAAAGAGTTAAATATGGTAAACTGCTCAATACATTAAGTTGAGCAAATAATATTAGTAAACCCTAAAGAATCAGATACAATCTACCTAGGTTTCTCCTAATAGAGTATCAGGATAATTCTGTCTGAGTTAAAATTATCCTGATGATCCATGAGGAGAAACCTTGGTAGATAATCTCTGACTCATTAGGCTTTGCTATATATATATAATATATATATATATATATATATATATATACTCACACGCAAACACACACACACATATATATATACACACGCATCTATATATATACGCACATATATACTGACAGATTCACACACTCATATACACCCCCACACACCCATATATATATATATATATATATATATATATATATATATATATATACCCCAGACATATATATGTAAAAAAAAATACACACAAAGACGCACACACAAACATACACATATGCATATACATACATATATGTAAAACACACACGCATATGAACATATATACACATACATAAAAACTCACATATATATAAATATATACATATGTATATATTATAAATACACACACAAACACACACACACACACACACACACACACACATATATATATATATATATATATATATATATATATATATATATATATATATATATATACTAATCCGAGCGTGTTTTGGGTTGTTTAATTAAAGAACATTATCTTAGAAAATAATGAAATGCATTCACGTAATGATGCATTAAGAAAATTACCCCCCAATCTTTAGCAGGAAGCTGTGTCGAATCATTTTTTTCCATTCGCATTGATTAGTGACACCCAGATCTGTTTTAATAAATAGCCCAGAAAATTCATTAATGAAAAAAAAATCTCTAGATCTTAGCCCCGGGATAAAATAGGAAGAGCAATTTTCTCAACCCAGTCAGCCGAAAATTATGGAAATAAATAAATATTGTTTTGATAGAGTTTTCGTTCCTGATTTTCTGATAATTAATTCACAATAAAGATAAAACAATAACAAAAAGAAAACAGAAGTCAATTTCACTTCCTAATTACAATATCTATTGATAATGGAGATTCGCTTCTGGTTTTTGTCTGTAACAAAAACTACGTCACTGCTTACGTCACATTACCCAAAATCGTCATAACATAGAATAAATACACTCAAAATTTGAACATGCAACATTAGACAGTCCTCATTGTTTTTTAAAACAAGTTTTAATAAATACATGACTGGCATTATACATCTATATATAATTTGTTTTATTTTAATACATATTTAAAGTTTACATTTCAAATTGTTTTATTTTTTAATCCTTTAATGAATTTGATTATTTTACTTACTTAGGGTACAAACTCGCTGACATTGAATTTTTTACTCCCACCCCTCAGGCAATATGTTTCAAAAATCTACTTTTACATCGCCCGTTGTGTGTTTTTTATTTTGTACTAGTTTATATAAAGATGCATTTTCCGATATAAAATAAGTTCACATATTTTCAATAAAGTAAAACACTGAGCGTGTAGAGACCAATATGCACATAGGGTCGACCGAACAGATTGAAGTATGATTTTACACTTCTAAGGTTATCGATTTAGAGAAAGAAAATCATTATTTATCAAGTTTTAGCATGTACATTATGAATATATTTCTATAAAATGTTGCCCGCCAGGTGTGTCTAAAAAGTACCGGGAATATTTACTTTAATTCTAAACAACAAATCCCTGTCAGCCTGTAGAATACGCCGACTGCACCTCTGTAGAAGGGTAAAGCACTGCTAATAACAAGAAGACAACTCAAGCAAATTTAAGTTTATAATTACTATATTTATGTTAAGAGTAATTTTCCAATATGGAATAAGTTCACATATTTTCAATGAAGTAGAACGTGAGCGTGTATTGACCAATAAACATATATATATATATATATATATATATATATATATTTACCAACCCCTCCGCACGAGCAGGATGCGACACAAGGTCAATTTCTTAAGCGGGGTTTAACAGGTTTGAATTCAGAGTTTTCCTTCACCTAGACCGGTTGCCTGATCAAAATTAAAGAGCCCAGTCTGCCCTACTATTTACGCATAGCTGGAGGGAGAGTAGGATTCATACCTTTCCCAATTCTTAATTACTGATTTTATATCAGAAAATGCCTCTTTACAGCATATATAAATATGAATCCTACTCTCCCTCCAGCTATGGGTAAATAGTAGGGCAGACTGGGCTCTTTAATCTTGATCAGGCAACCGGTCTAGGTGAAGGAAAACTCTGAATTCAAACCTGTTAAACCCCGCTTAAGAAATTGAATAATCCAAACAATACTAATTATGATTTTATATCAGAAAATGCCTCTTTACAGCATGGTATATATAATTAGTATTATTTGGATTATTCGGACTATTGTCCTTATCTTTATTGTTATCTGTACAACGTTTCGGCCGATGTGCCCTCCGGCCTTCGTCAGGTATTTCTAGTCACACACGGGAACCTTCTTTTCGGACTCGGGAACCTTCTTTTCGAACTCGGGAACCTTCTTGTCATAATCGTGAACCTTCTTGTCGTAATCGATAGCCATCACGGAATTTTGAACCTAAGCTTTTATTCAGTCTACGGGGTTATCCTGTTCTCATTCCGCTAACCATAGTCCGACAAGAAATACCTGAAGAAGGCCGGAGGGCACATCGGCCCAAACGTTGTACAGATAACAATAAAGATAAGGACAATAGTTAGAATAATCCAAATGATACTAATTATCAAGCTTCATCTAAATAAAAAAAATCCGAGAAATAGATAAAATCACAAGTTCGCATATTTTCCATAAAGTGGAACGGCAATGTGAACTGACCAATAAACACAAAAGGTCGACTGAATAGATTAAACTATAATTTCACACTTCTAGTTGTTACCATAAAAAGTGAGCGAAAATCGTTTGAGTTTTAGTATGTGCATAATGTGCATTATGAATACGTTTTTATGCAAAGTTGCCTGCCAGATGTATCTGAAAATTAATGGGACTGGTGACACAGAATTTATTTCAGTCTGAATAATTATCTACACTAGTAATTTTCTTCTTGATTTGGTATTAAGACATTGAACCCTTTAGGGGGAGCTAAGAATATGCTAACTGCGTACTCACCCTACACAAAAATGAAATAAATGGCGTAACCTGGGTAGGATGCTAACTTGACTTGATTCCAGGTTTGGTATTATGTGGTGTAGAGTATACCTTCATTGTTACTACTTCTAGGTGAACTCTACTCCGGTGCCTGTTCAATCTTTGGGTCAAATAAATACTTTTGAATATTATCTCTGTTCGAGAGCCCCTTTCAATCAATCAGTTAGTCACGTCAAGCCTTAGCAGCTTTATAGTTCTCTCATGTGTATTAATCCAATGCCAACACCAACCCTTTTAGCATATATGTGCGAGAAGCGGCGGTTTGTGGTCTTAGTGTCCTGGGCATGTGTTAAACTTCATCTTGTGGTGATCAGATGAAGAGCTCAGAGGAGTATGGTGTTTACCTTCGTTGCCATTATTCCTATATCTACTCTGACCCGGAGTGGTAGTACCCGTTAGGACGAAATCTATGGGTTAAATAGATAAAAAAAATGTGTTTTAAATGTGGTAAAAAATGAGTTAGAATTTTTTGAATACCCACCAAAATGAATAAAATAAAAACATATTCTGAATAAAAGAGCCCAAGGGTTGATATGCCGTAAAACAAACCAAACAAAGTAGAAACAATAAACTTCATGTAAACCATGAACTTTCTTGTTTCTTGTTTGTTTGGTTAGTTTTACCCTTCAGAGTAACCAGCCTCCAGTCCAATGTACTTTTCCATCATTCTCTGTTAAGCTATTATCGGACATTAGACCCAAATTGATTTGCAACTTCAACTCTCTAAGCGAATTAGAGCCTCGTTTCAGATAAATCTGAGTTAACACCCTGTCAATCAAACTATATGAACTCACATTGATTGTCCACCGTTTTACGGTTATTTGAAACTACACTACACTCTTGAAATGATATGCTATGCCAATACATTATGTAACAAATAGTGTATTTTTACAGCCGATATTGGGAAATTAAAAAGAGAAATAAAAGAGCTTTTAGCAAGTGCACATTTCTGTATATGCCTCATAAGAATTAAATGTGGTTTTAGTTTTAGTCGCTAAAATTGTTTCTTATAATACGTTAGAATTCTACAGAGAAGTCTCTAACGTACCTGAACACATATATAATACAATCCTAACGAAGAGGTAGATATAACAACAATACAGCCATTATTGTCCGAGCACATGTAACATGAAATATACAACACAGATACAAACAATTTAGGACGAAAGCCTTTGGGAAGTAAGAAAGCGTTCTTAATGAATAAATGAGTGACTTACTGTATATGACCCACATGGTAGGGTCTATAAAGGGCTACGTACTCACATGGGGACAAGCCTATAGGTGGGGCAAGGGTCAGGGCTCCCAACCTTAATGGACAGTGACACCACTCGTCTAGTGGTGTCTTTGTGGTTACCAGGCCAAAGAGAGGTATATAGCTTGGCGGCCCGAGTTCAAATCCTGGACGTGGTAATTGCATTTCACTTAGCGCTAATATCATTGGGAAAGGTATGAATCCTACTCTCCCTCCAGCTATGGGTAAATAGTAGGGCAGAGTGGGCTCTTTAACCTAGGTTAGGCAACCGGTCTAGGAGAAGGAAAACTCTGAATTAAAACCTGCTGAACTCCGCTTAAGAAATTGACCTTGTGTCGCATCCTGCTCGTGCGGAGGGGTTGGTAAATATATATATAGCTTGGCGGGCTGAGTTTAAATATTTAGGTAGTAGTGCCACATAGTGGGAAATACTTGCGGGAAGGACAGGTCACTCTTTTACATTGAAATCCATCTCCACAAGGGCAGACAATCGCTACAACTTAATAACATATTACAAGATTTTTATATCTAATAGCAATATAGAAATACGGTTTTCCTTATGTGAATTCCCGAAGCCCGAGTACCTCACGTGGTGTAATGGTTAGCAAACTAGATTTGCAAACCATTGTTAGTGAGTTCGATTCTCATTGGGCGCCCCATACTTCCTGCATTGTGGCACGTATAAGTTAACTTTAGTAAATAACTTTATGCTGCAAGACATATTTAAAGATTAACTTTTAGTCAAGTATTTTCTTCAAATACCAAACAAGTCTCTGCGTGGCTGTTACGTATCCCTGGACCAATATATAAGAATCGATGATCTATTCGTAAAATACACAGAGCGAATCTGGAAAGGAGGCGGCCTAATAACATGTCAGGTCTTCCGGTAGAAAAGATATAATGTTGTGAAACCCGAAATCTATAAGGATACTGGTGTAACATCACTAATGACCTCTTTAGTGCATTTCGACGATGTTTAACAAGACTCTATGCTACGAGACAGCGGAACAACTACCAGCCCTTTTGTTTTTATGGGTTAATGTTAGGCTGATCATTTTTTAGAAGAAGACCACAAAGTAATGAAACCTAACGAAAACAAAGAAAAAAACTGGGACCTTTCCCCGGGAAATGAAAAAAAAAATCATCAAAAAAAAAAAAAAGAAGAAAAAATAGGACTATGGATATCGGCACCATGCCAAAACGCTCGAAGCAAGATTTGATGAATTAGAAAATGGAAGAATTAAGATTGTCTTCAAAATGGTACTGCAGGAATCTTTTTCAAGATAACAGAGTTTTGTATATCACAAACTAGCAGAGCTACCCGACATAGCTTGGTATTTAAAAAGTTAAAACTAATCCCATATCAACACTTGCATATAGATTAATAAAAAGTAGCAGGACCTGCGGATATGCCACAGTATAATTCATAATTACAACGTTTGATATATTTTACTTAAGAGCTATTGCGAAATAGTTCAATATGTAAAACGTATAACATTGTTGATTCAACACTCTTTTTATTATTAAACAGATTAGAATTTTCGCTTCCACATGCTCACTCTATTCTCTTATCATTCCCAACTCTCTTTCTTTATTTCTTTCTTATCATATTTTCTATGTCGCATGTCCTTTTTTTTCCCATTTGTTTCTTATAATAAAAATGAAGTGCTCCATTATTTAGCTAAGGTGACGACACTTATAAGAATATAGAATTCGGCAGAAAAAGCGACACCAGATAATCATGATTTATATTTTTGTATTTCATCTTGGACGATTTGCACGGTCTCATTTTGAAGCAGAGGGGTGTGTTTGCAAGATGATAACAGTCGGAATATTAAGGAACAATAGTATTAATATATAGATTAAGAAGATTGATTAAGATTATTCTTATATGTTTGTTTTATCATTTTTTATTCTTTAATATTTCTTGTTGAGAATTTTGTGTGATATAAGGCGTGTGATAAAAGCCCACTTCTATTTATAGACTCGCCGAAGAACCATATCATCAACCTCATGGCCAATCACTGGCAGTACTCTGCTGCTGAAACAATACTTAAACCCAGGAATACTGGTCATAGCTGCTCATAACTACCTTGAACCTTCGTGGACGACGGACATAGGATTGTATCACTGGACCTTTACCAATACGCTGGATAGGACTTATTGGCAGGATAGGACTTATACACTTACCAAAGGATTCCATAACTCAGGACTTACTTACTCTAAGCCCTTTTCAACTGGCCAAGGATGGCATTTAAGCCCTTAACAGGTTATGGGCCCAGCATGCTTCCACTGCTTTTTGAAGTAGTGTATAATGGCCGGGTTAGCTCAGTCGTTAGAGCGTTCGTCTATAAACAACAAGGTTCCTAGTTCGATAGCGGCCCTCGCCAACTCAGCGTATGAGTAGCACGGGGATCTGTGTGGTAAAGTAAGGAGTTGATGGTAGGTGTGGCGCTCCACCTCAGATCCAAAAACAATCTCCTTGGTCTAGCGCTAGTGATAAGGGGATAGACTCCCTCACTGATTGGCTGATACTGACTTTAGGCCACCCCGACGACGACTTATTATTCTTGTTTGTATTTTTTCTTTTAATTTTCTTTTATTTGTTTTTTATTTTATTCTATCCTTAATTAATTTGTTTTATTTTTTATCATTTTAAAGAAATTCATTTTTATATATCATTTATTACCTTCTATTTTCCTTTAGTATTTTTATGTAAATAAGGATCGAAATTATTTTGCACGCTCTCGGACCAAAATTGAGCGTGGGTTGGAATTCAGGATTTTCCTTTTCCTCGATTGGTTGCCTTCCCAAAGCTAGAGACGAAAGTACGTTATTTTTGGACGATGTAATTCTCACAGATAATTTTTTGACGATTTTTGACGATAATTTTTTGACGATTTATTTCTCAAAGATAATGCATAAAAACAGAAGCCGATCAATGGACGTGATCGAAAGCGCTTAGTAACAGGTTTTGGAGCAGCTTTTATATCAATTGGACCCCGATATAAGGAAATTAGCGACCTAAAAAAAGGTAGATTATCATACATTTTACATATTGAATTATTTAGCAATAGCGCTTAAGTATACATATGAAACGATATAGTTTAACTACCACGCCGTTATTGTACGTTAATATGTGCACCTACAGTAGAGAAAATGATATACAAAGTATAGTAAAGTTGACGGAGCGGCCTATTGATAGTATCAGTCGGATAATGAAGGAGTCGATCCCCCTTGCGTTACATCAGGGAGATTATTTTTTCATATGAGGTGAAGCGCCGCCGCTACCATCTGCTCTCCACTTTACCGCACAGATCAGATTACACAATGTGTGCTACTCATGCGCTGAGTTGTCGGGGTGGGGGAAATTATCGTAACAGTAACTTTGTAATTCCAAGGTGGGCGCTCTATCGGCTGAGCTAAACTTAACGGTAATTATGAACTTTTGTTTAGTAAATTAAGGTGTCCCAGAAAAAACAGAATCCACAAAATTTGTAATAAAACTATTAATTTTAACTAGAGGGTTAGGGTTAGGGTATAGGGTTAGGGTTGGGTTTAGGGTTGGGGTTGGGGTTAGGGTTAGGGTTAGGTTTCTGTTTTTTCTGGGTCACCCTGTACAGGGTGACCCAGAAAAAAAAACAGAAACCAAATTATTTATTTATTTTCCCATTAAACTAACCCTAACCCTAACCCTAACCCTAAATCCCCCTAGTTAAAAATAACAGTTTTATTACAGAATTTGTGAGTTCTTTTTTTTCTGAGACACCCTAATTTACAAAACAAAAGTTCATTATTACCAACTGAACGTCATATAAAAACTAAATTCCTGGGCCTGAAACATTATTTCGATGCAAAATTGCAATGGAGAAATAACATCTAACAATTTTTGTCGACATGTTTGTCTGAAGCCTTAAGTCATTGATAAATTGAAACAAGTAGGACAAAGATTTCATTCAAATCTTCGGAAGCTGTTTTCAGATTTTCTCCTACGCCAATTCATTGCCATATTTTATTAGCATTTCAACATTTGATTCCGGGGATATTTTTTTATTTTTATTTGTGGCATTAATTGTACTTCTTTAGTTCAATTGATGTTTAATTTTATATTCAATTTCTTCTTTAACATCTGTGAATTCATTTTCTGTATTTATTTTTTTATTTTTAGAAAAATTCGTATCAATGTTTTTGTTTTTTTTATTCTTAAAACATTTCCTTTCTTCCTTTATTTCTGTTGCATCTTCTTTTTTTTCTTTTCGTTTCCGCTCGTTTCCACATTCATTTTGTGAGAAATTTTGTACTTTTTTCTGTAAGTGTTTTGTTTATTCTGTGTTTGTTACTTTAAAAAAATTCTATCGCATCTTTAGTTTCATGAAATAAATCATCCCACATAATTTGTAGGAAAAGTGAATTCACAATTGATCACAGTACAGTAGCCAGATCGTTCAAGAAATTTTATTCTGGTTGTAAGAACCTTGATGATCCGGTCAGATTAGGTGGGCCTGAAAGCGTGGATGCCGATACAAAGAGACAAATCCAGCAAGTAGCAAAAAGAGAGTATCAGGCAAGCTCGGCATCTCACAGTATGGTGTGGTTAGTCACCTATACGAACCCAGCAAAAACGCTTGACACTGCCGAATTGTCTCTCACGTTACTAAAATATTGCGAAACTTTTGACTCACCAAAGTAAGAATGGCCATGTACAGAATTTGAATTTGCACTTATGTTTACCCAAACTAGTAGGATGTGACACAAGATCAATTTCTTAAGCGCAATTTAACGGATTTGAATTCAGCGTTGTCTTTCTCCTAGACTGGTTATCACATGAAGTCCACTCTGCCCTGCTAGTTTAGCAGAATGGAGAACGAACCTACGTAGCAAACATTAAAACGTCACAATGAGTTCAAAATGTATTATCATAGCCACAATTTAATTGATTATCTAAAATATCTATGGTAAAAACAATTGTATATCACATACCATTTTCAAAATATATTCTCGCAATCTGGTGAAAATTATTTAAAAACACCAGGTAATAATGATAGGTTATCCTAAACTTTCAATTGTGTATATATAGAGAGAACCACAGCCGGCTAATTTACATCGAAAGAAATTTGAAGAATGAAGAAGAAAAACCCGTGGCTACCCCCGTAGATTGAATAAAGGGTTGGGTTCAAAGTTTCGTGATGGCTCGCGATTACAACAAGAACGTTCCCAAGTTCGGAAAAGAAGGTTCCCGAGTCCGAGAAGGTTCCCGAGTCCGACAAGAAATACCTGAAGTGACCGGAGAGCACATCGGCCGAAACGTTGTACAGATAACAACAAAGATGAGGACAATAGTCCAAATAATCCAAATAATCCAAATTATCAAGCCTTATCTTACAAATTCAGAGAAATAAATATTTCTTTATCTTAAAGTTTCTTTCTACTTTTGTTGTTTTTTTCCCCATTTTTTTTCTTTCACAAAGCTTTTTATTCCTTGTTTCGTTGGGCCAGTTATTTCTTTCCGTCTTTCTTTCTTTCTGCCTTTCTTTCTTTCTTTTTTTTTTTGGGTTCTTTCCGTCTTTCTTTCTTTCTTTGTTTTTTATTCCTTTCCTTTTTGGTTCTTTCTTTCCTTCTTCCCTTCTTTCTAATTTTGTAGTTTTTCTCCCTTTTTTTTCTTTCACAAAACTCTTTATTCCTTGTTCCTTGGGCCAGTTATTCTTTCTGTCCTTTCTTTCTTTCTTTCTTTCTTTCTTTTCTTTTTTTTTTTGGTCTTTCTTTTTTCTTTCTTTCTTTTTTTTTTTTTTATTCCTTTTCTTCTTCTTTTTCTTTCTTTCCTTCTTCCCTCTTCTAATTTTGTAGTTTTTTCTCCCTTTTTTTTCTTTCACAAAACTCTTTATTCCTTGTTTCCTTGGCCAGTTATCTCTTTGTTTTTTTTTTCTGCCTTTCTTTCTTTCTTTTCTTGTTTTTTTTTCTTTTTGGGTTCTTTCCGTCTTTCTTCTTCTTTCTTTCTTTTTTTTTTTTTTTTCTTTCCTTCTTCTTTCTTCTTTCTTCTTTCTTTCTTTCTTTTTCCTTTCTTTAGACCTTTATTCATTTCTATCTTATTTATCTAGTTTTGTTTCATTTTGGCTTGCTTTTCTCCACATCCTATTTTTTGAATTCCCCTTCAAGTATACAAATCTAAATCTTTTATTAGCCCTTTTGTATTGGCCCATTTTCGTCCATAGATATTCCTTCCATGTGCCCCCCCCCCACCAATAAATCGATATGGTCCCTTATTCATTGCTTTAATAATGCAAAAGATCTGAGGAAACAAAATGGCGGATGTTATACAGAAGAGAGGAAATTACATAGACTTTACTAAGTACACAGTGTTTCTGGAAAAGAGTGCATTCTATCTATTTATCTGTCTATCTATCTATCTATCTATCTATCTATTATATATATATATATATATATATATATATATACATATATATATATATATATATATATATAGATAGATAGATAGATAGATAGATATCTTGTCCCAATACTAAATTCCGGAAAATACTCAACGACAACAACACATTTTAGAAACACACACACACACACACATATATATATGTCTCTCTCCCCTCTCTCTCTGTCTCTCTCTCCTTCTCTCTCTGTCTCTCTCCCCCCCCTCTCTCTCTCTCTCTCTATATATATAATATATATATAATATATTAATATATATATATATGCCTACTTATCCAGTTAGATATAAGTATGTAGGTATCTATATATCCGCACAGACTTTACTCTCTCTCTATATATATATATACTCTCTCTCTCTCTATATATATAATATATATATATATATATGCCTACTTAACCCAGTTAGATATATGTATGTAGGTATGTATATATCAGCACATACTTTATTAAATAAATACACAGTGTTTCTTGAAAAACGATAAAAGCACTCGCTAAAACCCTACCAGATTAGTACAAAACAATCGACAGTGGCTAGGTCAATAAATCTTATTATAATAGAGATTGTGTGTTTGCCTGTGTTTGTCTGTCATCGAAACTATATTACGACTCAAGACATAATTCCCTTTGTTATTTACGTCACATTCACCATGATCTTATTTTTATCTAAACCTCAATTCAGGTATTGCCTGGGGGACAGCCCCCTGGGATCGACGCTATTAACTTGTAAAGATCCAGGGCCGAAGCCACTGGACCCCCACCCCGTCGGGCGGGTTTACATTTTATTTACCTCGTACCCCACTTGTATGGGTTAGACAGGTGTTGGCTGGGGGGATGGCCCCCTGGGATCGACGCCGTTAATTATAGCAATCCTCACCCGTTGGGAGGGGCTGCATACTGGTATTTACATGTGTCCCACTTTCACACGATATGGCACAAGGCCGCTTTATGTGGGGACCACCCACAAGCCAAGGCTCATGGGGTGGTTGATAGAAAAATTGCGTCGATACCGTCGGCATTCCCCCTCAGGGGGGGGGCGCCTCGGGCACTGGGCAATAAACCCAGCCCTGCCCCTTTAAATCAAGGGGACAGGTGTTGCCTGGGGGGATGGCCCCCTGGGATCGACGCCGTTAATTATAGCAAACCCTCCCCCGAGGGGTGGGTTTGCATACTAATAACATGGAATTATGTTTATATATACAAAAACATAGTGGTTTACATTGTGAACCGGAATGCTAATTTGCATATTGATATCAAAAAATTGATTTTAATAAATATGTACTTAATATTATTTATTTCTAATTGTTTGGTTTTATCTTAATGAATATGCGCAAAAATATCGGGGATAAATCTTAAAAGAAATCCATGAACAAGAACAGATAACTGAGATTTTATTCTTACTTCCTATTTTAACTAAATAGTTAAATTAGGAAAATTTAGCAATGAAAGACGAGAGTGATAGATGGCTATATATATATAATATATATATATATATATATATTAGAGTAAACTACAGACACGTGTTTCAAGGTATCACTCTCATCAGTGCAGTTATCAATTTTAGCAGCTACCTCTGGTCGTGTTCGAGAACCAAACGAACTTACGCTCGCCAAACTCTTACCCATACGACCACAGTCAGCTGCCAAGTATAGCAGGCTATTTAATCGCTACATTTCTAAGCGGAAATTAATTCACCTAGAGGTCTCAAACTTTGTAAACAAAGTGAGTCTTAGCTGAACGCAGAATACGGTGAATTTTGCAATTAAATCCCTTCTAAATAAAGTGCTCAACCAAAATTGGGAGCGTATAATAGAGTAAACTACAGACACGTGTTTCGAGGTGTGTGTGTGTGTGTGTGTGTGTGTGTGTGTGTGTGTGTGTAAATATATATAATGTTGGACATATTCTGGTCCAGGTGAGTTTTGGAAAAGAAAAAAAATACTACCACAAATATGAAACTGTTTTTTGCAAACATCCGTTAACACGGAAAACAAAAAGTATAAGCAATGATATTGTCTTTTGCTGAGAAGTACCTCTTCTTCTTCTTCTTCTTCTTCTTCTTCTTCTTCTTCTTCTTCTTTTTATTATTATTATTATTATTATTATTATTATTATTATTATTTTCACCCCTTTTGAGTTTTTCACATCAGCATTAGCTGATGGCATTTCACTGGGTTTGAGTGACAAGTCTTTTCAGGTTTGCAAGACTCTTCTGAGTATTCTAGCCGATTGCAGCAATGCAGTAGTCCGGATGGCCTCAATTCTTCTTCTTATTAAACAACAAAGTATTTTCTATTAATTAGCAAACAAGAATGCACGACACCCAGCCGAACAGAGAAAAACAACCCCAGAAGAAAAGCCAAACAGCAGTGCCCATTAGAGTTGAGTTCAAATTCCAGTTGCACTATTAAGTTTACTTTCGGACTAATACTCTTGGGAAAGGTATGAAATTTCTCCTCCCCTAGATAGGGATGAAATAGTACCACTGCTCGTAAATCAATGGTTTTGATATTAGATACCCCACAAATATGCCATTAAACAATGAAACTGAGACCGAACCCAGGAGTTATGGAAATGAAGGGTTATTTCATACTCCCTAGAACTCCCTGAATCGAGCCTCACATTTTCGTGTCATACTCAGGACACCCAAATTAGGGGGTCTTATCTCTCTGGAGAGGATTTAGTCGGCGTATTCTAAACCCCACCGAGAGAATTTTAAAAATAAATGACTTAACTTTTTAGATAAGATATTTGAAGTCACTGCGCAGTAAGTACTTTTTGACCTTTTCAGGGAAAAGAGAACTCTGTCAAAATACAGCTCGCAGTCGCGTGAGGGTGCATTATGGTTGATGTAATATTTTGAAAAATTTGACCTTTCAGTCTCTCTGGGTGTTGGACTGTAGCGGTAATACAAATCTGAGAAAGACATATGGACGTTTTTTAATCAGACTTTAAAGTTTCTGCTAAACTGGTCTGCCTTTTGATCGCGAGATTTATTTGTTTTTGATGTTATTTTTACTAGCAAGAGTATGCGCACTTTGGACGTAAGTATTTTAATGTTAGGAAATATATTAAATTAGGAAGATTAACGAAATTAAATAAGAACGCGTATAAAATGATTATACTCATTTTAATTATTTTTTTAAGTGGTTTCTATATAAAATCGTTGATAGGATTGATTTTAATACTTCCGAAAATAGAACAATAATATTAGGGATCAATAAGACAAAGTAATTATTTACTAAACCCGGATTTGTTAAAACCAGAATGTAAATTAACATCAGATATTTTGTAAACGTTTATTTCTCAGTGATATATAAGACACATTGCAGGATTTAAAATGCTCTAATAACGTTTTTTTTTCAGGGAAATCTAACTTAGATTTTCATAGATACATCGTTAATAAATAAGATTAATTCAAGTGGTTTCTATATAAAATCATTGATAGGATTGATTTTAATACGTTCGAGAATAGAACAATAATATTACAGATCAATTGTTGTATACTCTCTTTCTTTACTTCTTTTATTCTTCTGTTCATCTTTGGTATCTTACGTTCTTCTTCTAGCGTCTGGACTTCGTCTTGGGGACTTCGTGTCTGGTCTTCCATTGGGGATTTCTCTTTATCCGAAGCCCTGTGTCATTGTTAGTTTTTAGATAATAACCCAAGAACTCGATTTACTTTAGATCATATTTTATTCCGAAATCCCCAACAGACTACCTGCGCAGATTGAGTCGGCATTCCGCTTAACGCGACTTACCACTTTCGTGGTTTGGCAGATCTGACTAAAAACACTTTCTAATCTAAACCGGAAGTGGGTCTTCTCCACCGATTCTCACGGTATCCACCGGAAGGATCAGGATGAGGTCAAGCCTTGTCATTCAATCCTTCAAGGCCGCCGGTTGCAACTTATAACAGCCATTTTGGTTTCTACACTACTGTAAATAAGTGTTAGGCTACTAACAATTATGTAAAACAATAAGACCAAGTAATTATTTACTAAACGCGGATTTGTTAAAACCAGAATGTAAATTAACATCAGATATTTTGTAAACGTTTATTTCTCAGTGATATATAAGACACATTGCAGGATTTAAAATGCTCTAATAACATGTTTGTTTTTTTAAGGCAAATCTAACTCAGATTTTCATAGATACATCGTTAATAAATAAGATTAATTCAATGTATTAACGATTTTGAATATAAACCAAATACTCATTGATAAACTTACGCAGTTGCTGAGGGTATTGTTACGTAAGTAGTGAGGTAGTTTCGGTTACAGACAGACAACGAATCTCCATTATAATAAGATAGAAACCTATACGGTGTCTCTCAAAATAAATACACAACCTAAAGACCGCTCTGTCGGCTGGGGCGTTAGAATACACCGACTGCACCTCTGCAGAGGGGTAAGACTCCCCCAATGGGGCCACCTGTTTGCCGTGGGTGGTGACCCGTGATGCTTAAGGATAGAGCCCAGGTGGATGAGCAATTCATGACATGCAATACTCCACTTTGGCCCTATCTTGGGCTAGACGGGCGGTCGGAGAGGCCCCCTCCGATCAATCGGCTGGTCACGTCAAGCCCTAGCACCTATATGATTTTCCCAACCCTATTGCCCTTATGGAAAGCCCCAACCCCTTTTTATCATATGGGTGCTAGAAGGCGGTGGCTGCGGGTCTACATGTCCTGGGAATGACGTTAAACTCTATCTGATGGTGAAGTTCCAGTTTTTGAGGTTTGGAGAATGTGGAGCACCCCTTCATCACCATTGATCCCTGGTCCACTCTGACCCGGAGTGGTAATACCTGTTAGGGTCCCATCTATGGGTTAAATAGAAAAATGTATTTATAAAAAAATTGTATTATCCATTAAGAATTAATTTATTTCACAACTTTATCGGCATTAAATGACCCACTGAGGTTGATATGCCGTAAACCAAACCAAACCAAACAACCTAAAGAACTTATACAGTAATCTATGTAATATATTAACACTCACGAAAAACATTTTTGAAAATAAACATTTTAATATATATATATTTAGCATCTCTTTTAAAGGAACTAATCGTAATATTATTCTTTATCGATTTACAGGGGGTTGATTTCAATGAATCATTAAATTTTGATGTTAAACACTTGGTAAAACGATATTGACCTACGTTATTAAAAGACACGAGACAAATTCCGGGGTTTATGTTGCAAAAATGGATTCATTGATGGATTCAACCTTTACCTATGTGAAATACAAACAGGCTCATTTGGAAACAGTGTTCATTTTCTTTGGTTACATCACAATAACCATGGAAACTATAATAATACATGCAAAAAGAATTATTTAAATCAAGTCTGAACACTCCTAATGACATCTAACATATGGAGTTGGAAGAGGCTTGGGAGTTTTATGGACTTAAAGGTAGCTGGATACTCTCGTTACGTGTTCTTAGGGTTTTCGCTTTTTACCCCCATCTCATTTAGTGGTCGCGCTAAAAAGGGAAGGATTTAATGAACGAAAAATAAAGAAACAGAGACAGAAGGTGGTTTTATGATTTAGGCTTTACTGACCAGTCATAGTCACCTGTGGCAAGGAAATATCTCCCTGACCAGTAGGAGCGACTAGACCCAGTTACGGCCCAAACTAGAATGGCCGAGATATTCTCTTGGTGGGGTCGGAAGTCAGGCCTTTTTCTCGTACATGCGCGGAAGGTTCCTCTGGTGAAGGTTCATGAGAGTTTATTTTATTTATTTATTATGTTAATTTTATTCTAATCACCCACAAACTACAAAACAACCATGCACCTTTTAAATAAAACAACAGATGTAGGGACGATCATCAAAATTCAATCAATTCTCATAATTTAAAAAAAATCCAATTTTTGATATGGCCAAGTTTGTTAGAATAAATTCCGGAAATGAGGTTAATAAAATAAAAATAAAATATAAATAAATAAAAATTACCCACTGTTGCTAAGATATTTTTCATGTTTTATGTTGTCTGCACAACAAGGGAGATAACTCCTCTTAAAATTCGTCTAATAAATAAACAAACGCAAAAAAACGCAATGAATATTAATCATTTTTTTTTTTTTGAATTCTCAAAAATATTTGCGATCGACAATTTATTGATCGACAAGTTGTAAATTCATAATCCTAATTCTCTAGGATTAAGGATTATCCGGATTTTGTTAAACATCTACTAATTCTAGTTTCTGCTGATTTTACTCAATCCATAAATATCTGAAAATGAAATCTCCTCCACACAGAGTTTTTCCCGGTGTTAGGCGTGGAACTGCGAAGTGCTGTCAACTTCCTCCGCACACGAAATAGATAAATAAACAAATATATAAACAAAAAAAAGTGTGGACCTCGAACTTCCAACTAAACCGCAGCACCTCCCACATTATTAGCTACATAAACAAAAAATCATTCTTTTTACAATTAGATAAAAAAGACAAATTTTAAATAAAAGAATCTAAAGTAAAAAAAAAAATAGATTAAAATCTAAATTAAAAAAAAGAATTTTTGAGTAAAATGAAATTATTAAGAATTATTCTCTTAAAAAATTTTGATTTAAAAAAAATTAATAAAAACAATAATTAAAAATAATTTAATAAAAAAAATAATTAAACAGAATTAATTAAAAGAAATCAAATTGAAAAAAAAAATTACAAAGAGTTTAAATAAAAAAAATTAAATGAAAGAATTAAATTAAGAAATTTTAAAATGAAAAAAAATTTAAATCAATTTTTTGAACATTATCAAATTAAAAAAAATTGAATTTAAAGAAAGAATATTTTTGGTTTTAAAATTATAAAGTAATAAAAATGAATAAATTCCTACAATAAAATTGTACTTGCGCATTATTTGAAATGAACATTTTATGATATTTTGGAGTTAAAAACATGCATTAAAATTGATTTGAAAAGTGTCGTATTTTCTCCGTGAAAATTACTTTGAATCAAATGTGGCTGCCATTATTTACAAGCTTCTTCTCGGAAAAAGAGCAAAGGAACTAAATTCTCGTTTAAGTTTTAAAAGGACTTAACACTCAAAGCAATGAGAGTTTTGTGGTAAACTTTAAATTCTAAACGGTCAATCCCTACAACCTATGGACTACCTAAGACACATAAACCTGGGTTTCCGGTAAAACCAACAACTTTGCTAAATCCTTAGCCAAATTATTAGCCTCTCTTTTAGGTACTATTAGCAACTCACACATCAAAAACTCAACTAATTTACTGAACAAAATCAGCAATATAAACATGCAAAACAAATCTTTAAGTAGCCTTGATATAAAACCACTATATACCAATATTCCTGTCGATAAACCTTTACCTAATCGGACCATAGTACAAATCTGTAAACTATGCACCAAAACCTGTTACTTTCAATACAACGGTACGTTTTATAGACAAAAATTCGGCTTACCCATGGGATCTCCCCTTAGCGGCATCCTTGCATGCCTTTTCCTGGAATTCCTAGAATCAGGACCCTTCAAATTCATTTTACCAGCAGACTCTAATTATTCCCGATATATTGACGACGTTATATTTATGTACCCGCGTAATAATAACCTAACAAAAATAATAGGCCATTTAAATAAAATCGAACCTACTATAGACTACATGTACGAGTTAGAATATATTAAAACCTTACCTTTCCTAGATATACTATTGATTAATAAAAACAACCGTTTAGAATCTAAATAAATTAGAATCGAAACAGATTTCTGTCAGCGAATTATAACATCATTTGTTTGTTTTTTCTAAAAATATTTATTAAAGACTTTTCTTTATATATTTTAATATTTATTTCAATATGTGCATATTCTGAAATGTTTCATTTTGTGAGAAAGGTTAGTTCTAAAGTGGGGGTCCGATTTATAAGGTGGGCCTAATGATAAACGGAACTTTCATTTTATGTCCATCTTTTGGCAATAAACGTTTTTTCTTGCACCTGAAATTTCACTCTATTAAATATATATTTTCATATATATATTTTAATTTTCATTTTAATGTGTGAACAAATATGTAACAAATTGTTTTAAAGTAAATTACTTTAAAAAATTTAAATATCGAAGAATAACTGATGCCACCGGATTTTACGCTTCAAATTAAACAAGAAACACTATAATTTTTAAAAAATGGTTGAAATACTCAAATTAATAGGCATGCAAAAACAATGACGTCGTTATTAAAATCACAAAACCACAAATAAAAATGACTGTATTCATTTCCATTCACATCATAACACCAAAATAAAAAGTTGTTTAGTCATTGTTTTTTTATCAAAGCGCTTTTTATTGATCAATAATTTTTTTAATGAAGAATTCGAATATATAGATAAGTCTTTCACACTGTTACAATATCCAAAACTTTTCATTCAACGTGCCAAGAAAAAAGCCATCAAAATTCATAACGGTAAACACTTTCACACTAATCCCATAAACAATACTCCTATTAATAATCATCTTAATAGATACATCATCTCATCCAATAATTAGGCCACAACCATTATTGAAAAAAAACCTCAATAACTTAAGAATAACTTAGGAATCAAAACTGTAACAAACTCCTCAAAAATGATAAAGAATATTATCAATAATAAAAACAACCATACTCACACGAGGTCTGATGCTGGTGTATATAGCATCCAATGTTTAGATTGTAATAAATGGTATGTAGGTGAGACTTCTAGAAATATCAATTAACGAATCTGCGAACACAAGAAAGATATAAGAAACGGTCAATTGAACAACGTACTTACGAAACACATTTTGGAAACCAACCATTTCTTTAATCTTAAAGAATCCAAAATGTTAGCTAGGATAAACCACAAAAAACGAAGAAAAATCGTAAAATCTAGCACAAAGACCAGGATTTTATAATTTATCCTCTCACCTCGCCAAACTCATACTTAAAGATTAAAAAATACCTTATATATGATCAATATTTTTACTTAGTTAAATAAGGTATTTTTCCGTTAATTAAAACTAAATAATTACTGAATAAATTTCACACACACCTCCACACACACCTCCACACAATCATCACGTAGTAAAAATATTGTAAAATAAATTCATCGCGTAGTATAAGATATTGTAAAAAAAAATCATCAAGAAATATTGTAAAAAAAAATTTTGCAAAAAAATATTGTAAAAAAGAAAAAAAAATTGCAAAAGAAATAATATTGTAAAAATCTAATTAACATTAAATAAAACGAAATTCATGCACACATTTATCACGGAGTATAAAAAGGTAGATTCCGTTATTTCAATTAAATAGGTTTATTTCCAATAAGTATAATTTAATAAAAATACACACACATACTCACGCGCACACACACACACACACACACACACACACACACACACACACAAAGATTTCACTGAGCATAAACTGGGAAGCTGTTACGTAGTTCAAATTTTAAGTCGCTGGCGTTTGTCAGCAATTTTAAATAGATTTTTTCTTCCCCACCTTTGAAGATCATCAAAAAAAAAGAAAAAACAAAGAAGCCCAACACACCAAAAACCGAGGCTCGTAGACTTTTTGTTTTCAGAAATAATTCATTTTTTCCTTAAACCAACGAAATCCCTGATGAGGGTCTGTCTAAACAGATCGAAAAACTGCAGAGTAGGCGAAAGAAACATTATTCGTTTATGAAACTTGTTAAGTTTTTAAATGCCATCCTTGCCCAGTTGAAAATGGCTTAAAGTCCTGAGTCGTGGAATCCTTTGGTAAGTGAATAACTCCTATCCTGCGTAGTATTAAAGGTCCAGTGATCCAATCCTATGTCCATCGTCCACAAAAGTCAAAGTAGTTATGAGTAGCTATGACCAGTACTCTTGGGTTTAAGTATTGTATCAGCAGCAGAGTACTGCCAGTGATTGGCCAAGAGTTTAATCGCATGGTACTCGGCGAGTCTATAAATAGAAGTAGGCTTCTTACACACGCCTTATATAAAAAAAATCTCATGTGTTCTGACAATTTTTACAATATTACATAGATAGATATATGCATGTGTGTGTATTCGCGAGTGTATAGGTATGTGTATGTATATGTGTATGTGCGTGTGTGAATATGTAAAATATGAAAAAGACAAAGTATTAAGAGGATGACTGTATTATAGGTAGAGGTATAGCCATCGTTAAATTGTTTCAGTTTGTATAAGAAACCATAATCAAGGCATACTTGATATGATATGTTGTATCTTCTGAATAATATTGTTACATAGTCTATGCGGTTGCATAAGATTATTGTCAATCCCCTGTATTTCTAAAGGGATGGCCCTTTTCCTATCACGGTTGGGACTTTCCATGGAATAGTACAGAAAGCCCGCGAAATACGTGAAGTCACGTGGGACCTGGTTGGGTCCTCAGTTTCAGTTTGGACGTCGGGCAGAGATGTACTGCCTTAACTGGAACACACTGCATACGCGCTCTATGTTAGTCAGATGATGTTTAGTTATATGAAAGATTTAGTCAAGTAAATAAAAGCTTAAGAAAATAACACGGTTTTGTGATTAATGAATGTCTTGGTAACAAGACTGATCTAGAAGAAGAAATGAGTTAAGTGCGACCGACCACCAAGACGAAGTCCAGACGCTAGAAGAACTTAAGATATCAAAGACGCTGGAAGAGAAGAAGTAAGAAAGGAAGTAAAGAGGTATGCAACAATATTCATTATGAATAAGGAATGAAAAAAGAAACAGAACTTAGCTTTCTATAACCGTTAATAGCGTTCTATTTAAAAACTATGTGACATAATTTGTGTTCGAACTCATTCATAAAAATGTATGCATAGATATTTGTTATAATCCAGTTTAACAGGATTTGAACCTCGTTCCGCTGTGTTCATTTCCTACGGCGATTTGCATTACACATTACACAGGATATATGATGAAATTATATTTTGGAGATCTAATTAGAAGGGTCGCACGATACACCAGATCGTATAATACTCGAATATATACAGTAATCAAATCGATATCAGAGACTGCCATTCGAGGATCGGTCTGTTCAGCCACTCACGTGGCTGTAAGTAAGTGAAAAAAACCCAAACAAAACAGCAAAACAACAAAACAACAAAGACAACATAAAGACAAAAAACAGAAATAAACACTAATAAACAATAAACAAACAAAAAACAAACTACGCCATCGTCTAAAATAGACGGAAGGTTGCCAACAATGTTTTTTTCTACGCTATCCGTAACAGCGTAAACCGAAGATGCTATGATGATAAATTTGTGAGAAAAACCTTTTTTGAACTTTGCCAGACGCAAAATAATAACCATGATTTACGCTAAGAATGACAGTCCTGAAAAAAATGTTAATTACAAAGGGATAATCTTTTTCTAAAAGATAATATTCGTTTAGGATAAGTTTGCGTGACTCCAAAGAACTATTTGCTAGAATAGTGCGTGAGGCTAAGCAGTCAAGGATAAAGTCCTAATTGAAACCTTGACCGTTAATCATAATAAAGTATGACCTTGAACTTCGATATCGAAAAAGCCAGTCATAGTATATTTTTTTTCTTTATCAGACGCCATATTGTCTGATTGCCAGAAAGTTCCTTTTTGTAAAAATGTGATTAATGGGAAGGTTTAGCATAAGGCCATCAACAGAGGGCATTTCATTGTGGTGTAATGTTTATCAAGCTAGAATTGAGAGATCCACTACTATAACTAACAAATATATGCATCCGGAGTGGTAGTACCTGTTAGGGTTTCATTTATGGGTTAAATTTTTTTTTAAAGTTTAAAATAATGTTAAATAAAAAAAAAGTTTAAAATAATGCTAAATAAAAAAAAGTTTAAAATAATGTTAAATAGAAAAAAAAGTTTAAAATAATGTTAAATAAAAAAAAAGTTTAAAATAATGTTAAATAAAAATTGTTAATACATATCAAGAAAGAATAAAACAAAACATCATCAGTATAAAATAACCAAACAAGGGTTGACATGCCGGTTATACTTTTATTACTAATTTTGACTTGTATTATCCTTCATCTTCCTAATTCTAGTTGTTTTTTTTATTAATAATTGTGACTACTATTATCCTTCATCTTCCTAATTCCAGTTGCTTTTTATTAATAATTGTGACTTGTATTATCCTTCATCTTCCTAATTCCAGTTGCTTTTTATTAATAATTGGGACTGCTATTATCCTTCATCTTCCTAATTCCAGTTGCTTTTTATTAATAATTGTGACTGCATTATCCTTCATCTTCCTAATTCCAGTTGCTTTTTATTAATAATTGGGACTGCTATTATCCTTCATCTTCCTAATTCCAGTTGCTTTTTATTAATAATTGTGACTGCCATTATCCTTCATCTTCCTAATTCCAGTTGCTTTTTATTAATAATTGGGACTGCTATTATCCTTCATCTTCCTAATTCCAGTTGCTTTTTATTAATAATTGGGACTGCTATTATCTTCATCTTCCTAATTCCAGTTGCTTTTTATTAATAATTGTGACTGCCATTATCCTTCATCTTCCTAATTCCAGTTGCTTTTTATTAATAATTGCGACTGCTATTATCCTTCACTAATTCCAGTTGCCTTTTTATTAATAATTGGGACTGCTATTATCCTTCATCTTCCTAATTCCAGTTGCTTTTTATTAATAATTGGGACTGCTATTATCCTTCATCTTCCTAATTCGAGTTGCTTTTTATTAATAATTGGGACTGCTATTATCCCTTCATCTTCCTAATTCGAGTTGCTTTTTATTAATAATTGTGACTACTATATCCTTCATCTTCCTAATTCCAGTTGCTTTTTTATTAAATAATTGTGACTTGTATTATCCTTCATCTTCCTAATTCAGTTGCTTTTATTAATAATTGTGACTTGTATTATCCTTCATCTTCCTAATTCCAGTTGCTTTTTATTAATAATTGTGACTGTTTCATCTTCATCTTCCTAATTCCAGTTGCTTTTTATTAATAATTGGACTGCTATTATCCTTCATCTTCCTAATTCGAGTTGCTTTTTATTAATAATTGTGACTACTATTATCCTTCATCTTCCTAATTCGAGTTGCTTTTTATTAATAATTGTGACTTGTATTATCCTTCATCTTCCTAATTCCAGTTGCTTTTTATTAATAATTGTGACTTGTATTATCCTTCATCTTCTATTCCAATTCCAGTTGCTTTTTATTAATAATTGTGACTTGTATTATCCTTCATCTTCCTAATTCCAGTTGCTTTTTATTAATAATTGTGACTACTATTATCCTTCATCTTCCTAATTCGAGTTGCTTTTTATTAATAATTGTGACTTGTATTATCTTCATCTTCTTTTTATTAATAATTGTGACTTGTATTATCCTTCATCTTCCTAATTCCAGTTGCTTTTTATTAATAATTGTGACTTGTATTATCCTTCATCTTCCTAATTCCAGTTGCTTTTTATTAATAATTGTGACTTGTATTATCCTTCATCTTCCTAATTCCAGTTGCTTTTTATTAATAATTGGGACTGCTATTATCCTTCATCTTCCTAATTCGAGTTGCTTTTTATTAATAATTGTGACTACTATTATCCTTCATCTTCCTAATTCCAGTTGCTTTTTATTAATAATTGTGACTTGTATTATCCTTCATCTTCCTAATTCCAGTTGCTTTTTATTAATATTGAATTATTATCCTTCATCTTCCTAATTCGAGTTGCTTTTATTAATTGTGACTTATCCTTCATCTTCCTAATTCGAGTTGCTTTTTATTAATAATTGTGACTTGTATAATCCTTCATCTTCCTAATTCCAGTTGCTTTTTATTAATAATTGTGACTTGTATTATCCTTCATCTTCCTAATTCCAGTTGCTTTTTATTAATAATTGTGACTTGTAAAATCCTTCATCTTCCTAATTCCAGTTGCTTTTTATTAATAATTGTGACTTGTATTATCCTTCATCTTCCTAATTCCAGTTGCTTTTTTTAATAATTGTGACTGTATTATCCTTCATCTTCCTAATTCGAGTTGCTTTTTTATTAATAATTGTGACTTGTATTATCCTTCATCTTCCTAATTCCAGTTGCTTTTTATTAATAATTGTGACTTGTATTATCCTTCATCTTCCTAATTCCAGTTGCCTTTTTTATTAATAATTGTGACTGTATTATCCTTCATCTTCCTAATTCCAGTTGCTTTTTATTAATAATTGTGACTGCTATTATCCTTCATCTTCCTAATTCAGTTGCTTTTTTATTAATAATTGTGACTACTATTATCCTTCATCTTCCTAATTCAGTTGCTTTTTTTAATTGGACTGCTATTATCCTTCATCTTCCTAATTCGAGTTGCTTTTTATTAATATTGTGACTTATTATCCTTCATCTTCCTAATTCCAGTTGCTTTTTATTAATAATTGTGACTTGTATTATCCTTCATCTTCCTAATTCCAGTTGCTTTTTATTAATAATTGTGACTTGTAAAATCCTTCATCTTCCTAATTCCAGTTGCTTTTTTATTAATAATTGTGACTTGTATTATCCTTCATCTTCCTAATTCCAGTTTGCTTTTTATTAATAATTGTGACTTGTATTATCCTTCATCTTCCTAATTCCAGTTGCTTTTTATAATAATTGTGACTTGTATTATCCTTCATCTTCCTAATTCCAGTTGCTTTGTATTTCCTTCTCCTAATTCAGTTGCTTTTTATTAATAATTGGGACTGCTATTATCCTTCATCTTCCTAATTCGAGTTGCTTTTTATTAATAATTGTGACTACTATTATCCTTCATCTTCCTAATTCTAGTTGCTTTTTATTAATAATTGTGACTTGTATTATCCTTCATCTTCCTAATTCCAGTTGCTTTTTATTAATAATTGGGACTGCTATTATCCTTCATCTTCCTTATTACTGCTATTATCCTTCATCTTCCTAATTCCAGTTGCTTTTTATTAATAATTGGGACTGCTATTATCCTTCATCTTCCTAATTTGCTTTTTATTAATAATTTAATTAATAATGTGACTTGTATTATCCTTCATCTTCCTAATTCGAGTTGCTTTTTATTAATAATTGTGACTACTATTATCCTTCATCTTCCTAATTCGAGTTGCTTTTTATTAATAATTGTGACTTGTATTATCCTTCATCTTCCTAATTCCAGTTGCTTTTTATTAATAATTGTGACTTGTATTATCCTTCATCTTCCTAATTCCAGTTGCTTTTTATTAATAATTGGGACTGCTATTATCCTTCATCTTCCTAATTCGAATAATTGTGACTTGTATTATCCTTCATCTTCCTAATTCCAGTTGCTTTTTATTAATAATTGTGACTTGTATTATCCTTCATCTTCCTAATTCCAGTTGCTTTTTATTAATAATTGGGACTGCTATTATCTTCATCTTCCTAATTCGAGTTGCTTTTATTAATAAGTGTGACTACTATTATCCTTCATCTTCCTAATTCGAGTTGCTTTTTATTAATAATTGTGACTTGCATTCCTAATTAGTTGCTTTTATTAATAATTGTGACTTGTATTATCCTTCATCTTCCTAATTCCAGTTGCTTTTTTATTAATATTGTGACTTGTATATCCTTCATCTTCTAATTCCAGTTGCTTTTTTAATAATTGTGACTTGTATTATCCTTCATCTTCCTAATTCCAGTTGCTTTTTATTAATAATTGTGACTTGTGACTTGTATTATCCTTCATCTTCCTAATTCCAGTTGCTTTTTATTAATAATTGGGACTGCTATTATCCTTCATCTTCCTAATTCCAGTTGCTTTTTATTAATAATTGTGACTGCCATTATCCTTCATCTTCCTAATTCCAGTTGCTTTTTTATTAATAATTGGGACTGCTATTATCCTTCATCTTCCTAATCCAGTTGCTTTTATTAATAATTGGGACTGCTATTATCCTTCATCTTCCTAATTCAGTTGCTTTTTATTAATAATTGGGACTGCTATTATCCTTCATCTTCCTAATTCGAGTTGCTTTTATTAATAATTGTGACTACTATTATCCTTCATCTTCCTAATTCCAGTTGCTTTTTTATTAATAATTGTGACTTGTATTATCCTTCATCTTCCTAATTCCAGTTGCTTTTTATTAATAATTGTGACTTGTATTATCCTTCATCTTCCTAATTCCAGTTGCTTTTTATTAATAATTGGGACTGCTATTATCCTTCATCTTCCTAATTCGAGTTGCTTTTTATTAATAATTGTGACTACTATTATCCTTCATCTTCCTAATTCGAGTTGCTTTTTATTAATAATTGTGACTACTATTATCCTTCATCTTCCTAATTCTAGTTGCTTTTTATTAATAATAACAAAATGCAAGTATTTAAGTTTTAATGTAATAAAATATCATCGAAAAATAGAAAAAAATAAACTTACTCTTCCATCTCTGCCGTCTTTCATTGCTAACTATTCCTAATTTAACTATTTAGTTAAAATAGAATGCAAAAAATAAAATTACAGTTATTTCTTCTTGGATTTCTTTTAAGATTTATCCCCGGGATTTTTGCTCACATTTATTAAGAAAAAACAAAAACAATTAGAAATCAATAATAATAAGTACATATTTATTAAAATCAAATTTTTTATATCAATATGCAAATTAGCCTTCCCGTTCACACTGTAAAACGCTATTTTGTTGTATATATAAATACAATTGCATGTTATTAGTATCTAGAAATGGTCAACAGTATTAATAATATAAAACAATTTTATTGATAATTGATGTTTAAATGAAATGAAATCATGGAGAATGTGACGTTAATAACAAAGAGAATTGTGACTTGAGTAGTAATATAGTTTTTGGTTACGTGCAGGCAAACACACAATCTCCATTATAATAACGGATGAGCGGAATGTGAACAGGATACCCCCGTGGATTAAATAAAGGGTTGTATTCAAACTTCCATGATGGCTCCCGATTACGATAAGAAGGTTCCCGAGTTCAAAAAAGGGGTCTGGAGTTCGAGAACGCTCTTTTGTCTGACAAGAAATACCTGAACAAGGCCGGAAGTCACATCGGCCGAAACGTTGCACCGATAACAATAAAGATGAGGACAATAATCTAAATAATCCAAAATTATGATTTTATTTTAAAACACAACTTAATGAAGTAAAGTAAAAGTAGAGTCGTCGGGGCGGCCTAATGTCGGTATCAGCCAAACAGCGAGGGAGTCTATCCCCTTTTCAATAGCGCTAGACCAAGGAGATTATTTTAGCGTCTGAGGTGAAGCGCCTCACCTACCATCAGCTCCTCACTTTACCGCACAGATCCTTGTGCTACTCATACGCTGAATTGGCGAGGGCCAGTATTGAACCAGGAACCTTGGGATTCCTAGCCGAACGCTCTACCGACTGAGCTAACTCAACTTTATAGTTCATCCTATTTCCATTTTTCCTGTATGAGATTTTCGTCAATGTATCAATGCTTGCCTGTAGATTCAATCAGTTTCAATTAGCCAACCCTTTCATCTACTCTGAGGTCCTGAGAAAGATGAAAAGGATGTGTTGGTGTTTTATATGAAAGAGGACAATCACTTGCTCCTTTCGTTTCATCTCTTAAAAAATGCCCAATTATATCTAAAAAAAATTATTCACTGTAAGTAAGTCGACGGGGCGGCCTAAACTCGGTATCAGCCAGTCACCGAGGGAGTCTATCCCCTTATCAATAGCGCTAGACCAAGGAGATTGTTTTAGCCTCTGAGGTGGAGCGCCACACCTACCATCAGCTCCTTACTTTACCACACAGATCCCTGTGCTACTCATACGCTGAGTTGGCAAGGACCGGTATTGAACTAGGAACCTTGTGGTTTCTAGCCGAACGTTCTACCGACTGAGCTAACCCGGCCCCTCTATTCACTGTAATGATAATGATCCAATATTAGCGTGAAACCGAATAAAAAGTTAAAATAATTCTATTAAAAATCAAGAAAAATTCATAGCCGATGCTCTCATATTTCAAACCCAGAATATGGATATAGAAGTAAAGAAATTAATTTAATCGTGTTCCTTAATTGTACGACCGTTATCATCTTGCAAGTACACCTCTGAATACCTAGGTTTTTTTTTTCATATTTCAGATATTCACATACCTTCGCGTTTATGTCCATTTTCGCGATATATATATATATATATATATATATATATATATATATATATAGTTTCTAGAACGGTGTATTTTACAAGTTAAAATCTGTATCTGTATAAATGGCGCATTTTTGCTTCTTTTTTCTTTCTCTAAGATGTGCTCTTTTTATTGGGATTTCCTTCCTTGTTAAAATTCAGAAATTCATAGAATTCTTTATATGTAAGTTCTTATATTAGAATAAATTACAATTTTAATCTAAGAAATTTTAAAGAAAGAGGGACGTTCTATCGTACTAAAATGTTGGTCCTACCTAACATAATTTCCTGTCTAATGAGATATTTTTTGTTTTAAAGAAATATAAAATTTCCTTTCTACCAAAAGAAAATCACAAAACGCGTCAAAGAAATTTGATCCCCATTGTAACGGTGTTTGTTAAATAAACTTAATGACATCAGTACAGAAGCGTCCCCTTTTTATTCGAAAACCAGTGGGCAGTTACAATACTGATGTTCACAGAAAACCTCCATTCTTCTTCAGGTGCTGTGTTAAACTAATTTATAATATTGATACTCATGTTCCTTAAAAGTACAACCGTTATTATCTTGCAACACCCTCTGGTTAAAAATGAGACCATTCAAAACATCCATGATGAAATGCAAAAATGTATATCTTGATTATCTGGTGTTGCTTATCCTCCAAATTTTTATTTCTTATGAGTGTTGTCACCTCAGCTAAATAATGGGCCATTTCGTTATTATTATAAAGAAAGAAAGGGAAGAAAAAGGACATGCTACACAGAAAAAATATAAGAAAGAAAGAAAGAGAGTAGGAGAAAGATTGAGGGAGGGTGTGAGCCCATGGAAGCAATAAGAGAGAGAGAGAGAGAGAGAGAGAGAGAGAGAGAGAGAGAGAGAGATTTATTGATTCTTTAGAATAAGTCTTTAAAAAGTGACAGCTTTTTTAAAGTTGAAACCCATATCATTATTAACAAAATATTTACAAATAAGAAATTTTATGAGAAAATAGAAGCAATGAACAAAGAAAATCGAAGCGACTAAAAGTTCTTTTAGTAATACTATGTGTTTTAAGAATTGATTTTCTAGAGCCCTATTTTCATGTCAAAATGAAATGCTAAAGACAGGTAATTTTAAACGTTAATTCCAGAATATATATATATATATATATATATATATATATATATTATTATTTATATTTCTGCTTGAAGGCAATTATAAATGCATGTATCGAATAAGATTCGATAATTATAGAAAATAATCTTGACAAGAAAATCCCGCAAAGGATGGCTCGCTATGCAGAACACCGTACAGACTGTTTCGACTTTATTAAGTCTCTTCAGCGATGTATACTAACGACTCCCCTCCGACAGGAATCGAAACCGGGACTTCACAGGCATAGTCAGAGACCATATCCGTTCGGCCGCCGGTACATAGCGAACAATCCCTGCGAAATTAACCTTGTCAATGATGAAACATTACACGCCCCTGCCATAGCAGGCAAGTAGACGTTTTTTATTTAGTAAACAAACCCGGCCGTTTAGCTCTTCGGCGAAGTGAATAAGATTTTTGGATGTTTGTTTTTTTTTTTTTTTATAGAAGCAAGTTGAATAAATTATTATTTATATTTCTGCTTGAAGGCAATTATAAATGCATGTATCGAATAAGATTCGATAATTATAGAAAATAATCTTGACAAGAAAATCCCGCAAAGGATGGCTCGCTATGCAGAACACCGTACAGACTGTTTCGACTTTATTAAGTCTCTTCAGCGATGTATACTAACGACTCCCCTCCGACAGGAATCGAAACCGGGACTTCACAGGCATAGTCAGAGACCATATCCGTTCGGCCGCCGGTACATAGCGAACAATCCCTGCGAAATTAACCTTGTCAATGATGAAACATTACACGCCCCTGCCATAGCAGGCAAGTAGACGTTTTTTATTTAGTAAACAAACCCGGCCGTTTAGCTCTTCGGCGAAGTGAATAAGATTTTTGGATGTTTGTTTTTTTTTTTTTTATAGAAGCAAGTTGAATAAATTATTATTTATATTTCTGCTTGAAGGCAATTATAAATGCATGTATCGAATAAGATTCGATAATTATAGAAAATAATCTTGACAAGAAAATCCCGCAAAGGATGGCTCGCTATGCAGAACACCGTACAGACTGTTTCGACTTTATTAAGTCTCTTCAGCGATGTATACTAACGACTCCCCTCCGACAGGAATCGAAACCGGGACTTCACAGGCATAGTCAGAGACCATATCCGTTCGGCCGCCGGTACATAGCGAACAATCCCTGCGAAATTAACCTTGTCAATGATGAAACATTACACGCCCCTGCCATAGCAGGCAAGTAGACGTTTTTATTTAGTAAACAAACCCGGCCGTTTAGCTCTTCGGCGAAGTGAATAAGATTTTTGGATGTTTGTTTTTTTTTTTTTTTTTTTATAGAAGCAAGTTGAATAAATTATTATTTATATTTCTGCTTGAAGGCAATTATAAATGCATGTATCGAATAAGATTCGATAATTATAGAAAATAATCTTGACAAGAAAATCCCGCAAAGGATGGCTCGCTATGCAGAACACCGTACAGACTGTTTCGACTTTATTAAGTCTCTTCAGCGATGTATACTAACGACTCCCCTCCGACAGGAATCGAAACCGGGACTTCACAGGCATAGTCAGAGACCATATCCGTTCGGCCGCCGGTACATAGCGAACAATCCCTGCGAAATTAACCTTGTCAATGATGAAACATTACACGCCCCTGCCATAGCAGGCAAGTAGACGTTTTTATTTAGTAAACAAACCCGGCCGTTTAGCTCTTCGGCGAAGTGAATAAGATTTTTGGATGTTTGTTTTTTTTTTTTTATAGAAGCAAGTTGAATAAATTATTATTTATATTTCTGCTTGAAGGCAATTATAAATGCATGTATCGAATAAGATTCGATAATTATAGAAAATAATCTTGACAAGAAAATCCCGCAAAGGATGGCTCGCTATGCAGAACACCGTACAGACTGTTTCGACTTTATTAAGTCTCTTCAGCGATGTATACTAACGACTCCCCTCCGACAGGAATCGAAACCGGGACTTCACAGGCATAGTCAGAGACCATATCCGTTCGGCCGCCGGTACATAGCGAACAATCCCTGCGAAATTAACCTTGTCAATGATGAAACATTACACGCCCCTGCCATAGCAGGCAAGTAGACGTTTTTATTTAGTAAACAAACCCGGCCGTTTAGCTCTTCGGCGAAGTGAATAAGATTTTTGGATGTTTGTTTTTTTTTTTTTTATAGAAGCAAGTTGAATAAATTATTATTTATATTTCTGCTTGAAGGCAATTATAAATGCATGTATCGAATAAGATTCGATAATTATAGAAAATAATCTTGACAAGAAAATCCCGCAAAGGATGGCTCGCTATGCAGAACACCGTACAGACTGTTTCGACTTTATTAAGTCTCTTCAGCGATGTATACTAACGACTCCCTCCGACAGGAATCGAAACCGGGACTTCACAGGCATAGTCAGAGACCATATCCGTTCGGCCGCCGGTACATAGCGAACAATCCCTGCGAAATTAACCTTGTCAATGATGAAACATTACACGCCCCTGCCATAGCAGGCAAGTAGACGTTTTTATTTAGTAAACAAACCCGGCCGTTTAGCTCTTCGGCGAAGTGAATAAGATTTTTGGATGTTTGTTTTTTTTTTTTTTATAGAAGCAAGTTGAATAAATTATTATTTATATTTCTGCTTGAAGGCAATTATAAATGCATGTATCGAATAAGATTCGATAATTATAGAAAATAATCTTGACAAGAAAATCCCGCAAAGGATGGCTCGCTATGCAGAACACCGTACAGACTGTTTCGACTTTATTAAGTCTCTTCAGCGATGTATACTAACGACTCCCCTCCGACAGGAATCGAAACCGGGACTTCACAGGCATAGTCAGAGACCATATCCGTTCGGCCGCCGGTACATAGCGAACAATCCCTGCGAAATTAACCTTGTCAATGATGAAACATTACACGCCCCTGCCATAGCAGGCAAGTAGACGTTTTATTTAGTAAACAAACCCGGCCGTTAGCTCTTCGGCGAAGTGAATAAGATTTTGGATGTTTGTTTTTTTTTTTTTTTATAGAAGCAAGTTGAATAAATTATTATTTATATTTCTGCTTGAAGGCAATTATAAATGCATGTATCGAATAAGATTCGATAATTATAGAAAATAATCTTGACAAGAAAATCCCGCAAAGGATGGCTCGCTATGCAGAACACCGTACAGACTGTTTCGACTTTATTAAGTCTCTTCAGCGATGTATACTAACGACTCCCTCCGACAGGAATCGAAACCGGGACTTCACAGGCATAGTCAGAGACCATATCCGTTCGGCCGCCGGTACATAGCGAACAATCCTGCGAAATTAACCTTGTCAATGATGAAACATTACACGCCCCTGCCATAGCAGGCAAGTAGACGTTTTTATTTAGTAAACAAAACCGGCCGTTTAGCTCTTCGGCGAAGTGAATAAGATTTTTGGATGTTTGTTTTTTTTATATATATATATATATATACTAGCAAAATTACCCGGTTCATGATTATATCCCTAATTTTATATATGCATTCGCCCTGCTTGATTAATATTTGTTGTGAGGTTTTAAGGGGTCAAATAAGAACAAAACGACGGGTAACAAATGTATAAAAATGTATTAACAGAAAGTAGACAAATACAATAGAGGGATGTGGAAATTACGTCCGCCGAACACAGTTATTGGCATACACGCATTGGCTTACTGCTAAGCCACAATTATCCCTGTTACTTATAGTAACCTGTCGGCGCATTCCATTAGTCTTATAGGGTGTATCACCTTTAACAATATTGAACACTGTACAGAAAATACTATTGACTAATATATATATATATATATATATATATATATATATATATATATTTAAGAATGGAAATGAGTAACCTACTCGAGTTTCATCGATAGATTCTTCAGGGTTACGTTTAAAAGTAACCCTGAAGAATCTATCGATGAAACTCGAGTAGGTTACTCATTTCCATTCTTAAATAAATTTATGCTCTACATTGTATTGAGCACTTTGTATTTGTTTTTTCTCAACCTTAACCTCTGGATATTCTGCGCTTCCAACGATCGTTCTTATACCCACCGGTAAGTTAATACTTTATACATATACAAATATATATATATATATATATATATATATATATTATATATATATATATATATAATTTAAATAAAGTAGAAAAAGTAAAAAAAGAGGAAAAGTAAAATGACATTAAAACTAACGGAAGTATATTTTTAGATTTACCAATATGAATTATAGGAAATTGTTTCAAAATTTGACAAAAATATTGTATATACAATTTCTCTGACTTCTTTGTTGTTCCCTCAAAAGTAAATATGTTAATATCGCCTTATATGGTGACAATTCAAAACGATCTGATTCTGAATAAAGGTAAAATTTAACCCTGTCGGGTAAGGCTTCGGAATACACCGATTGCACCTCTGAATAAGGGTAAGATCCTCCACTACGGTCACCTTTAGGTGGCGACCCGTTGTGTTTAAGATTAGAATCCTGATGCCTGAGCAGTCTATGGCATGCAACACTCCACTTTAGCCTTTACTTTGGCTAAACGGGTGATCGATGAATCGGCTGGTCATGTTAAGCCCTAGCACCTATATAATTGTCCCAACCAAATTGCCCTTTTGGCAAGCCAAACAATTTTATCATGTAGGTGCTAGAAGGTGATGGCTGAGGGTCTATCTGGGTAAGACGTTAAACTCTATCTGAAGTTCCTGTTCTGGATCTCTGGTGAATGTGGAATACCCCTTCATGACCATTACTCCCAGGTCAACTGACTTGCAGTGGTAGTAGCTTTTAGGGGCCCATCTATGTGTTAAATAGAAAAATGAGTTTAAATGTGTCTCTAAAAACTTGAGTTTTAAAAAAGTGAATCCCCATCAAGAATATATGAAACAGAACGTCTTTCGCATAAAATAACGCAACAAGGTTTGAGATGCCATAAAATCCAATCAAAAATCGGATGCTAAAAACTGGGTGATAAAAATGGACAGTTTTTAAATAATAGCTTGTATAACTCGTTGCATAATGATATGACAACTACAACATTAATCAGACATTAACAAAGGCCGATGAACGTATGTAACAAAAAAGTTGTGATAAAACAGACGGAGTGTTAATAATAGCCTTTATAATTCATGATTTAATGAAATGGTACAAGTGTTAAAGATTGAAGCAGGCCACGGAATCCATCGGCTCAAATGTTTTGATGAAAACGGCAATGCGAAAGGGTGAAATCCCTTGTGGAATCGTCATGATAAATCACCTTAGAATTTAACACAATGTATTTTTTGCAGAGTTGAATTTCTTTCCTTTTTTTTTTTTTTGTTTTTGTTTTGTTTTGTTTTGGCTCGTGGAAATAAAAGGTCACAGACTTCCAGCATCGAACTATAAAATCAGTGGCCTCATAAAGTGGAGCCCTTTTGGATGCTTGAAATTAATTGGAGGTTTCCAGCTATTTGTCTGTGCTTAATACTGTCCAGAATGACCATTATTGATGGCCAGAAGCTGAGTAAAGGAAAATCAATAGTTCTTTTGTAAATATAATCTTTTGATGGCAGAAGCCAGATTATTCTAGAATGGTATAATTGAACAATGATTTTTATATAAAGAATTGTGTTTGCTTTCTCGTCGAAGGTGCTCAACGTTTTGGGGTCAGACATGTCAGATTTGATAAAAGATGGAATAGAGAGAAAAGAAAGAAAAATGGTGGTTAGGTCAAGGAGGAAAGGAAAGATCGAAAAAGAGGCTCAATAGAAAGGCTAATTGAAATAAGTATTTTAAAAAGGACAAGACAGTCAGAGAGAGAAATAAATAGAGAAAGAGGGAGAGAGAGAGAGAGAGGGAGAGAGAGAGAGAGAGAGAGAGAGAAAAGAGAGAGAGGAGGTAAAGGAATAGAAAATAATGAGACAAATAAAGAAGAAGGAAATAATGTCTTTTTCGAAGAAAACAAACAAAAAAAAAAGAAATAAGCAAAGAAGATATGATCTAAGAAATGCAAATTCAAAAATTTGAAAGTTGAATGTGTCAAAAAGAGGAAGAATATTTTGTAGTTTGAATTAAGGGGTGGTTGAAGAAGAAGAAGAAGAAGAAGAAGAAGAAGAAGAAGAAGAAGAAGAAGAAGAAGAAGAAGAAGAAGAAGAAGAAGAAGAAGAGTATGAATTGAAAGATAAAGAAGATGAACATTAGAAAAGGAAAAAGAGAAAAAATAGCATGAAAAGGAAGAAAAAGAATGAATGAATGAATAGAAAAAAAGATGTAGCTGCTGATGAGGAGGGTGATGGTTATAATGAAGAATCATGGGAAAATCAGACATAGAAAAGGGAAAGAAGCGGAATAGGATTTAAGTGAAGAAAATATCGTGAAGAAGAAGAAGAAGAAGAAGAAGAAGAAGAAGAAGAAGAAGAAGAAGAAGAAGAAGAAGAAGAAGAAGAAAAGAAGAAAAAGAACAACAACAACAACAATAACAAGAGGAAAAGGAAACGGAAAGAAAAATATGACGCGGGGAGGACAACAAAACAGAAATAAAGAAGGAGACCAATGGATCGCATGAAAAGAAGACTGTGTTGCACCAGTATTTTAGGCGAAATAAAAAGAAGGAAATAGGAGAAAATTGGCAAGAAGAAAAATGGAAAGTAATCAAATTATGAATGAGTGAATAAAAAAATAATAAAGTCGACGACAATGAAAATGGAGATGAGGATATTACTTTGGTAATCTGATCAGTGTGATAAAGTGGGGGGTTGATGGTAGGTGTGGTTCTCAACCTCAGCACAAATACCCCCCTGGTCTATCGCTAGCAAAAAAGAGATATACACCCCCGCTCTTCGGCTGTTACCGACAATAGGCCACTATTCCAAATTGTATGTGATAGGAGGTAAGAGGCGGTAAGGTTGTTTTTTGTTTTGTTTTGTTTTTTTTTTTTGCTTTTTGTGAATTGCTGTGATTTTTTCAGGACATCCCGAAGCTTCTTATGTAATCTTGCTTTTTATCCAATTTTTGTATCAAGTCCATGTGGTGTAGCCATACATTAGCACTGATACGGCTAGAAGCTAGAATTCTCGCTTTATGCTATCAGAGAGATCATATTTCCCCACAATCGATAATCTGTCTATAGCAGTCAATGCCTTTCGCGTGCGTATATTAACACCGTTCTCTGTGGAGGAGATATTACTACCTAGATATGTGAACTGGTCAACTACTTGTAATGTCTTGTGTGATGTCTCCATAAACACTCACATAAATATATAACTGGCTTTATTTCTATACAACATCTCAGGTTGCATTAGGGAATATTGTTTTTATCTATTTACCTAACCTCTCCGCCAAGGGCAAGATGTGCCACAAGGTCAATTTTTAAGTGGAGTACAGCTGGTTTGAATACAGAGTTTTCCTTCTTCTTGATCTATTGGTTAACAAAGGATAAAAAGCTAGTCTTCCCAATTGTTTACCCATAGCTGGGGGGTGAACAGATGCATGGTTGCCTTTATTAGCAATTAAATAAATTATAAATCCTCAGATATCTTTTGAATTTAGTTGAGTTTGCCAGAAGATCGCAAACAGAAGTCACTCAGTGCGAATTGAACTCACTACACTATCAATAATTGTTTTTTTTTAATATTTATTTAACTTTGGTTGATCACGAAAAGGAGGCACCCAGTGAGCATCAATCGCGCTACACTAGTAATAATAATCTTTTAAGCTTAGCTGAGTCCCTCAACTGATCGCAAATAGAACTCTCTCGATGAGAATCGAACTCACTACACTAGGAATGGTAGTAATTTATTAAATTTAGCTGAGTTTGGTAGAACACAAATAAAAGACTTTGAGTTAGCTCTGTAGTTTCTCTAGATTAAAGCGAAAACGATATGATGCGACCGGACATGTCTCGGGTCATTTTTCTTTTTATGTTGATCCAAGTGACAAAAAAACAAACACTTAGTTCGTTACTAGGTGATACTAAAAATAATCTATTTGGTTACAGAAAAATATCTTTTTCAATGTAAATTCCAAAGATATTTGAGGATTTTTACCGTCTGTGAGGTAATTTATTATTTTACCTTTGTGCATTAGCAGTAATTAAAACAACGTCAACGATTTGAACTCCGGTCACATTGTCGATTTTCAACGACGATAACCGTTTTGTTACCGGTTATACTTTTAGCTCAGTCGGTAGAGCGTTCGGATAGAGACCACAAGGTTCCTAGTTCGATACCGGTCCTCGCCAACTCAGCGTATGAGTAGCACAGGGATCTGTGCAGTAAAGTAAGGAGCTGATGGTAGGTGTGGCGCTCCACCTCAGATGTTAAAAACAATCTCCTTGGTCTAGCGCTATTGAAAAGGGGATAGACTCCTTCGCTGACTGGCTGATACCGACTTGAGGCCGCCCCGTCGACTTTACTTTACTTTACTAAAGTCTAAATTCAGCCAGGGAAGTTTATTCTTTTTCTGGCTACATGTTGTAACCCTATTACGAAAGTGCGCGTAGTGTTGTTACAATTTTACGGGCCATCCTTTGGGCTTCAAGCAAGAGCGCTTGTCCAGTGGAGATCCTTTATGTTAATGTTGTGGGGTTTTGAAATCCAGACACTAGAAGAGACGCTAGAAGAGATGTTAGAAGAAGACGTAAGATAGAAAAGACGTCAGAAGAAGAATAGAAGAATAGAAGTAAGTAAGAAATAAAAAGAAGGGTATACAACACACTCTGACCCAGAGTGGTAGTACATGTTAGGGTCCCATATATAGGTTAAATAGATAAAAAAATGTTTTTAAAAAAGTTTTTAAAAATCTGAATACCCAACAAGAATGAATAAAACAAAAATATCTTTGACATAAAATAACCCAACAAAGGTTGACATGCCATAAAGTTCAACCAACCAACCAACCAACCAACCAGCCAACCAACCATGTTTCAGTGTTTTTTTTTTTTTTTATGTGCATACTGACATACTTTTGGTGGAGTCTCCGTGCACAGTGACTAAATAAGACAAACAACGGGTAACAATTGTAGACAAATGTATTGAACAAAATAGTAGAAATTTACAGCAAAGAAAGTAGAGATTGCGTCCGACCAATATAGTTACGAGCTGGGTCGCATTTGCTTCCCGTCAAGCCACGATTGTTCCTATTACTTATAGTAGCCGTCGGCGCATTCCATTATTGTCCGTAGGTTATATCATCTATAACAGATAAGCAGAGCGTACTTTCGATCTACGGGTAAATAATCCTTTGGTTGTTCCTTGGTGCTCCTCAGCCTTGCTAGTCATTCATCAATGATTGCAAATGGACGTCGTTCAGTATCAGTGATTAAGTAGTCAACCAGCCACGAATTCGGGCTGTTGATTGGCTGAGGTTTAAAAAACATGACCTCGCTTAGTCTATAAATTTAAGTGGTGTATTGTAGCACGGCTTATATCCACCAAATAATCTAACACATAGACATACTGTCATTTTATAAATCGACATATCTTGACGTATTATGAAGAGTATACCCGTGGACTTATACTTATCTTGTTTACTTATATTCTTCTATAAATCTGGGCAGCTATTATTTGTTATCTACGTAGCTGGATCTGTTTATCTCTGTGTGGCTGTTCTTTTGGTCTTGGGTTTCTTGTGGGATTTCTTGTCTTGATCTTAGGAAGTCTTCTGTGTCTTGATCCGTTGTTTGTTTTTGATTAACACAATACTTTTTTTTGTAGAGAGGCCTTTTATTTTAATACCACCCCCAAAAAAGACACGAGGGAAATTGATATTTGGACGGGAGACCCAATTGTACGTTTATTCGTCCAGTCACACAGGCAAATCTGATTTCTTTTAAATAACTTTCTCACGTTCGCGCTTGCGTATTACGGAAGAGGTCCACTACAGGGTTAAATCTTGTTAATCAAATTCCCTGTATTTTCCATAAAACTGATTTGATTTAACTACACTAACGTACACAATTCATAGGTAACCAATCAATTATGTAACAGTAGTACGGTTAGTATAATAAACAACCATTCACAGCTACATTCAAATCAATTAATAAAGAATATTATTGTAATATAATCTTATTATTATGGAGATTCGGTGTTTGTTAGCTGGTCCCGGAAACTACGTCCCTACTAACGTCACATTATCCTCAGTAATTCCGTAAGTTTATCAACGAGTATTTGAATTATTATCAAAATAGTTAATATATAGAATAGAATAAATCTTATGAAAATCTGAATTAGATTTGCCTCAAAACAGCCCAAATTATTAGAGCATTCAAAATTCTACAATGTATCTTATATATTACTAAAAGGTTAGAAAGTTTACATAATATATGGTATAGTTAATTTGCCTATTGGTTTTTTAGATGAAGATGGAATTATTAAATTATTATTTGGTGTTATTGATCTGTAATATAATTGTTTTAGTCTCCAACTTATTAAAATCAATACTATGAATGATTTTATATAGAAACCAAATAAGATAGAATTAAGATAAGAGTAATCTTTTTATATGCCTTCTTATTAAATTTCGTTAGTCATTCTAAGTTAATATATTTCATTACATTAGAATTCATATACTTACACCCGGATGTTGCATATTCGTCCTTGTTATGATAAGATATACTAGCATGACTTATAGATATACCACAGTATGATAATATAATTATCACAACGTTTGATATGTTTACTTAAGAACTATTGCAAAATAGTTCAATACGTAAAAAGTATAATAATCTTGATTTAACTCTCTCTCTCCCACTCTCACACTTTCTTGTTGTAAATATTTAAATTGATAAAAAAATCAGTGCAGGGGGGGGGGTTTAAAATATCTACATTAATTTGCCTATAAAAATGTGACAAAAACACTATATATCTTGTGCCGGAAATTCACCCGACGGCTGGCTCACTAAAACATAGCGTAAATTAAGGCAGGAGGCCTGGATGACGTAAGATCAAAATTGCCAAAATATACTCCGTAATTCACAATTTCTAATATTACAAATAAGATGTAACTTCTTTTTTTAAATTCATTTTAATTTTACGTTGGGCATTTAAGAGATGCAAGACCATTTGGAATATTTAATTTTTTTAAATTGGGTGAAATAAAATAAAACAAATAAAACATTTGCGATGAAATGATACCAAATAATCTTGATCTACATTTTTTAATTGCATCTTGAACAATTTGGACGGTCTCATTTTTAACCAGAGAGTGTTGCAGGATGATAACGGATGGAAGATTTAGGAACACTAGTTTTAATATATAGATATTTACTATCATATAATACGTAATGGTCTATAAGTAAAGTAAAGTCAACGAGGTGGTCTAATGTCGGTATTATCCAGACAGCGAGGGAGTCGATCTCCTTTTCACTAGCGCTAGACCAAAGAGATAGTTGTTTTTTTTAGTCTGGGGTGCAGCACCACTCCTACCACCAGCTCCTCACTTTACCGCATAGATCTCTGTGCTACTCATACAGTGAGTTGGCGAGGATCGATATCGAACCAGGAACCTTGCGATTCCTTGAAAAGTGCTCTAATAACTAAGCCAATCACTCGAATAATTTGGCAAGGGGCATTTAGGAAGACAATCAGAGATCATAAATAAAAACCCTACAATATATTAAGAAACTTTAGTTGAGACCCATAAATTTTCCCGGGGAGTCATTCATAGCAAATATGTGCATCCCAGGACGCACTAAATCAAAAAGCTATCTTCATCACTATATATATATATATATATATACGAGAGTCTGCTTGGTTGAAAAGTTCTGCGACTGACCAAGACACTTTCATGGGACCACCTGAGGTTTATCTTTTTAACAAAAAAGTTATCAACAGTTTGATATGTTGTCATATATATATATATATATATATATATATATATATATATATATATATATATATATATACGGGGTGTTCGGGAGAAATTTGACAGTTTCATAAGTGAAAATAAAAAAAGTGCTTGGTAACAACAAAATTTAATGGATTGTAAAGAAATTAAACAGGCACGTAAGTTACACTCATGTCAATAATTTTCACTCAAAATAACCACCATTAGCGTCGATCACAGCCTCAATCCTGCTCCGGAACCATATATAATAATCCATGGGATTAAGATCTGGGGAGTTCGGAGGCCTAACATTGTGACTGGTGTAGTCGTAAAAATGGAAATATAATTTCATAATTTTAAATAATTTTGTTCCCTAAGTGTAGAATAGTAAATAATTTTCCAAAAATCCATCAACGTAATTCTTCATTCATAGATGATTGACTTGAATTGCTTGCTTGGAGTTTATAGGCAATTTCTCACACTGGAGTATTGTCTGCATAAGCTGATGCATTTTTCATTACTTTAATAAGTTTGATATATTAAATGTCAACTGCGAATAAACTCTGTAAGCTTATAAATGATTATTCAATGTCTCAAGTCAATATTAAATGTTCAGCATTCACAGTCACCAGACATAGGAAACACTTTACATCTAAAATGGCCGCCACTCATCTGGTATTAAGAGGAATTGGATTTTCTTTCTTTCCGCAATGTAACGTCACCACTTCTATATATATTATATCGGAATTTGTTAATGACTCATATATATATATATATATGGTATTTGTAGAAAAGGTGACTTACCGGTGAAACAGGTCACAATGGTTAGTTGATGCAAGTTTCACAATGATAAGACAGTGATATAACAAATATAAAGTGCTCAATACGTGAGTAGAGCAAATTTATCATGGTGAAACTCGAGTAGGTTAGTACTGTGTACCATTATTATAATATATATATATATATATATATATATATTAATAAGTCATCCACAGACACGTGTTTCGGCCTTCACGCCTCTTCGATGTGGCTAGACACAACAACTATACTTGGCTAGGTTCGAACTCCGACCGACTATATGCCAGCCTGAATTCTTATTCCCCTCGGTCACTGGCAGCTTCTGTAGCGGGGCTGGTGTTTTAACTCTTATATACATAGGTTTGTTTATATATTTTACGATCACTGAGAGATCTAGTTTGCGAGCATACGTTCATTGCGCATCTGCTTAGTATTGAAAGTTAATTTAAATCACCCCTTAATGGGCCGAGATAGATAGATAGATAGATAGATAGATAGAAAAAGACCGACATAGATGGATGCAGATTTTGTTGAACTCAGGAGACACTTCTTGTCTGACGAGTTTCTTTTCTATCCATTCCCATCATCTGGCAATCATTTTTTTATATCAATTTTGAATTGGTGAATGAATTCACCAAATGTTCTTACACTAGTACTTTCTGCACTAATAAGAGCCATCATCAGGTGTGAAGTGGTGAGATATGTCTATGGTTCTTTTTAAACAAACAGTAGTAGTAGGAATAAGTAGTAGGAGGGTCTCACAAGTTAAAAAGAATGTTTATCAAAATGAAGCTTGTCCTCTATGGATCATATCCCTACTTCTCTACATAGTCACCGTTTCTCTCAATAACAATGTTCCACCTTCGAATGAGTGATACATAGATAGATAGAAACGGGCTAAGATAGATAGATAGATAGATAGATAGATAGATAGATAGATAGATAGATAGAAAAGGACCGAAATAGATAGATGGATAGATAAGAACGGGCTTAGATAGATAGGGAGAAATGGTCCGATATATATATATATATATATATATATAATATTATATATATATATATATAGAGAGAGAGAGAGAGAGAGAGAGAGAGATAAAAAGACCGACATAGATAGATAGATAGATATAACGGGTTGAGATAAATAGATAAATAGTTATAAAAGGACCGAAATAGATTGATATATAGAAACGTACTGATATAGATAGATTGGTAGATAAATCTTATTATAATGGAGATTGTGTGTTTGTCTGTCTGTAACCGAAACTATATTCCTACTCAAGTCACAATTTTCTTAGTTATTTACATCACATTCTCCATGATTTTATTTTTATCTAAATCTCAATTATTAATAAAATTGTCTTACATTATTAATACTATGTCTACATACTGAAAATATGCAATTATATTTATATATACAACAAAATAGCAGTTTATAATGTGAACGGGAAGGCTAATTTGCATATTAATATTAAAAAATCGAATTTAATAAATATGTGCTTAGTATTATTGATTTCTAACTGTTTGGTTTTATTTTAATGAATATAAGCAAAAATCTCTTAAATGAATCTTAAATGAAATCCATTAACAAGAACAAATAACTGTAATTTTATTCTTTACTTCCTCTTTTAACTAAATACTTAAATTAGAAAAAATAACAATGAAAGACGAGAGTGATGGAAGAGTAAGTTTCAGTTGTTTCATTTTTTATTATACGTCCTCTGTTTCAAATCTTTTATTATACTCCCTGTTTCAAATCTTTTTATCTGTGTTCTTATCTAGTTTCATTAGCCTTTCTAATTTAATACAATATTTTATTACATTAAAACTTAAATACTTGCACCCGGAGGGTGCATATATTTGCTAGTACATATAAAGATAGATAGGTAGATAGAAATGGGCCGAGATATTTGGATAGATAGATAGATAGGTAGGTAGATAGATATATATATATATAGATATATACATGCATACATAGAAAAGGACCGAAATAGATAGATGTAAACGTGCCGAGATAGATAGATAGATAAATAGATAGATAAAAAGGACCGAAATAGATAGATAGATAGATAGATAGATAGATATTTTTTGAGTATTTAATATTAGTTAACATCTATTGAAGTCATCTATACATTTCTAATGCGACAATAAAAACAAATGCTTTAAACACCGATAAATTTTCAGCTTCAACAATGTTTTTCTAAATTCGAAGTAAATGGTCTTTGAAAAACTTTCTGGATGACAAATGAGAAATTGCTTAAAAACCAAACATAACAGAAATGTTGTCTATAAAAGCGGAAATATTTACGTTTCACGGAATCCCTTCAGTTCCAACTTTGCAGTTAATAACGCTTTCTGCTTTCACGATAAGGGTTTTTTGAATACAACCTTTTGAAAAAATAAAAGAATAATCGGTCGATCGTTCGATGAATCTCTTGTAAATACATTAAATAACAACAAATGTCACCTTAATTGGGTTTACCTACGAAATCTCACAATGATTGTCAAAGGTATCTTGAAATAATAAAACGGAAATTCTTTCAAGTTGTCTTACAGAATTGATATATAGTAAGGTCACGTGAGTATTAGGAGGAGAGTCCGTCGTCTAAAAACTTCAGGTGAATTCTGCACAGAGTAATCTTTGTGTTCTTAAATAGTGGTTTAGAACCATCGCCACTGTTCAGGTACGGGGGAGATGGGTCATTCCATTATATCAAGAATTAATGGAGTAGCCTGTTAATTTTATAATGTTGTGTCCTTAAACGGGATACAATCAGACAAGTGTGTAGTCGAGTGAAAAGAACAGTCAACACGTTCGTAGATTTAAGAGAGAGGGGTTTATTGCAGAGAGATACAATAAGACAGACAAGGAATAGTGAGGTACGATACTAATCCTTGAAGCCAGACCAACATAATGCCGTGCTAACTATATATATATATATATATATATATATATATATATAGTCAGACCCATGGGTGTGAGAGAGAGAGAGAGAGAGAGAGAGAGAGAGAGAGAGAGTGTGTGTGTCTGTCTGTCTGTCTGTCTGTCTGCCTTTGTCTGTGTCTGTGGTATTCCATTACGACAAATGAAGTGTAAATTATTTAAACTAGCAACAATATGCACCCTCCAGGTGTTAGTACTTCAGTTTTAATGTAATGAAATATATTAAATAAAAAGACAATCAAAATTAAATAAGAATGCATATAAAAAGATTACTTATTTTAATTATATTTTAATTGATTTCGATATAAAATCATTTATATTAGATAACAATAACACCAATTAATTATTCAGTAAACGTGGGTTTTGATAAAAACCAGTATGCAAATTAATCACACAATATATTATGTATACCTTTATTTCTTAGTGATAATATATTGCAGGTTTTTAAACGTAATAATAACATGGGCTGTTTAGAGGTAAATTTCCGATCTTCTTCTTCTTCTTCTTCTTCTTCTTCTTCTTCTTCTTCTTCTTCTTCTTCTTCTTCTTCTTCTTTCATTCAACTTACAGAATGAAATAGTTATCATGTAAATAATTCTTCTAATACGAAAATGCTTTGAAGATAATTTTCGATTGATCTTCTTTCTATAAAAAAGCGGATTATTCCGTCAGGGGAAATTGTTGTGATTGTCATCTCCAGTGAATGAATGACCCACAAAAGAAAAAAGGTTGTGTGCAAATGGTACCAGATACAAAAGATTAAAAAAACATATAAGATAAAAGGTAAGATACCAAATAAAAAGTAAACGATAATAGGTAAAGGTTATAATAGGTAATATCTATTACGCAATATATACGGTGTGTGAAAAAAGTATCGAGATTCTTTGCACTTTTTGACACCTTCTATTCTTAAAAAAAAGTTTACTTTATTAATTTATCCAAAATACAAGGCGTGTCAAAAATGTACCAAGTTTAAAACTGTATGTACCAAGATAGAAATCAAGAATGACTGGAAGGTTTTTTTTTCAAAATACGAGGTGTGTCAAAAAGTACAACATTTTTCGATACTTTTTTGACATACTTTGTATAATGCGAATGATATAATAATATAATAGTTAACATGTATTTGCCAGAAATTAATATGCAAGATGTAAGATGTAAGTTCTCTAAGCTAAAAGATAAATAATTCGTTACAGGTTAAATTTAGTCGAAGCAAATTAAAAGAACACACCTTGATAAGTCAAACGTTGTTAAGCCAAGGTAAAACATATTAAATATTTGGATTAATTTGAATTTATATAATACGCAATGGTGTATAAATAAAGAAAAGTCAACGAGGTGGTCTAATGTCGGTATTATCCAGACAGCGATGGAGTCGATCTCCTTTTCACTAGCGCTAGACCAAAGAGATCGTTGGGTTTTTTGCGTCTGGGGTGGAGCACCACTCCTACCACCAGCTCCTCACTTTACCGCATAGATCCTTGTGCTACTCATACGCTGAGTTGGCGATGATCGATATCGAACCAGGAACCTTGCGATTCCTTGAAAGGTGCTCTAACGACTAAGCCAACCACACGAATAATTTGGCAAAGGGCATTTAGGAAGACAACCAGAGATCATAAATAAAAACCCTACAATATATTAAGAAACTTTAGTTGAGACCCATAAATTTTCCCGGGGACTCATTCATAGCAAATATGTGCATCCCAGTACGCACTAAATCAAAAAGCTATCTTCATCACTATATATATATATGTATATATATATATATATATATATACGAGAGTCTGCTTGGCTGAAAAGTTCTGCGGTTGACCAAGATACTTTCATGGGATCACGTGAGGTTTTTTTTTTTTAACAAAAAAGTTATCAATGTAAATTTGGATTAATTTGAATTTAACTGTTAGAAAATTTGTTTTATTAGAAATAAAACATATCTATTTAAATTTTGACTGCAAAAATATTTTATGTCAATTATTAAAATAGATATTTTTAAAATCATTTTCTTTTTACGAAAGAGCGTAGAGAAAAAATAATTTTACCTAATTTTGGACGTCGATAATAGCGAGATAAAACTTTTCCAAAAGTATTTATTTTTTACACTAAAATTTCACAATGTCTATAGCAAATTTTCTTTATACTTTTTACCTGTATTATTGGATATTTTAAACTACACTCTCACCTCAGAAACTATTATATTCAAATAAAGTCCTATTATTAGTGTAATCAGAGTCCTGCTCCATTATAATGAACCGTCAGTTTTTGACTTTGCTTGGGAGAGCCGCTGTAAACATCTTCAAGTAGGCAAAAAGTTAGATAGAAACCAAACTGGAAACAAAATATAGGGCACCTTGTCTACCACTTGGACTCCGTTATAACTGTTGTGTTACAAACCCAACTGAAGAGTTGTGCCGTTAGATTTTGAAGGACCCTTTTGTAATTTTCCGTGGTAACCCCCGTGGAATTAACCAACCACTTAATTCGCTTGTCAAAATCTAGTACATTATCGCCTTTGAAATCGTCTTAAACTAGACCGTCACCGCAGATGGGAGTGTGTCACAGGGAACATGGAGATGCTGAGATTGAGAGAACCTGCTATCCGCTCCCCATCAGTAGGACGTGCGTCTGAAGTTTTTAATCCAACCCAACAAATGTAAACGCTATAAAATTTTAATTATATATTCATTTTAGTATTATTTGTATTATTATGACTATTGTCCTTATCTTTAATGTTACGTTTCGGCCGATGTGCCCTCCGACCTTCTTCAGGCATTTCTTGTCAGACCCGGGAACCTTCTCAAACTCGGGAACTTTCTTGTAATCGGGAGCCATCACGGAACTTTGATCCTAACTTATTGTGGTATGTATAAACACAATATTCAGGCCACTGTAAAGTCAGGTCTTGTATAGGTATTTCTTATATCAAGGCCTGGATGTTTTGTTTATACATGCCTCAATAAAGATATATGAAAATTGTCCACCAGCTTCTCCTTCTCTGTCTCTTCTTTTTCATCCTCTTCTGATTTTTGCTCTTCTTTCACTTCCTCTTCTGCTCTCTCGACACTGTTACTGAAGAACAAAAATGCAGTGTGTCGTTCAGGCCAAAATAGGTCGCTTTTATAGCCAAATAAAAGTTGCAATGCACTATGGGTAGTCACCCATAATTCCTCGCAAACTCTATAAAAAATCTATTCTGCCCCCTCCAATTTCTTGACACTTCTTACTCAGAGTGGGCATAATGGCGTACCACATTCCTTCTTCCCCCGACCACATTCCTTTCCTTGCTAGGGACAGTTTCGCAGGCCAGGCATCTAGGTCGCTTTGAGTCAGGTAAGTTCGACACGTTGCTACAATATACTACTGGTATGACACTAAACTGAAGCTCTAAATACGTGCGGTTTAACTCAATCAGTATCTCATCCGCCTAGGAAGTCTCAGTTCGGTTTTCGATACCGGCTCTCACCAACTCAGCGTATGAGTAAAACAGCTTTGATCTGTGCGGTAAAGTGGGGAACTGATGGTAGGTGTGCCGCAATACCTCAGACGCCAAGGCAATCTCCATGGTCTAGCGCTCGTGAAAAGGTGAGTCTCCCTCGCTGTCCGGATGATACTGACAATAGGCTACTCCGCTTACTTTACTTGCTTTAATAAAAGTAAAATCAACGAAATATCCATATATCCGCGAAAGAACAGGTTGATTTCTATGAACAATGGCCAAAGACTCTTAATCTTTGACATATGTGTACAGACAGAAATATAAGATGATTTATCAGTTGTCAGTATCTAGCCACTCAACTATAGTAATATCCAATAAGTGCCCCCTCTCTCTCTCTCTCTCTCTCTCTCTCTATATTATATATATATATATATATATATATATATATATAATATATATAACAGAAATTTACATATTGCGATTCCAAATGCCAACCAAAATAATAAAAGCCAAATGAGGATTATCGAAGAGACAAGAAAGACAGGTAATCAATAATCGAAGATCGAAGTCCTCTTCACAAACATCAGGTCCTTGATTGAACGTATAAAAAAAAAGATTAAAAAAACAAAAAACAAAAGCAACAAAGACCAATATGTTATGTTTAAAAGTTTGCAAACTTTTAGCAACAAATAAACGATTGTATAGTTTAACGTCAAACGAAAGAGAAGAAAACAACATTTTGCGCACAGTCCTATTTAAACAGATGTAGTTGACCAATACATTACGACCTCAAAAGTACTACCTCATGAGTCAGAGTGAAACTAGATGTAATGTCAATGGGCAGGTCCTTCTGTAATATATTGCCTGTGTAGAAGTTATCACCCAGATAACATGGAAACAATATAATACCCACCGTCGCAGTGGAATTCTAACTACCGTCGAGTTAGCAGACAAGAACAACATACAAGCTGTAACTTAAATACAGTCCTTGCATGCTGCTGGCATATTGCTGACTGAGGGCTGAAGAGTGGGTACTTATCCATATCTCTACTCACCCTGAATACCATCAGCCAATCAAAACCCAGGAAGTGAACTTGCCAGAGTTCATAATGGAATAATCCAAAGCTGCATATAAACCACCTGCCAACACTCTAGAGATAGTTTTGTAGTCAGCTTGTAACGGAGTTGAATACTTGACAAATCCAACAGCGTGGTCAATGAGTTCTCACTGGGAATCAGGTACTGCACGCAGGAAATGCGTGGGTGTCAAACATGGACCTGAAAACCAAAACAGGATATAGACGGGAACGCAATAAACTGACCTTTGGCACCCGGAAAATTGAGGTGTACATTTACACTGCGTAGGCACAGCAAATTTGTAGGTATAGCTCATATGAAAACAGGCTGCCTGGACGAGAAGGTGTGTCTACGAGAAAACTGCGTAGGTGTCACGATCAAAGAGGCGTGAATCCGTGCGTTGAACAATTATAAAAAGCCCTTTGAAATCTGGGTTGAGGAAATCAAGATTGAGATCGCTTGCAGTCAGAACTCCCAAAGGCCCCGGTGTATGTGCATCCTCTGCCTAAGACTCTCAGTTTACACGCAATCAAGGAATAAAAACATTATGTTATATTTCAATATATACATGTGTTCCGTGTCGGATTCAGTGATTTCACACTCTCCAGAACTGAAGCCTCAGCATCAGGTGCGTTCATATTTACAATTCTCGTGTAGTTTTTGTAAGGTTTGTAAACATATCATCATCATCATCATCATCATCATGTCGTGCTAATAGCTAGGTGTGTAGTCGGAGTATTCTACAATCCCAGCCCACAGGGCGGTATAACCTAGTTAGGCATATGGGCTTAATAGTGGGATATATATAAGCTTTACATGAAAATTCACTAGACTAAGCCTTAAATTAAAAAGCATTAGACCAAGCCTTACATGAAAATGCAATAAACCAAGCCTTATATGAAAATGCATTATGGAGGCGCGTGGTCTAATGGTTAGAGTCGTGGGAAATGGACTCGCCGACCCGAGTTCAATTCCTGGACGAAGCTGTTTGAATTTCACATTGCACTAATACCCTTGGGAAAGGTATGAATCCAATACTCCCTCCAGTTATGGGCAAATACTCCGACTACACCCCTAGAGAGGGGTAAGATCCTCCATTCACACGAATCACCTGTTCGCTGTATATCATTAATACTTGAGGACAGGATTGTGGTAACTGTTCAAAAATCTTTGGTATAAAGTAAAATAAAGTCGTCGGGGTGGCCTAAAGTCGGTATCATCCAATCAGCGAGGGATTCTATCCCCTTTTCAATAGCGCTTGACCAAAGAGATGTTTTTTTTTGCGACTGGGGTGGATCCCAGTGCTACTCATACGCTGAGTTGGCGAAGAACCTTGTGGTTTCTAGCCGAACGCTCTGTAACATAATCTCTGCATAGATTATTGTCAACCCCCTGTATTTCTGAAGGGATGGCCCCTTTTCATATCACGGGCGGGACTTTCCATGGAATATTACAGAAAGCCCGCGAAGTACGTGAAGTCACGTGGGACCAAGTTAACTCGTTAGTTCCAGCTTGGACGTCAGGCAGAAAAGATGTCTGCCTTAGCTGGACTCAAATGCACACGCGCGTTGTGTTAGTTAGAAGAAGAATTTTAGCTAAGTAAATAAAAGTTTAAAGAAATAATATGGTGTTCTTATTTGATGAATGTCTTGGCAACAAGACCGACCAAGAAGAAGGAATGTATCAAAGACGAACAGCCAACAAGAATCTAGAAATAGAATTCAACATGGAGAGAAAGAATAGAAACGACTAGGGATCACCAAATGGCCAAAGAAATAAGTAATGCAAATGCATCTCTGTATCTATCAGTGTCTATCTCCCCCCCCCCTCTCCAGTATGTAACAGCTCTACCGACTGAGCTAATCCGGCCCTATAATTGGTATACGATAGGAATATTTGATCCCATATAACTGTAAATTGTTCGTATTATGAATAGTTACTTAAAACCATAATTGTTTAGTAAGGATTATTATTAGTTAGTTGAAATCATATAACAGTGTGCAAACAAATTAATTGGAAACAAATTGCTTGAAACCATATAAATATTAGTATTAGATGGGAATACGTAAAACCACACGATTGTGTGCAAATTATCTATATTAGATAGAAATACTTGATATAACTTAACCCTTTGCCCATAAAAAGAAAGAAATTAAAGTGACCACTACATAAAAAAATGTAAATAAAAACATACACTTCGGCCACTGGACCGGTAAAGTAAATTAATAGCGTCGAACCCAGGGGGCTATCCCTCCAGGCAATACCTGCCCCCTTGATTTAAAGGGGCAGGGATGGGTTTAATGCCCAGCACCTGAGGCGTCCCCATTGGGGGAGAATGCCGAAAGGATCGATGCAATTTTTATGCGTCCACGTAAAAACGAGACCTTGTGTCCAGCGCTCATAAGTGGGATGAGAGGTAATTACCCTTACCTAACATCTAGGTATAAGATAACCCAAAATGGGTTGATATTCCATTAAAATCAAGCGATCAGTAAGAATAAAACTCACTAAAAGTCGTTCTTTAGCCGAACTGGCTAAGTATTAGTAAGTATGAGGCTCCCAGCAGAACGCTGTGATAAACAGTAATAAGTAGGTATGTACCCAATCTGTTTGTTACGGATCAGATGTGACAGGAGGTCATAAGTATTGGGAATCTAACAAGGATCTAACTCATGATTCTTTAGTAATGAATCTATGAGACAAGCTTGATAACCATTACACCTCGGTGCGACGCCCTTTTTACCCAACCCTTTCGTTACGGTTAGGGCGTAACACAAGGTCACAAGTGTGGGGCATCCAGCAAGGATCGAAATAGCCGTTCAGTAGTATTGACTGCTGCAATATGAGCTTGCTAGCCATTACACCATGATGGGACCCGTTTAATAAGTAAAATAAATAAGTAAAAATTTGAATATATCGTGTAGT
>CM042158.1:28675432-28710432 GCA_023376005.1 Doryteuthis pealeii | reverse complement strand
AACCAATACTTTTAGAACAACAGTAGTAGACTATTTAACCTATAGTTTAGCTCAGTCGGTAGAGCGTTCGGCTAGAAACCACAAGGTTCCTAGTTCGATACCCGCCCTCACCAACTCAGCGCATGAGTAGCACAGGGATTTGTGTGGTAAAGTAAGGAGCTGATGCTAGGTGTGGCGCCCCACCTCAGACGCTAAAATAATCTCCTTGGTCTAGCGCTAATGAAAAGGGGATAGACTCCCTCGCTGATTGGCTGATACCGACTTTAGGCCGCCCCGACGACTTTACTTTACTTTAGGGGATGATGTGTTTCATATATTTCCCAGTAGAATTATCCCGAAAGTGAAAGTTAAAGCACGAAGTTGGACCTCGCTCATTCCGTTGTCAATCCATCTGGGTAGAAACCCGTTGAAATCCTTTTAAATGACCCTCCCTACGTATTTCGAAGACATGATACAATAATTGAATATGGGCGCCACTCATTACAACAGCCCTAGATGCTATATTCAATTAACTCGAATTGTCCCATAGAAACTTTAATGCATAGTAATTATGAATGATAATCACTGTCGACAATCCCAACTTACAGGGGGTCTTGTATAATGGCATCTCAGTAATGATTAACTAAATTGATGAGAGTCTTTCAGCGCATGCGCATAACGGGGCCGGTTCATTGGTTAGGGATTTACATTAGGTACACGCAATCATTCCTCCTTATATTCAAGAGAACTCGTGTACATGGGTCTGTTATAAAACCAGAACAGTTCTGTAGTAAAATGCACGCGGAGTAGTGGTTATTACTGTAGAAAATGGACACGACGATTTTAAATTCTGGTCGAGGCCTTTAACATTTCACAGATATAATAACCTTGCAAAAGATATGAATACAACGATTCTCCCTGCAGCTATGGATGAATCGTAGGGCAGACTATGCTCTTTAACCATAGTTAAGCAATCAGTCTAAGAGAAGGTAAAACCTTAAGTTCAAACATGTTAAAGTCTGTTTATGAAATTGACTATGCATTACGTCGGGCTCATGCAGAGCAGTTAGTCTCTCTCTCCTCTCTCTCTCTCTCTCTCTCTCTCTCTCTCTCTCTCTCTCTATATATATATATATATATATATATATATATGCAGAGCAGTTAGTCTATAAATATATAATATATATATAATATATATATATATATATATATATATATATATATATATATATATATATATATGAAAGGGTATTGTAATTTGCTTGAATCATTGTGTTTATATTATTTTGTTGGTTGGTTTTAAAGGCTATCACAATGGAAGTGTAAAGAAAAAAAATGTAACCGTGGTGTTGTTTGTTAACCTGTGATTTATTCCCAATTCTTAATATTTCGGGATAAAAATCCCATCTACAGAAGATTACTAGAACTGAAGTTGTTGCTAGTGGCTGTTAATTTTTTCTGTCTCATGTCTTCCAAATTCTGTGTGTGTAGGGATGGGTACTTGTTTATGTGTGTGTTTGTGGGTATGTAAGTGTGTGTGTAAGTGTCTGCGTGCGCGCTTATGTCTGTGTGTCTGTTTATTTCCTTTTTTTTTTCTTAAAAAAAAAAATTATCATTCCAGATTTGGCTCGCCCTTTAAGCATGTTTTTTTTTTTTACTAACAGGACCATCTGATCCCTTTTTTTATTTGTCTTTTTTTATAGGCTACCAATTTATATATATATATATATATATATATATATATATATATATTATATATATATATTGGTAGCCTTTTTATGCTAGTACTGTATCATGTTCAATGTATATTTCTGATTAATATTCCGATGAATTAAGAAGTTTGTTATGTTTAATAATATCTTATATAGAATAATTATGTTATTATATATATATATATATATATATATATATATATATATATATATATATATATATATATATTCACTCTAATTTTGTCATGCAATTCAATTTGAATTAAGGATTCATTATTAAGATTTCGCCTGTGAATATCACGGAATTTCCATTCTCGCTCACGTCAGTGTAACGAGATGTTATCTTGTGCGTTAATTCAAATTTAACATGAACACCGGAAAGTCTTGAATACAAGGATTATATGGAGAGTCAGCAACTTTGTCTGTCATTCTCACGAAGTCACGAAAAACCATAAAAATCTGGGGTGACCACTGTGATCACTGTCTTATGGGCAGTGATGCTTTTCCTATAAAGTATCTGGGTGAGACATAGTGCCGTTACACAAACATACACACACACACACACACACACACACACACACACACACACATATATATATATATATATATATATATATATATAAATTCTTTTGAAAATTCCGGCTCTGATTGAGAGTGTTTTGTGCCTCGTGATTAACGATCTATTCATTTCGTCTTTCCTATTATACATAGTTGCTTTGATAAAGACCGCTTTATATGGTCGAAACAGATTCTCTCAGCAAAACTATTAACATCTTGTTTTTTCTACAAACTTTCTACACATACTGTCGAATTCGTATCCATTTGTACTTTTCATGTATATATATATATATATATATATATATATATATATATATATATATATATATATATATATATATATATATATATATATATATATATATATATATATAAGGGAGAGGAGAGTCTTATGTATAGCCAAGATCATTTTTAAAAACTCAAGTAACGTAAATGACAAGAAGCACGGAACGTCTACACTTGAAAATCATAAAAAATAAATATCTCCTGGCCTTTAACAAAAACTGCTTAAAATTAACTTCCAACTAATATATATATAGAGAGAAATAACCCTAATGAGTCAGATAGACCTACTAAAAGTTTCGCTTAGTGCTCTTCCGGGCTAATAGTCGGATCTTAGCCCTGAAGAGCACCAAGTTAAACTTTTAGTAGGTTTATCTGACTCCTTAGGTTTATCTTTATTATTTGCTCTACTTAGGTATTGAGGACTTTTTACTTATTAGCTTTAGTTTCCTGGCGGTTTTGTATGATTATATATATCTCATATATATATACATATAAATTGATTTTTCTTTTGGCCAAATATTGTACCAATAGATTATTTTTTATTGGTACGATTATCTTGGTCTTTTCTTTTTTTCCAAAATTTTTTTTTCTCCCCGAGTGATGTTTGGTAGTATATTTTTACAATCAAACTATTTCCGGATTTTTTTCTCACCGCGAAGATTTACCAACAAATTGGTATATATATATATATGAAACGGTTTCGCAGTGAAGGTGAACGCTAGATAGTTGACTGCGTCATTTTTAAAAGCTAAATATAAAAGCCAATTTCTGGCAAATGTCGAAGGTGACTTCTGACGTAAAATACGTGTATAGAATTGGCTTCTTTTTTTTTTAAATAATAACAGACAATATCCGTGTTTGCCATTTGCGTTAAAAAGGGGTTTGTTTACATTCAACATATTTAAACTTTTAAATCTTTTCTTGATAAGCTGCCATGTGCGCTTATGTAAATATTTACCTATTTTTTCCTCAGAGCATAACAGACAGAATCTAACATAATATCTATATAACAGAAAGAGGGGATGTGTATTAGAGAGAGAGATAGATAGAGAGAGAGAGAGAGAGAGAAGAGAGAGAGAGAAAGTGTGTGTGTGTGTGTGAGATAGAGGGAGATAATGAGAGAGAGAGAGAGAGAGAAAAAAAAAGAAAGGGCCAGTGAGCAGGATAGAGATAGAAAGTGTGAGAGTGAGAGAGAGAGAGAGAAAGAGAGAGTAAGAGAGAAAGAGACGGTGAGAATATTAGAAAAATGAATAGAGAGAAGGAAACGACGAGATACAGAAAAAGAAAGAGTATGTGTTAGGGATATATATATATATATATATATATATATAATATATATATATATATATATATATATATATATATATACAAAATTATTGGTAAAACCTTACGATAAAAAAAAAACCGGCAAATAGTTTGATTGTAAAAATTGTACCAAATCTCTCTCTCTCTCTCTCTCTCTCTATATATATATATATATATATATATATATATATATATATATATATATATATATATATGAAGATAGGAGTCTTGGAGTAAAATCCGATAGTATGAGGTGAGGTATAAGGAGAAGTGATATATAGCGACGAGTTTGTTTTTTTTTATTAATTTTCCATTTTACGATTGGATCTATAGCGTATTTATTTTGATATCACATACATATTTAGAAAGAGTGGTGTTATGCATATATGTTGTGTTATTAAATCTAGATTTGAATTCATAGAATATGTATACAAGTAGTTATAATATATATATTATATATATATATATAATATATATATATATATATATATATGTTGAGATTTTTTGAGTACATGAGGTGTGTATTAAAAGTCCACTCTTACTTATATACTCGGCGTGAACCATGTGATACAACTCTTGGCCAATCGCTGGAATTACTCTGCTGATGATACAATACTTAAACCGACAGTACTGGCCATAAATATTTTGACTTTCATTGACGACGGGCATAGGATTAAATCACTGGACCTTTAAGAATACGCAGGGTAGGACTTATACGCAGGGTAGGACTTATTCGCTAACCAAAGGATTCCATAATTCAGGACTTACTTACTTTAAGCCATTTTCAACTGGCCAGGGATGGCATTTAAAAAACTTTACAATATATATATATATATATATATATAATATATATATATATATGTGTGTGTGTGTGTGTGTGTGTGTGTGTGTGTAGAATGAATAGTGAATAAATGAGAAAAGTATTGGCATAAAAAGGTGTTCAATGCTAATAGTGCATTATAACATTCCATCCCGTGAACACGCTTAACGTTTATATAAACGCTAAAAAAAGTACTGTTTTTTTTAAATCTCAACCATTTAACTCATCTGAAGATTTCGTAAGCAGGAAACTTATAGTTATGAGTTTATAATATCCATAATATCATTATTATTGATTATATATATATATAAATAGATAATAAATATAGCAAGATATGAATAGATAGATGCTAATATACATAAGAATAGAGTGAGATATGTAGATATGAATAAACACACAGGCGTGTATATATATATATATATATATACATATATATATATATATATATATATATATATATATATATATATATAATATATATATATATATATTTATGATGTGTGTGTGTGTGTGTGTGTGTGTGTGTATGTTGTATGTGTGTATGTGTTTATTGCTCTGTATTTAATTAATTCATTAGTTATTATACATTGATGTATCTTAGAGATTTTATAAAACATTTTATAAATCTATGTTTGCACCTATGTGAGCATACAGTATGGATGTGCAGTGAGATTTTGATGATCGCAAATAGAATCATCCCATATTTACTATTCAATTAGATTATTTTACCTATATATATATATATATATATATATATATATATATATATATATAATATATATAGTGTGAACAAAATTATTATTAAGACAATCAGGAATATTTCTGTTTTATTTAATCTCAACTAGTTTCGACCTTCGGTCATCTTCAGGAGAAAATGTATTATTTGAAGAAATTGTTGATACATTATTAGAAAGGGAGCATTATAGAAGAGTTATAAATGTTCAAGTGTTATAGTGGGTTTAACATGCTGTTAAAATCCGGGTAGGCGAGTGTGTCTGATTGTAGCATGTTCATTCGTTCTGTGAAGAACCTATCTGAGGTAGTTTGTTTTTTGGATGCTCCTATATATGTGAGGGAGGGGTTCATGGGCGTTGTGTGTATGACTGTATGTGTATGTATGTGTGTGTGTGTGTGTGTGTGTGTGTATGAATTGACTGACTTAGATATATAGATATACATAGATACATGCCAATATATAATATGCTGAGATAAAATATATATATATATATATATATATATATATATATATATATATATATATATATATAATATCAGTGTATAAATGTGTTTTTTCGTGTGTGTATGAATATACTGAAATAAATCGAAAAAAAGAAGAACAAGCAAAAGAATTACAATATATTATTTAATAGCGTGACAAGAAATGGATTTCTATACCAGAAGATCCGCAATTCATTAAGAATATAGCCTTTTTTTCTTGCATGCAATGATGTTGAATGGCGTCTTTAATTTATATAAATATGTGGATTGTGTGTTTGCCTAGGTGACTGAAGTATATCTGCATCAGATGTCATTAAGGTACAACTCAAAGAAATACGGCGTCAATCTAAACGCAAATCTTTATGACGATTATTATGCTTTTGTGAGATCAAATCTCCCGACTCCATTGTAAATTTAGGCTGAAACTGCGGATGTATATATCTCGATAACGTTTTTGTAAATGGCACGGATGTTTGTTTTTTGGTCTTTTTTTTTTATTCCCCTGAGACGAATCTTTTCATTGCGTGATGAGTAGGAACAGAAAAGAGGCCAGACAGGTTAGAGTTTACCGTCCGGTACCAAATCACGATCATTTCTCTTTAAATGTATCCATCTCGTTTCTTTTTATTGTTTTTTTGTTTTTTGTTTTTTGTATTCATTTTTGAAACTTATAATCCGCCATCTGGGCTTTTAATAGGCACCTTTCACCGTTTACGGAGGGGTAAACCGTCCACCAGAAAGAGTAGGTATTTATCTCGCATCCACGTATGTGGCTGTGACACAAACTCTTTTTAATGTGGGAGCAGACAGGAGCCGATACTCATAATACAAATTGACATGTAGGTATTTACCTAGCATTCCACGTATGCGGATGTGTCTTTTTAATTTGGGACCACGCACGAGCCGATACTCATAGGATGGTAGGTGCAAAAATGAAAAAAAAAAGGTACTGGGCAATATACCCATCTCTGACCCTTTAAATCAGGAGGAAGCAGGTGTTGCCGGGGGGATAGCCCCCTGTGATCTACGCCATTAATTACTATACTCGTCCAGAGGCTGAAGCCACTGAACCACCGGTCTGGGCCATGTATCTTGTAAAGATAAGGACATCGACGCGTATTTTCACATAGCTGGACGCTACCAGTTCGACTATAGTCACACACAGTGTTAATTGTCAAGATTGGCTTATGTCTATTTTCAAGATTAATATTTCTACTGATTAACTCTTTTTAATGTTGGACTACGCACGAGCCGAGACTCATGTGATGGTAGGTGAAGCAAATACATAGATCCCATCGGCATCACCCCTTAAAAGTGTTATATTTTGATTCTTCAGATATAACACATATTATTGAATGGGAAATACTTAATATAACACCTATTATTAAAAGGGATGTATTAAAAGTTCCAATACCTCTGAAGTTTGACTGATCTATATTTCTTGCATTTACGAACAATAACTTTAAAGGCCGTCATAGAGTGCTCCATCCCTTATATATAGAGAGCGTCGTGTATATAGTATTTAGTATATGCTTGGGTGATTATTGTAGCATATTTCCTTGGAAATGTTAAAAAGGAATATTCAAATCTTATTATAATGGAGATTGTGGTTTGTCTGTCTGTAACCGAAACTATATTTCAAGTCACAATTCCTTTATTTACATCATATTCTCCATGATTTATTTTTATTTAAACCTCAATTATTAATAAAATTTCTTTACATTACTTACACTGTTGACCATATCTACATGCTAATAACATGCAATTGTATTATATATACAACAAAATAGAGGTTTACAGTATGAATGGGAAGGCTAATTTGCATATTGATCTTAAAAAATTGATTTTAATAAATATATGCTTAGTATTGTTGATTTCTAATTGTTTGGTTTCATCTTAATGAATATGAGCAAAAATCTCTTCAATAAATCTTAAAAGAAATCCCTTAACAAGAAGAAATAACTGTAATGTTATTCTTTACTCCCTATTTAACTTCCTATTTTAACTAAATTCTTAAATTAGGAAAATTTACCAATGAAAGACGGGAGGAACGGAAAACGATGGAAGAGTTTTTCAAAGTTGTTTATTTTTCAATCATACCCCTTCTGTTCCAAATCTTTTTTATCTACATTCTTATTCAGTTTCATTAGCCTTTCTAATTTAATATCATATTTATTATAAATTTAACTAAAATACTTGCACCCGGAGGGTGCATATATTTGCTAGTATGAAATAATTAAAGAACTTAATATTAAGACATTTAATAAAAAAAAACACACACAAAATGCAGTGATTACATTGGTGAAAATGTTATTAACATTATTAATAGGAAATCTTTCATAAACTTTTAAAAATAAAATGTTTTTCATATGCAGATGATCCAATTTTGTGTACAGGTAAATTATTTTTTTCAAATATTTCTTATCTTTCTGCAGAAATCAAGAATTGCTCATTTCATTCATCCTTTCCATTCAGGACGCTGGGAAATCAACCCCTACCCCATTTAGCTTCCATTAAGTTAATAACAAAAAATGAAATTATTAGAATACTGAAAATTTTATTAAATTTCAACTCTCAGTTATGGGTTAAATAGTCCCACTACTACTCGCCAAGGAATTGTAAGGTTTCTGGTTCAATATCGGTCCTCGCCAACCCTGTGCATGAGTAGCACGGATTGGGTAATCTGATCTGTGCTGTAAAGTGGTATGTGTGGGGTTCCAGGTGAGCAAAAATACTATCTCTCTGGTCTAGTGCTAGCGAAAAGGGGATAGACTCCTTCATTGTTCGATTGAATACAAAAAGATTAATATATTTTTCAATTAAACCTTTTAATTGAAAATTATTACAACTAGCAAAACTATTCACCCTTCATTGGACACAAGTATTTACTTTTTAATTCAACAACTCGAATTTGCTACAGCAATTCAGTATTTATCGTTTATTTTATGGAATATAACATTTTCGAAAGACAAAAAATGTTCCACTAAAATCTTTTCTCCTGGAGATGAAACTAAGGTCGAAAAGAATCCAAAAATAAAAAACGCAGTTCAAAAATTCATCATGAAAAACAATCGCAGCCAAATTAACTAGAAGATGGTTTTCATTAAAGATGGCCTTTACCTGTATATTTTCCCGCCTATATTTTCTGGCTTGACAAACACTTTAAATAATCTTTTTAAAAACTTTCCAATAACAATTTCTTTAACGGATAATTTTCTCCTGTTGATGATATAAGAAGAACTTCGAAATTAGGTGAGAACAGTCCCAAAATAAATAACACAAGAGAAATATTCCTTTTTGTCTTATCACGTTTCATAAAGTTCATTCGGGTCTCAAACCTGGCCAGGGGTAGCTGTTAATGAATAACCGCATTGGTGAGAGGTGATACCTCGAAGCACATGTCTGTGGATTACTTATTTATTATATATTATATATTATACATATATATATATATATATATATATATATATATATATATATATATATATAATATATATATATACATATATATATACATATATATACACATATATTCATATAATATATATATATATATATATATATATATTAATATATATATATATATACATATATATACATATATATAGATATAAAGTATACATATAAAATATACATAACGTAATACATAACATATATATATATATATATACTATATATATATATATATATATATATATATATATGACCCATTGCATCACAAGAAAAAAAACAAATAGAAATTTGAAAGTTTCCTTTCTTTCATCGATTTGTTCAGCTAAGAATAAGAAACCGATTTTTTTCCAGTAATCAATATTATTTGAGTCAAGCAACCAACTCGACAATTGTTCGATAGACAAGCCTTTTGGTGATTGTTTTTTCTTCTGGATTTTATTGTATTGAATCTAGAAAATCACGCAAAATCCTCTTATGTCGTTTGCCTAGTTTAACCTCAATTACCTCTCGATCAACTGGTCATCCATTAATCATGATTATTTTACATTGACACATTGAAATCAGTTTAGAATGATGTTCACTAAGATAACAGCTGAAAGGAAATGTTACACTAGTAATAGCAATAAAAAAAAATTAATACTATATATATATATATATATATATATATATATATATATATATATTATAAGAAAGAAATAAAAGACTTAGAGATTGAGCGTTATAGTCTATTTCAGGGAGCTAGACTATAATTCTCAATCTCTAAGTCTTTGTTTTTTTTTACTTATATATTTGCTCTGTGACTCTAACTTAAGAGCACACATTCAGCTCTAAAACTGCGACAGTTTTTTAAATAAACTATTGTGTCGGAAGGAAATTTTTCTTCTGGACTTTTGGTATATATATATATATATATATATATAGTGTGGATGGTCACTGTTTCAGCTTTTGCTGAATAGCATAGCAAAGGCAGTATTATTGGTAGAGCGCTCAATATAAAATAGAACTGTTATATAATATAATAAGATAAATATATAAAGGTTTACATATCTATTTATTAGGTGACAAAGGAACATTCACAACCATATTGGTTTCATGCGATGCAATCATCAGATGAAGATGTTTCATTTGAAACATCTTCACCTGATGATTGCATCGCATGAAATATGTGGTGAATGTTTCTTTGTCACCTAATAAATAGATATGTAAACCTTATATATTTATCTTTTATACTATATATATATATATATATATATATAATATATATATATACATGTTGTTGATTTGAGTCCGTATCTTCTAGTGAGTATATATATTTGAGATATATTTTTTTATCTGTATCCGTTTTTAGGAAGTAATATTATAAGGTTTGGGAATTAGTGTGAAGCATTAAGTGCTATTATAATAATGTAGTTATCAATAAGATATTCATCTGGAATAATATCAGAAAACTCGTTGTTGTTTTTTTTTTTTCCTTTTATTTAGTAGCAGTGGTGAATTTTCGGGATTATGATGAACTCCCTTCTCAAGACCGTGGACAGTAGTAATTTCCTGCTGCTTGCTGCTCTTTTTTGATGATGAGGAGATGCTGGTTGCTGATTGGTTAGTTGGTGATTAATGAGTTTGTACTATGTGTGTAGTAATCTGATAGGGGTCATGGGGTTGGTGGTATGGGGGTGTCTTGGAAATATGTGTAAGCTTTTAGTGTGCCGGTATCTGTGTTTAGTCCTTTTCTGTGCGTGTCTAGTCTAATGATCCATCTTAATTCAGCTAGTTTCCTAGCTTTAGTGGATGGGAAGCCTTGTTTGATTAAGATAGATATCAGGTTATGTAAATTGTGTAGATGGGGCTTAAAATGATGTGCGATTTTACTGTGTGGAGATTTAAGTTTGATTTGTGGTTGTTGAGGCGTAGTCTGAAGGTAGTGGATGTTTCCCCCACATACCCACTGTTTTTACATTTTGTGCAGTATATATAGTATATGACATTTATACTGTCGTAAGTGAGTCGTGGGGGTTGGATTTTAGTGTTTATGTATTTATCTGGTATATATAATTTTTGGAGTCTGAAAATCAACTTGGGGCGTATATCTTGCCTTGTGCCTTTTAGTGTTTTTAGTAATAACACAAGGCCACATATTTTTTCATGGGCATTTTATTTCACCCCAAATCATGACTGCCTAAAGTAAGAGTCCATGACTTACTCTCTCAGCGCATTTTATCAGACTCAATCAACATTCTCACCTCTCACTCCTCCTCTCTCCTACTTCGCCACGTCTCACCATTCGTCAAATCAAACATGTCATGTAGCTTGATGATTCATCATTAAACATTTAATTCTCATCTAACACGCAATCCTTGCTTAACACTTTTCAATACTAATTTTTCATACATATCAGGTTACACACATTGCACGGACGTCACACTTGCAATTTTAAGAGTAATTTAAAAGAAAACACTCTATTTAAGAAATGAGTAAAAACAACAAAAACGATAGTTTGAAATAAACTAATCAAAGGTAAAAAAAAAAAAAATTAAATCTGCAGTTGTAAAATGACTTTAAAGGGAAAAAAAATGTAATATAAATAAATAACAAAAACAAAAAAAGCAAAACACAAAAAAATAAGATGATATTTTATTTCACTTGAAAAAAAAACCTGTTGTGGAAACATCATCCCACAAGAAAGCAGCTGTACGGCCATTATGCAACATTTACCATTAAACATAATTAACTCCGTTGCATTATTATAATATTAGACAATATAGAATCTAATGTATTCTTTATGACAAAGGTGAAGATGTTTGGTTCCCATTCAAGAATCAATTTAATCAATTCAAAATGATTCATATTTCGATTGAATCGTGTGAAAAAAAAAACCCTCAAGAAACAATTACAGAACAAATGGAATAGAAAGGTACGAGGAATGATATCCTAATATCTAGAGGGTCCTAGCTAGAGGAGGTTGGAATAGAAAAAGAGACCAGCCCTAAAATAGTTAGCCCATCCATACAAGATAGCGCCAGGCAAGTTAGACGAAGAATCAGAAGCAGAAGTATAAAAAGAAAGAACCATCATCACTATCATTACTATCATCTCAATATATCTCTCTTTCTCTGTCTATGTCTCCAATTATACACAAGATGACCCTCCTCTATTATATACCCACGATGACCTCTTCTCTTATTATATACCCGAGCTAGACTCTCTCTCATTATATACCCGAGACGTCCTCTCCATTATAACCCGAGATAACTCTCTCTCTCTCACTCTCTCTCTATCTCTCTCTCTCTTCCTCTCTCTCTCTCTCTCTCTTCTCTCTCTATATTATATACCTGAGCTGACTCTTCATATTATATATCCCGTACAATGTCTCTCTCTCTTCTATATAAATACCCGAGATGTCCTCTCTCTATTATTTTACCCGAGATGACTCTTTCTAATTATATTTACCCGAGATGTCTCTCTCTCATTATATAATAGAGAGAGTCAGCTCGCTGTATAATTACTCATATAAGAGTCCATCTCCCGCGCTATACGCCTATAACATTAGATGCAGAGACATACAGGGTATTATTAATAAGACAGGAGATCTTCTCAGGGTAATAAATAGGAGAGGACATACTCGACATCGAGCATCCGACAATCATACCTAACTTACTAGAAAGAAGTCAATCCATCGGGATCTACTATAACTAGACAGAGTAGACATTATCGGGAATACTATAACTACGCGAAGAGAGACATATAGGGTAATCTCCATAACTAGTAGAGAGTCAAGCTCAGGTATATAATAGATGAAGACGGAGTAGACACAGACGAGACGAGAGAGAGAGAGAAGCACGAAGAGACTGACGAATACGAGAGAGATGGAGAGAGAGAGAAGTTATCTCGGGACCATACTAGTACTATGGAGAGAGACGTTCTCGTGGTATCACTAACTTACACGAAGAGTCAGCTCGACACATGGACTATAATACGAGAGACTCATCGACGGGGTACTTATAATAACGAGCAGGGTCATCTTGTGTATTAATCTGGCTCGAAACATCGACAGAAGCAACAGAGACGACTATACTTAGATTGATAGATACATTGATCAGTTAAATGATGGTCATTTCTTTTTATACTTCTGCCTTCTGAATTCCTTCGTCTAACTTGCCTGGCTGCCTAATCTCTGGTATGGATGGCGCAACTATTTCAGGTGCTGGTCCTCTTTTCATCAAACAACATCCTCTAGCTAGGACCTCTAGGATACTCTTCGGATATCATATTCCTCGTTAACTTTTACTCATTCTCCAATTTTTTCTGTGAATCTTTCCTTGAGGGTTTTTTTCACCGCGAATCCAATCTGATAAATCGAATCATTTGAAATGACTTCACAAATCGATTTTGATCATGGGACTAACCAAACCATCTTCACCTTTGTATAAAAATACATAGATTCTATATTGTCTAAATTATTACAATAATGCAACGGGAGATAATTCAATGCTTACATTAGTACAATGTCGCATAATGACACGTTACTCAGACCTGCCTTACTTGTGGGATGATGTTTCCACAAACAGGTTTTTTTTTCAAGTGAAATAAAAATATCATCTTATTTTTTGTTTTCGCTTTTTTGTTTTTGTTATTTATTTATATAACATTTTTTTCCCTTTAAAGTCATTTTACAACTGCAGAATTAATTTTTTCTTTTTACCTTTGATTAGTTTATTCAAATATCATTTCTTGTTGTTTTTACTCATTTTCTTAATAGAGTGTTTTCTTTTAAATCACTCTTAATTGCAAGTTGACGTCGTCAATGTGTGCAACCTGATATGTATGAAAAAATTTGTATTGACAAAGTTGTAATTCAAGCGATTGATGCGTGTTCGATGAGAATGGAATGTTTAATGATGAAATCATCAAGCTACATAATGTTTGATTTGAACGAATGTTGAGATGTGGCGAAGTAGGAGAGAGGAGGGAGTGAGAGGTGAGAATGTTGATTGAGTCTGAATAAAATGCGCTTGAGAGAGTAAGTCATGGACTCTTTACTCTCGGCAGTCATTGATTTGGGTGAAATAAAATTCCCATGAAAAATCATGTTGCCTTGTTTATTTACTAAAAAACACTAAAAGTCACAAGACAAGATATACGCCCCAAGTTGATTTTCAGACCCAACATTAATATACCAGATTAAATACATAAAACACTAAAATCCAACCACCCCACAAACTCACTACGGACAGTATAAATGTTCAATACTATATATACTGCCAAAATGTAAAAACAGTGGGTATGCGGGGGAAACATCCACTACCTTCACACTACGCCTCAACAACCCCAAATTCAACTTAAATCTCCACAACAGTTAAAATCGCACATCCACTTTAAGACCCCTCCACACAATTTACATAACTTGATAATCTATCTTAATCATACAAGCTTCCATCACTAAGCTAGGAAACTAGCTGAATTAGATGGATCATTTAGACTAGAAACACACAGAAAAGGAACCTAAACACAGATACCGGCACGAAAAGCTACAATATTTCCAAGACCCCCCATACCACCACCCCATTGACCCCTCTCGAGCCATACATTAACTCTCAACACAGTACAACCTTCATTAATCACCAACTAAACAATCAGAACCAAGCATCTCCTCACAGTCATATCAACAATAAGGAGCAGCAGAAGCAGCCAGGAATTTACTACTGTCCACGGTCTTGAAGAAGGGAGTTATCATAATCCCGAAACATCTCCATCTCTTGCTACTAGATGAAACGGAATCTAAAACAATAACAACAACCGAGTATTCTGACAATTTATTCCCATCATGCAGATGAAAATCTCAGATAACTACACTTACTTAATACATTATAGCACCTAAATGCTTCACACTAATCCCAATACCTATATATGTACTTCCAAAAACGATACAGATTAAAAAAAACTATATCTCAAATATATTATACTCACTAGAAGCATACGGAGACTCAAAATCAACAACATGTATATATATATATATATATATATTATATTATATATTTATATTATAAGATAATTTATATAAAGGTTTACATATCTATTTATTAGGTGACAAAGAAAACATCACCACTTATATTTCATGTGATTGCAATCATTCAGTGGAAGATGTTTCAAATGAAACATCTTCATCTGATGATTGCATCGCATGAAACCAATATAATGGCTCTTGCTGAACTGTCCTTGTCCACCTAATAATCGATCATGTAAACCTCTTCATAATACTTCATAATCTTATACCCGTACATATTATCCTTATATTAACCAGTTCTACTTCTCTTATCATATGAAGCACACTCTCTACCAATAAACTCACCTAGCACTTCTGAGCTAATGCATTATTCCTCATGATCAAAGCTGAACACCACGAATGCACACATCTTCTCACCACTTATAATACCTAATACTTAGTACGTCTAAACAATATACATATTATAATACTATCACATATAACTCCTATACATATCATCACATATAATAATATATAACTCCAACAAGATCCAGAGAGAACAATCGTTCCTTCCCGGAACACCAATAGTTATTCTAACAACCAATACTGTTCGCCAGTATATGAGAGACTCGCACATGTGTGTCTTAAAGTTAGACAGTCACAGAACAAATATATAAGTAAAAGAAATAACAAAAGACTTAGAATGAGCATTACTAGTCTAGCTACCCTGCACAATAGGACTTAACGCTCCACATCTCCTATCTTTGATATTATCTCAATTCTACTCCTCCATCTCACTATATATAGTATATATAATAATATAATATATACTATATATATATATATAATATATATTATAATGTTGTTTTTTATTGCTATTACTAGTGTAACATTTCCTTTCAGCTGTTATCTTATGGAACATCATTCTAAACTGATTTCAAAATGTGTCAATGTAAAAATATTCATGATTAATGGATGACACAGTTGATCGAGAGGTAATTGAGGGTTAAACTAGGCAAACGACATAGAGGATTTTGCGTGATTTTCTAGATTCATACAATAAATTCCAGAGAGGAAAAAACAATCACCAAAAGGCTTGTCCTATCGAACAATTGTTCGAGTTGTTGCATTGACTCAAAATAAAATTGATTACTGGAAAAAATAATCGGTTTCTTTATTCTTAGCTGAACAAATCGATGAAAGAAAGGAAAACTTTCAAATTTCATTTGTTTTTCTTGTGATGCAATGGTCATATATAATATATATATATATATATATTAAATATCTTATATATATGTTATGTATACGTTATGTATATGTTTATATGTATTACTTATATATCTATATATATGTATGTATATATGTATATATATTTTGTGCTATATATATGGTATATATATATATATATAATATATATATATATATATAAATGAATATTGTGTATATATATGTATATATAGTATGTTATATATATACATATTATATTAATATATATATATATATATATAATATATATATACTATATATATATGTATATATATATATATAATAAATAAGTAATCCACAGACACGTGCTTCGAGGTATCACCTCTCACCATTGCGGCTTATTCATTAACAGCTTACCCTTGGCAGGTTTGAGACCCGAATAACTTATGAAAACGTGATAAGACAAAAAGGAATATTTCTCTTGTGTTATTTATGTGGGACTGTTCTCACCTAATTTCGAAGTTATCTTATATCATCAACAGGAGGAAAATTATCCGTTAAAGAAAATTGTTATTGGAAAGTTTTTTAAAAGATTATTTAAAGTGTTTGTCAAGCCAGAAAAAATATAGGCGGGAAAATATACAGGTAAAGGCGCATCTTTAATGAAAACCATCTTCTAGTTAATTTGGCTGCGATTTGTTTTCAAGATGAATTTTTGAACTGCGTTTTTTATTTTGGATTCTCTCGACCTTTAGTTTCATCTCCAGGAGAAAAGATTTTAGATTGGAACATTTTTTGTCTTTCGAAAATGTTATATTCCATAAAAATAAACGATAAATACTGAATTGCTGTAGCAAATTCGAGTTGTTGAAATTTTTAAAAAGTAAATTACTTGTGTCCAATGAAGGGTGGAATAGTTTTGCTAGTTTGTAATAATTTTCAATTAAAAGGTTTAATTGAAAAATATATTAATCTTTTTGAATTCAATCGAACAATTAAGGAGTCTATCCCCTTTTCGCTAGCACTAGACCAGAGAGATAGATTTTTCTCACCTTGGAACCCCACACATACCACTTTTACAGCACAAATCAGATTACCCAATCCGTGCTACTCATGCACAGGGTTGGCGAGGACGATAAATTGAACCAGAAACCTTTACAATTCCTTGGCGAGTAGTAAGTGGGACTATTTAACCCATAACTGAGAGTTGAAATTTAATAAAATTTCAATATTTCTAATAATTTCATTTTTTGTTATTAACTTTAATGGGAAGCTAAATGGGGTAGGGGTTGATTTCCCAGCGTCCTGAATGGAAAGGATGAATGAAATGAGCAATTCTTGATTTCTGCAGAAAGATAAGAAAAAAATATTTGAAAAAAATAATTTACCTGACACAAAATTGATCATCTGAATATGAAAAACATTCTATTTTTAAAACAGTTTATGAAAGATTTCCTATTAATAATTTTAATTAACATTTTCACCAATTGTAATCACTGCATTTTTGTGTGTTGTTTTTTTTTTTATTAAATGTCTTTAATATTAGTTCTTTAATTATTTTATACATACTAGCAAATATATGCACCCTCCGGGTGCAAGTATTTTAGTTTATAATAAAATATGATATTAAATTAGAAAGGCTAATGAAAAACTGAATAAGAATTGTAGATAAAAATTTGGAACAGAAGGGTATGATTTGAAAAATAGAACAACTTTTGAAACTAACCCTTCCATCGTTTTCCGTTCCTCCCGTCTTTCATGTATAAATTTTCCTAATTAAGAATTTAGTTAAAATAGGAAGTTTAAATAGGGAGTAAAGGATAACATTACAGTTATTTCTCTTGTTAAGGGATTTCTTTTAAGATTTATTTGAACGAGAATTTTTGCTCATATTCTTTAAGATGATACCAAACAATTAGAAAATCCCAACAATATAAGCATATATTATTAAAATCAATTTTTAAAAGATCAATATGCAAATTAGCCTTCCCATTCATACTGTAAACCTCTATTGTTGTATATATAATTACAATTGCATGTTATACATGTAGATATGTTCAACAGTTGTAAGTAATGTAAAGCAATTTTATTAATAAATTGACCGGTTTAACATACAACAAATAACACTATCACTGCCAAGAGATCTCACTATACGATCGTAAATACACAGACATTCGTACCATAGCTCAATACGTAATATATTTTTCAATCGAGTTACCAGACCACGACGCAACAATCCCAACAACTCTCATCAACTGACTATCACAATCGACGCATGCACCACCTTAGAAATATCTCCTCTTTAAACACATTTACCAACAGGGACAACTATCCGCTACTCAATAACCACCAAGCATCATACTCTCTACAAATCACCATCCAAAATACACGCACGCATCTCACTATAATCAACAAAGGGCTATGGAGCCATCATACAAATACGTGACGAGCAACATCTTTTTATCCTTCTTAATTACTATCTTCTTATACTACATGTAACTTGTTACGTATATAAATAAAGCAAGACACACTATACGATCAGTCCAAACTACTTTACGGCAGATGAGGCCAATCTGACACAACTATCTTCCAACTTACCACATCCCAGTCTCCTTTCCAATCTCCATAGGTGTAACAGTTCTGAACATACTTTAAACGTATTTCCCACATATCAATTACAATCAACAACCACATCTGGTGTTATATCTGAAGAATCAATGAATATAACACTTTTAAGGGGTTGATGCGATGGGGGATCTATGATAATTTGCTTTCACCTACCATCCACATGAGTCTGCTCATTGCGTAGTCGCAACATTAAAAAGAGCTAATAAGGTAGAAATATTAATCTTGAAAATAGACATTAAGCCCAATCTTTGACAATTAACACTGTGTGGACTATAGTCGAACTGGTAGCATCCGCTATGTGAAAATACGCGTCGATGTCCTATCTTTACAAGATACATTGCCCAGACCGGGGTTTCAGTGCTTCAGCCTTGACCAGTATAGTAATTAATGGCCGTAGATCACAGGGGAAGCAGGTGTTGCCGAGGGGGGGGGCAACACTGCTTCCTCCTGATTTTAAAGGGTTAGAGATGGGTTGCCCTAGTACCCTTTTTTTTTCATTTTTGCCACGTACCATCCTATGATATCGGCTTCGTGCGTGGTCCCACCAATTAAAAAGCACATCCGCCATACGTGGAATGCTAGGTAATTAACCTACATGTCAATTTGTATTATGAGTTATTCGGCTCCTTGTCCTGCCTCCCACATAAAAAGAGTTTGTGTCCACAGCCACAATACGTTGGGATGCGAGATAAATACCTACTGCTTTCTGGTGGACGGTTTACCCCTCCGTAAACGGTGAAAGGTGCCTATTAAAAGCCCAGATGGGCGCGATATAAAGTTTCAAAAATGAAATACAAAAAACACAAAAACAAAAAAAACAACAAAAAGAGAAACGAGAGGATTAACATTAAAGAGGAAATGATCGTGATTTGGTACCGGGACGGAAACTCTAACCTGTTTCTGGCCTCTTTTCTGTTCCTACTCATCACGCAATGAAAAGATTCGTCTCAGGGGCAATAAAAAACAAAAAACAAACAAAAAAAACTACCAAAAAGAAACAAACATCCGTGCGACATTTTACAAAAAACGATCTATTCGAGATATATATATCCACAGTTTCAGCCTAAATTTACAATGGAGTCGGGAAGATCTTGATCTCACAAACAGCATAATTCAATCGTCATAAAGATTTGCGTTTAGACTTGACGCCAACTTTCTTTTGAGTTTTACCCTTAATGAACTTCCTGATCAGGATATACTTCAGTCACCCTAGCAAACACCACAATCCACCATATTTATAATAAATTAAAAGACCGCCATTCATCATCATTGCATGCAAGAAAAAAAAAGGCTATATTCTTATGAATGCGGATCTTCTGGTATAGAAATCCATTTCTTGTTCACGCTAAAATAATATTATTGAATTCTTTTGCTTTTCTTTTTTCTTTTTTTACTTATTTTCAGTATTATCTCATTACAATACGAAAAAAACACATTTTATACACTGATATATATATATCTATATATATACTATTATATATATGATATATATTTATCTTCAGCATATAATGTAATTGGCATGTATCTATGTTATCTATATATCTAAGTCAGTCAATTCATACAACCTCAAACCACCACCACACACACACACACACAACACACAACATATTATATATATATATATATATATATATATATAGGTTAAAATTATCTCAATTGAAATAGTACAATTATGGATGATTCTATTGCGGTATCATTAAAATCTCCTGCACATCCATACTGTATAGCTACATAGGTTGCAAACATAACTATAAAATGGTTTTATAAAAATCTCTAAAGATACATTCAATGTATAATAACTAATAAATTAATTAAAAACAGAAGCACAATTTAACCACAAATACATACACATTACATACATCACACACACACACACACACACCACCATATATATATATATTATATATATATAACGTATTATATATATATTATTGTATATTATTAATATTATATTATATATACAGTCCATATATAATATATACTATAATATTATTATATTACACGGCCTTGTGTGTTTATTTTCATATCTACAATATCTCACTCTATTTCTTATCTGTATATTAGGCATCTATCTATTCATTATCTTGCCCTATATTCATTTATCTATTATATTATATATAATCAAAATAATGTATATGGATATTATCTAAACTCATAACTATAAGTTTCACTGATAAGAAATCTTCAGATGAGTTAAATGGTTGAGATTTAAAAAAAACCAGTACTTTTTTTTAGCGTTTATATAAACGTTAAGCGTTTCACGGGATGGAATGTATAACTGCACTATTAGCATTGAAACACCTTTTATGCCAATACTTTTCTCATTATTCACTATTCATTCTACCAACACACACACACACACACAACACCACACACACACACACCACACACATCTATCATATATATATATATATTTATATATATATATATATATATATTACTATACTATATATATATATATATATATATATATTGTAAAGTTTTAAAATGCCATTCCTGGGCCAGTTGAAAAAATTGCCTTAAAGTTAAGTACAGTCCTGAGTTATGGAATCCTTTGGTTAGCGAATAAGTCCTCACCTGCGTATAAGTCCTACCCTGTCGTTTATTGTTAAAGGTCCAGTGATTTAATCCTATTGCCGCGTCACATGAAAGTCAAATAGTTATGGGCCATTATCTTCGGTTTATAGTCATTGTAGTCATCAGCAGCTATGTAATCTCCCGAGGGCGATGGCCCAAGATTTTGTATCACGCATGGTTGACACTCTGATGGTCTATAAGTAAGATATGGACTTTAACACACACCCTCAGTACTCAAAAAAATCCTTAACATATATATATAATATATTATATATAATATATATCATACTACTATATTCACTATATATATTTATATAGTTACACTATACATGTTTATACATATTTCTATGAATTTCAAATCTAGATTTAATAACACAACATATATGGCATACACACCACTCTTTCTAAATATGTATGTGCATTATCAAAATAAATCACGCTTATAGATCCAATCGTAAAATGGAAAATTTAAATTACAAAAAAAAAAACTCGTCGCTATTATCACTTCTTCCTTAACCTCACTCTCATACTATCGGATCTACTCCAAGGACTCCTATCTTCATATACATTATATACTATATACCCTATACGCTATATATATATATATATATATATTATAATATATATATAGAGAGAGAGAGAGAGATAGACAGAGGAGAGCAGAGAGAATTTGCGTTACAAAGCGCACACTAATTTTACAATCAAACTACTTTGCCGGTTTTTTTCTTATCGTAGGTCGTTACCTCAATAAGTTTCTGTATATATCTACTGATATATATTAGCTATATACTATATATATATATATACTATATATATATATATCATATCCCTAACACACATACTCTTTCTTTTCTGTATCTCGTCTGTTTCCTTCTCTCTATTCATTTTTCTAATATTCTCAGCGTCTCTTTCTCTCTTACTCTCTCTTTTCTCTCTCCTCTCACTCCTCACTTTCATCTCTATCCTGCTCATTGGCCCTTTTCTTTTCTCTCCTCTTCTCATTATCTCCCTCTATCTCCACACACACACACACACACTTTTCTCTCTCTCTTCTCTCTCTCTCTCTCTCTCTCTCTACTCTCTACTCTTCTCTCCCTTCTTTCTTGTCTATCTAGATATTAGTCTAGATTCTGTCATATCTCTTATGCTCTGAGGAAAAAATAGGTAAATATTTACATAAGCGCAATGGCAGCTTATCAAGAAAAGATTTAAAAGTTTAATATGATTGAATGTAAACAAAACCCCCTTTAACGCAAATGGGCAAACACGGATATGTCTATTATTATTTTTTTTAAAAAGCCTATTCTATACAGGTATTTTACGTCAGAAATCACTTCGACATTTGCCAGAAAAATTGGCTTTATATTTTAGCTTTTAAAAATGACGCAGTCAACTATCTTAGCGTTCATATTCACGCGAAACCGTTTCATATATTATATATTATATATATATATATATACTATACCACATTTGTTGGTAAATCTTTCGCAGTGAGAAAAAAATCCGGGAAATAGTTTGATTGTAAAAATATTACTACCAAATATCACTCGGGGAGAAAAAAATTTTTTTGGAAAAAAAGAAAAGACCAAGATAATCGTACCAATAAAAATAATCATATGGTACAAAATATTTGGTCAAAAGAAAAACAAAAACAATTTATATGTATATACTATATATATTATAAGTATATATTAATCATACAAAACCACCAGGGAAACTAAGCTAATAGGTAAAAAGTGCTCAATACTAAGTAGAACAAAAATTAATAAAGATAAAACCTAAGGAGTCAGATAAAACCTACTAAAAGTTTTGCTTAGTGCTCTTCAGGGCTAAGATCCGACTCTTACCCGGAAGAAGAGCACTAAGCGAAATTTTAGTAGGTTTATCTGACTCATTAGGCTCTATCTATCTATATATATATATTAGTTGGAAGTAATTTTTAAGATGTTTAGTTAAAGGCCAGGGAATGTTTCTTTTTTATGATTTTTCAAGATGTAGACGTTCGTGCTTCTTGTCATTTACGTTACTTGAGTTTTTAAAAAATGATTTTGGCTATACATAAGACTCTCCTCTCCCTATATATATATAAATATATTATATATGTATATATATATATATAATTATATATGTATATATATATAATATATATATATATATATATGTTTCTTCTTGTATTGAAGATTTTTATATGCGGTTTTAATGTTAACATTAAGAGAATAGACCAACTCTGTCCAATTTGAAAATTAATTTTGTTATAAACTCGATATGGGGGAACAGAAATCTTCCCACCATTTCCAATTCATCAACACTGCTGTAATCAAAATAGTCTCTCTCTCTCTCTCTCTCTCTCTCTCTCTCTCTCTCTCTCTTTCTCTCTCTCTTCTCTCTCCTCTCTCTCTCTATATATATATATATATTATATTATATATATATTATGTGTGTGTGTGTGTGTGTGTGTGTGTTGTGTTTGTGTAAATACATATATATACTGTGTTGATAATAGGTAATATGGGTGCTACATTAAACATTGCTCAATATCATTGATAGAACCTTTATATTTAAATCATCAGACACATACACACACACACACACACACACACACACACACATATTATATATATATATATATCAAGTAAAAGTAGCTTGGCCATAGAGTCTATGGTAAGTAGTACTGAATGTTTTCACGTATGCAATCCCGAAACCATATATATTACATATATATATATATATATATATATATATATATATATATATATTATATATATTTGTGCTCAATAGAAGTCATACCTAATTTTTGAAAATTAATTAATTGATAATTAATGAATAGGCAGGATATCTGTTCAAGTGTAAGGCTAAAACAAATCGAGAAAAGTCAATCTCTGTATGTACATTTCGGCCTATTATGCCTCATCAGCAGAGTTATAGTCAGAGTTTATTATATATATATATTATATATATATATATATATATATATATATGTGTTGTGTGTGTGTGTTGTGTGTGTGTGTATGTATGTATACCTATATTGTAGATGGTCACTGTTTCAGCTTTGCTGGAATGGCGTACCAAAGGCAGTATTATTGGCATAGATGCTCAATATAAAATAGAGCTGTAATATAATATATAAGATAAAATATATAAAGGTTTCTACATATCTATTTATTAGTGAAGATGTTTCAAAGACATTTGAAACATCTTTACCTGATGATTACATCGCATGAAACCAATATGGTTGTAAATGTTCCTTTGTCACCTAATAAATAGATATGTAAAACCTTTATATATTTATCTATATATATTATATATATATATATATATATATAATATATATATATAGGCTCGTACAAAAAATGTTATCATCAATTTTTTATGCAAGTAAGACCCATATAAAGGTGTTATGAAATGGAGAAAACTGAAGTCTGAGCGGAGCTAAAAAGTATTTAGGGGAGGTTTAGAACCTTTTGAATGGACCCCCCCACACATTATATATATATATATATATATATATGTGTGTCTTGTGTATATTAAAAAAAATATTTTCTTTAAAAAAATCCGTTGCAGGCTGAACATGCAACGGGGTTAAAAACTTATCGTGTTTGAAAATAGAATGTGTCTATTTCTATTTGAAATAATGTCTTCTTCTTTCAAAAAAAACTGTTACACTAAAGATATCCATTGTGTCGTTGGCTTGAAACACGTAGAAACATGACAAAAAGACGCATTGACTTGCACGCTTTTTGGAACATCAATGTTTTTCGTTTTGAATTTAAATTATTTGTGCTTCTCTCTCGATGATTCCGGATTAAAACCAACTCGAAGATATTCTTACAATCGAAATATTTCAATATTTAGCTATGAATATATATAAAATATTTTCATTTTAACAGCATTGTGTGTTTTAATATCCTTTATCTATACTTATTATTATATATATTAAGATACTATATATATATTATATTATATATATATATATATATTATATATATATATATATTGAAAAGTAAAATGGATATGAATCCGACAGTATGTGATTAGAAAGTTTGAAGAAAAAACAAGACGTTTAATAGTTTTGCTGACAGAATCGGTTTCGACCATATAAAGCGGTCTTTATCAAGCAACTATGCATAATAGGAAAGACGAAATGAATAGATCGTTAATCACGAGGCACAAAACACTCTCAATCAGAGCCGGAATTTTTTTTCAAAAAAAAATTTCATATATAGTATATAATATATATTAATAATATATATATGTGTGTGTGTGTGTTGTGTGTGTGTGTGTGTGTGGTGTGTGTGTATGTTGTGTAACGGCACTATGTCTCACCCAGATACTTTTATAGCAAAAAGCATCACTGCCCATAAGACAGTGATCACAGTGGTCACCCCAGATTTTTATGGTTTTTTCGTGACTTCGTGAGAATGACGACAAAGTTGCTGACTCTCATATAATCCTTGTATTCAGACTTTCCGGTGTTTCATGTTAAATTTGAATTAACTCACAGATAAACATCTCGTTACACTGACGTGTGAGCGAGAATGGAAATTTCCGTGATATTCACAGGCGAATCTTAATAATGAATCGTTATTCAAATTGAATTGCATGACAAAATTAGAGTGAATATATATATATTAATAATATATATATTATATATATATATATATATATATAAAGAACATAATAATTCTATATTAAGATATTATTAAACATACACAAACTTCTAATTCATCGGAATATTTAAGCAGAAATATAAATTGAACATGATACAGTACTAGCATTAAAAAGGCTTACCAATATATATATTATTATATATATATATATATATAATATATATTATATAATATATATATATATACTATATATATAAAATTGGTATAGCCTATAAAAAAAGACAAATAAAAAAAAAGGGATCAGATGTCCTGTTAGTTAAACAAAAAAAAAACATGCTTAAAGGGCGAGCCCAAATCTGGAATGATTATTTTTTTTTTAAAGAAAAAAAAAGGAAATAAACAGACACACAGACATAAGCGCGCACACACACACTTACACACACACTTGCATTACACACACAACACACACATAACAAATACCCATCCCCACACACACAGAATTTGGAAGACCGAGACAGAAAAAATTAACAAACCATTAGCAACAACTTCAGTTCTTGTAATCTTCTTATATGGGATTTCTATCCCTGAATACTTAAGAATTAATAATTAAACAACAGCGTTAACAAACAACACCACGGTTACATTTTTCTTTACACTTCCATTGTTGATAGCCTTTCAAAACCAACAACAAATAATATAAACACAATGATTCCAAGCAAATTACAATACCCTTTCAGTATATAATATATATATATATATATATTATATATAGCATATATAATATATATATATCATATTTATAGACTAACTGCTCTGCATATATATATATATATATATATAGACTATTATATATATATATACTATATATTATATATATATATAGAGGAGAGAGAAGAGAAGAGAGAGAAGAGACTAACTGCTCCCGCATGAGCACGACGTAATGCATTAGTCAATCATTATAAAACAGACTTTTAACATGTTTGAATTTAAGGTTTTACCTTTCTTAGACTGATTGCCTTAAATATGGTTAAAGAGATAGTCTGCCCTACGATTCATCCATAGCTGGAGGGAGAATCGTTGTATTCATATCTTTTGCAAGGCTATTATCTCGTGAAAATGCTAAAGGCCTCGACCAGAATTTTCCCTTTTTCTACAATGATAACCATTACTCCACGTGCATTTTACTACAGAACTGTTCTGCTTTTTATAACAACCCATGTACACGAGTCTCTTGAATATCAGGAGGATGATTGCGTTGTACTTATGTAAATCCCTAACCAATGAGCCGGCCCCGTTATGCGCATGCGCGGAAAGACTCTCATCAATTTAGTTAATCATTACTGAACGCCATTAACAAGACCCCCTGTAATGAGGATTGTCGACAGTGATTATCATCTAATTACTATGCATAAAGTTTCTATGGACAATTCGAGTTATTGAATATGCAATCTAGGCTGTTGTAATTGGCAGTGGCGCACCATTATTCAATTATTGTATCATGTTCTTCGAAACACGTGGGGAGGGTCATTTAAAAGGATTCAACGGGTTCTCACCCAAGATGGATTGACAACGGAGTTGAGCGAAGTCCAGCTTCGTGCTTTTAACTCTCACTTTCACCTTTCGGCTAATTCTATGGGAAATATATGAAACACATTATCCCCTAAAGTAAAGTAAAGTCGTTCGGAGCGGGCCTAATGTCCGGTATCAGCCAATCAAAGCGAGGAGTCTATCCCTTTCCACTTAGCGCTAGACACAAGGAGATTATTTTAAGCATCTGAGGTGCGGGACGCCACACCTAGCATCAGCTCCTTACTTTACCACACAAATCCCTGTGCTACTCATGCGCTATGGTGAGGGCGGTATCGAACTAGGAACTCTTGTTGGTTTTCTTAGCGCGAACACTCTTACCCGAACTGAGCTAAACTATAGTTAAATAGTCCTACTACTTGTTGTTCTAAAAGGATTGGTTTGGTTTTGATTTGTCGGATTTTACGGCATGCAACTTGTTGCGTTATTTATGCCGAAGTGTTTTGTTCTAATTCATGTTTGATGGTTTCTTCAATGATTTTCTTTTTTAAACTTATTTAAAAAAAAAATATATTAAAAAAACTTTAAATTTTCATATTTTTGCGTACATGGCTTCCCTACAATTGGCGTTGTGTAGTGTAATGGTATCAGTCGTAGAAGAATGTCTCGTCGTCACGAGTTCAATTCCTAGACGGGTGTTTGCATTTCACACTTAAGCGCAGCACCTCAATACCTCTACTCGGAGAAGGTATGAATCCAACCTACTTCCCTCTATCTTGATAAATTAGGTTAGGTCAGCCTGAGCTCTTTTACCTCAGTTAGGTACCAGTTTAGAGAAGCGAAAACTCTAAATTCAAACCTGTTAACTCTAATAACATCCTGGCATGTACAGAGGGTTTGATAAATATATATGCGGCTTCCTAACACAAGTACTAACACTACGAGTCAGAGTGGGACTTTGTATAAGCGATAAAGGCGCGGTACTTTACCCACTTCCATTGATACATTTTAACCTCATACCCAGGCCAACTAGAAGGTAGCTTAGTCATTAAATTGTCCACGAAACGCTTGATTATCGACATTAAACAAACAAAATTCAAACAACAACTCCCTGAGAAATGTCCAAATATGTCCGTACAATTAAACGTTTATCTTCCTTGAAATGTATACATAAGGAATACTGTCGTTAACATGCCATTAAAACAGATCAATCAATTTCGCCTTTAGTAGATCCAAATAACAAATACCTTACTTTGTTATTTTTTAAAATCCGGAGAATAATACGCCACAGTTGAAGATCTGTTTATCTATTATAATATAAAATTACTGATTAGTAAATTTAAAAGTTAAAGTTAATAGGAAACAATGACTATCGTGACACGAATTCAAAAAAACATTTAAATAGTTTATCATTAAATAATTTATAATTTAGACATACTAACATGAATTACTATATCATAACTGCCATCTACATTATAATGTTATGCGTAAAAATAACGTACCAGGTACCTTTTCACAATGTCACAATTTTTCATTAGACGCAAACCCTCTTTTGACATACATCTCCTATAACCTAACTTTGACTATCCCCCCCCCCCACAATTGATGGAAAAGGGTATGAATCACTTTTCATACCCCCCAGATCATGGAGTTAATGTACTGCTTACTGCTTTTTTCTACTGGAAGCTAAACATCTGATGCCTTTAAGTCAAACCAGGTAGCGGTTGATAAAGCTATTAAATACACAGCAAAAAAACACCAAACTTCTTAATACAATTGTGCTTTGTTGATATTCCTTCATCTCACTCTGTAATTACCCTTCTATACTCCTGTTTTTTCATTTTCGCCATAACTCCCTTTTACAGCCACCAAATAATTATTTAAATCATCAACGAATCAACTGAAATACCACCGACTGGATTTGTTAGCCTCACAGTCTAGACAACCGAAGTTTCTCTTAGTTTATATTTTAAGATAACGAATTGATTTAAAAAAAAAATTAAAACAAAACATAATGTTGTTAATGGATTAAATTTTAACGGGTCACTTAGTTCCAAATTTGGGAAAAATCTAGAGATATAACGAATAAGCCGTCTTATTAAAAGACCCAAGAGCATTATTACTACACTCAGCAAATAATTACGATCAACGAATCATCATTCAGCAGCAGCATCCTCTCCTCTCTCTGTCTGTCTGAATATCTGTCTGCCGTCTCCTCTCTCGCCATCGTTCCTATTGGTTTAATGCTCTTTCCACAACTCCCTCATCATCATTCATCATCCACTCATCATAATATCATCAAGATTCGTTCTCTCTCTCTCTCTCTCTCTACTTTTCCTATTTTCTACTCTCTCTCGCCCCCCTTTCTCGTCTCTCTCTTTTCACACACACACACACACACACTTTCTCTTCATCCTTTCCCTATTGATTAATACTCTTTTGCGATTCATTCATCATCATCATCGATCATCAAGTCATGCTGACAGCACAGAATCCCTTCTCTTTCTCTCCCCCTCCTCTCTCTCTCTCTCCTCTCTCTACATATATATATATATATATATATCTGTCTCTGTCTGTATTTGTCTGTTCTGTCTGTCTGTCAGTCTCTGTCTGTTCTCTCTCTCTGCAATCCTTTCCCATTGATTAATGCTCTTCGCAAAGTCCATCATCATCATCATCATCGTTCGTCGTCGTCATCATCACTATTTCTATTCTCTCTCTCTCTCTCTCTCTCTCTCTCTCTTTGCCTATCTATCTCTTTATCTTTATCCTTCTCTCTGTTCTCTCTCTGTCTCTCTCACACCTCTCACTCTTTCTCTCGCCATCGTTCCCTATTGTTTAATGCTCATCTGCAAGTCCATATTATAATTCCGTTCTCTCTGTCTCTTCCCCCCCCTCTCCTCTCTCACTCTCTCTCTCTCTCTCTGTCTCTGTTCTCTCTCTCTCACTCACTTTTTCGTTATCCTTTCCTAATAATTTAATGCTCTGCCGATTCATCATCATATCATATCATCATCCATCATCATCAAGTCTCTCACCTCTCTCTCTCTTTCTTTTTTTCTTTTTTCCCCCCTCCCCTCTCTCTCTCTCCCCCTCTCTCTTCTCTCTCTCTCTCTGCAACCCCGTCCCTATCGCTCAAGGTTACACACGGTATATTTCAATTTTTACTTATTTTAGTTTTACATATTAAACGGGTACCCAATCATGTTTTTGTAATGGCTAGCAAGCTCATATTGCAAGGCAGTCAATACTACTGAAGCTATTCGATCCTTGCTGGATGCCGCCACACTTGTGACCTGTGTTACGCCCTACCCGTAACGAAAGGGTTGGGTAAAAAGGGCGTCGCACCGAGGTGTAATGGTTATCAAGGCTTGTCTCATAGATTCATTACGAAAGATTTCATGCAGTTAGATCCTTGTTAGGTTCTCCCAATACTTATGACCTTCATTGTCACACTTGATCCGTTACGAACCAGATTGGGACATACCCTACTTCATTACTGTTCTCACAGCGGTTCTGCTGATGTGCCTCTATACTTTACTAATACTTAGCCATTCGGCTAAAGAACGACTTTTAGTGAGTTTATATTCTTAATTGATCGCCTTGATTTTAATGAATATCAACCCTAATTTTGGGTTATCTTATACCTAGATGTAGGGTAAGGGTACATTACCTCTCATCCCCACTTACTGAGCGATCTGGAACACAAGGTCTCGGTTTTTACGATGGATCGCATAAAAAATTGCATCGAATCCTTTCGGCATTTTCCCTCTAAGGGGGCGCCTCAGGCGCTGCGGCATAACCTCCCAGCCCTAGCCTCCTCTAAATCAAGGGGCAGGTATTGCCTGGAGGATAGCCCCTGGGTCGACGCGTCCACATTCGGACAGTGGCCGAACTGTTAATAGTTTTATATACATTTTTTATGTTTTGAGTGTGTCACTTTAATTTCTTTCTTTTTATGGCAAAGGGTTAAGTCCATATACTCAAAGATATTTTTCTTACTAATATAGAATAATTTGCCACCTCACATCGTGTGGTTTAGTATTCCCAGTCTAATACTAATATTTACTATGGTTTCAAGCAATTTGTTTCCAATTAATTTGTTAGCACACTGTTATACTGATTTCCAATTAACTACATAAATAATCCTTACTAAACAATTATGGTTTTAAGTAACTATTAATCAATCACGAACCAATTCTACAGTTATATGGGATCAATATTCCTTATCGTTATACCAATTATAGGGCCGGATTAGCTCAGTCGGTAGAGCTTTTACATACTGGAGAGGGCAGAGAATTAGACACTGATAGATACCAGAGATGGCATTTGCGATTACTTACTTTCTTTGGCCATTTGTGATCCTTAGTCGTTTCATATTCTTTTCTCTCCATGTTAATTCTATTCTAGATTCTTGTGGCTGTTCGTTCTTGTATGCATTCATTTTTCTTGGTCAGTCTTGTGCCAAGACATTCATTTCAAACAAGAACACCATATTATTTCTTTAAACTTTTATTCATTAACGAAAAATCTTCTTTCTAACTAACACAACGCGCGTTGTGGATTTGAGTTCAGCTAAGGCAGACACTCTTTTTCTGCCTGACGTCCAAGCTGGAACTAACGAGTTACTTGGCCTTACGTGACTCACGTACTTCGCGGTCCCTTTCTGTAATTATTCCATGAAAGTCCCGCCCGTGGTATGAAAAGGGGCCCATCCCTTCAGAAATTACAGGGGGTTGACAATAATCTACGCAAGAGATTATGTTACAGAGCGTTTCGGCTTAGAACCACAAGGTTTCTTCGCCAATCAGCTATGAGTAGCACTAGGGATCCACCCCATGTGCAAAAAAACATCTCTCTAGTTCAAGTCGCTATTTGGAAAAAAGGGGATAAGACCTCCTTCGCTATTGGATGATACCGACTTTAGGCCATCCGACGACTTTATTTTACTTTATACCAAAAGATTTTTTTAACAGTTACCACAATCCTGTCCTCAAAGTATTAATGATATACAGCGAACAGGTGATTCGTTGTGAATGGCAGGATCTTACCCCTCTCTAGGGTGTAGTCGGAGTAATTTGCCCATAATGAGGGAGTATTGGATTCATACCTTCTAAGGGTATTAGTGCAATGCTGAAAAATTTCAAACTTCGTCCAGGAATTGAATCGGGCGGCGAGTCCATTTTCCCACGACTCTAACCATTAGACCACGCGCCTCCACTTAATGCATTTCATATAAGGCTGGTTTTAAATGCATTCATGTAAGGTTTGTCTAATGCATTTTCATATAAAAGCTTGGTTTATTGCATTTTCATTTAAAGCTAGTCCTAATGCATTTTCATGTAAAGCTTATATATATCCCCTATTTAAGCCATATCCTAACTAGGTCTATACCCGCCTGGGGCTTGGGATTGTTAGGAATACTCTGACTACACACCTAGCTATTTAGCACGACATTTGATGATGATTGATGATGATGTTATGATTGATATGTTTACAAACCTTACAACAAATACACGAGAATTCTAAATTATGAACGCCCACCTGATGCTGCGAGGCTTCAGTTCTGGAGAGTGTCAAATCACTGAATCCGACAAATAAACACGGATACACCGCTGCAGTATATATAGAAATTATTACATACAGTTTTTCCTTGATTGCGCTGTTAAAACTCATGGAGTCTTAGGCAAGAGGATGCACATACAACGAGCCGTGCCGGGATTTCTGACTGCAAAGCGATCTCAATCTTGATTCACATACAAACCCAGATTCAAAGGGCTTTTTATAATTGTTTCTCAACTCACGGATTCACGCCTTTGATTCGTGATACCTACGCATTTTTCTCGTACACCACACTCCTCGTCCAGGCAGCCTGTTTTCATATGAGCCTATACTACAAATTTGCTGTGCCTACGACAGTGTAAAATGTACACCTCAATTTTTTCGGCGTTGCCAAAGGTCAGTCTGAATGCGTTCCAGGCTGTTTCGGCTTTCCTGTTTCGGAATTTTTATGCACCATGTTTAGACACCCACGCACTCTTCCTGCGTGCAGTTCACCCTGATTCCCAGTGAGAACTCATTGACACGCTGATGCGATTTGTCAAGTATCTCAGCTCTGTTACAAGCTGACTTACAAAACATATACTCTAGAAGTGTTCGGCAGGTTGTTTATATGCAGCTTTTGGGTTATTCCATTCTTATCCGAACTCTGGCCCAGTTCCACCCCTTCTCCTGCCGGTTTTTGACTTGGCTGATGGCTATCGGGTGAGTACGAGATTCATGGAATAAGTACCCACTCTTCAGCCCCTTCAGTCAGCAATATGCCAGCACGCATGCAAGGACTGTATTATAAGTTACAGCTTTGTATGTTTGTTCTCTGTTCTGCTAACTCGACCTGGTAGTTAGATCCCACTGCAACGAGAGATATTCATATTGTTTTATGTTATCTGGTTTGATAACTCTTCTACACACGCAATCATATTACAGAGGACCTGCCCATTGACATTACATCTAGTTCACTCTATCATGACGGTTGCTACTTTGTGATGGTCGTACATCTATTAAGTCAACTTACACCTGTGTCCTAAACCACTAGATTCGTATATACATATAGGACAGTCGCGACACAATATGTTGTCTTTACTCTCCCTTCTTTCGATGGTTGAACGCGTTCTAAACTACCCACAATCGCTTTATTTGTTGCTAAAAGGTTTGCAAACTTTTAAAAACTAATAACACTCATTGGTCTTTGTTGCCTTTTGTTTGTTTTTTTAAAATCTTCTTTTTTATACGTACAATCAAGGACCTGTATGTTTGCTGCAAGAGGACTTTCGATCTTCGATTATTGATTACCTGATCCTTTCTTCTTGTTCTCTCTCGAATCCCAACCTCACTCCCATTTGGCCTCTTTATTATTTTGGTTGGCATTTGAATCGCCAATAATGTAAATTCTTTCCCGTCACCTCCTTATATATATACTATACTATATAGTATTATAATTATATTAATATATATATATATATATATATATATATGTATATTATATAATAGAGAAGAGAGAGAGGCACTTATTGGATAATTACCTATATTGAGTGGCTAGATACTGACAACTGATAATCATCCTATATTTCTGTCTGTATCTCTCT
>CM042158.1:28663876-28675332 GCA_023376005.1 Doryteuthis pealeii | reverse complement strand
ATGCATATTCATTCTACTCTTCCTCCAGTTATGGATAAATAATAAGGGCGGATTGGGCCCTCTTTAATAACTTGGTTAGGTTAACCATGTCTTGAGAGGAAAATGAATTCAAACCTGTTTAACTCCGCTTAAGAAATTGACCTCATTTCTGTGTTCATCCTGCTGTGCGTAGGGATTGGTTATTATATAATATTCACTATACATACTTACTACTATACTATATATATGTACATACATACATCTGACCTGTGATGGCAAAGGCTGTATGTCCGAGGGTTTCATGTGTGACTAAGGTACATAAAAACAATCTGAATCCGTGGGCCATCGCGTGCTCACAACTGCTCACAACTGAACTACTTGTAGACAATGCCTCTCTGTAAGAAGCGCATCACCATATGTATATGTGTTGTGTGTGTGTGTGGTGTAATTACAATTCCTGATATTCTTAGTGACAGTGCAAACCGACGATTTTCTCGTTACAATTGTAGTAAATTCCGCCGGATCTGATCCTAATTCAAAGCGGGACCAAGCGAGCGAATCTATCCATTTTTATGCACTACGTCACTAGACCACTGGATTGGGTTTTGCCATCTTAGGTGGAGAATCGCACACACTTATATATCCAGCTCTCACCACTTTACCGCACAAGTCATAGTTGTGCTACTGATGCGCAGAGTGAGTTTGTTTCCTGATGTGGATTTCTAATACGACTGAAATAGTGCGACATCATAGCACATGGTTATAATTCCTAGAGATCTTGTATGTTCAAAAGTTTAGGGTTACGCGTTGATCCCACTACACACACTTGTGTAACGGGTTAGGATGTTGGAATGGACTCGTCGACTTGAAGTTTTCAATCTCCCACGGCACAATGCGCTGTTCACATTCCATATAGCGCTAATTACTTTGGGGAAAGGGTATGCATCCAGCACTACACCCCCCAGCTTTAAACTTGTTATGTAACCAGTCCTAGGAGATACAAAAACTCGAATCTTACAAACCTGAGAATCACCTTCCGGCTTCGAGGAAATTGACTCTGGTGCCACATCTTGCAGAGGAGGTAGGCCGTTAATATATCTCTCCAGTGCGCTGTTACTACAGAACAAATAATATATGTCTATTATGGCTATTTTTAAACAATTGGACGCCTTCCTTTTTATGAAGATCCTTAAGGAATTTTGATTAATCGAGCAGATTAAATTCGTATCTAAAAGAACCGGGTCTTACAAATAGACATACTGCTTGGGATTTCAAATGAAATCATCCGGTGCCGAAAATGGGAGAATCCTGAGGGAAAAGAATTCTTCATAAATGAAGTAAGCTGATCTCCATTTTGTAAGTTTCTTTCGTAGAAAATAATCATAAATAATTCACAAAAGAGAAATGCTTATTTAAATTTCAAAGTCCCAAGTTGAACTCCTACAGAGTCCTTTATTGAAATAATTGATCTCTTAGCTTTAAAAGCAAAATTCAACCAGTTTAATACAACTATGGCGGATATATCAAAAACACAATTACTGACTTGAAAAGTAATTATATTACCTTAAACGTTCCGCACGAGCAGGAATCCTGTTGACACCAAGGAAATTCTTCATTAATGGCAGCATGTTTGAACTTCAATTTTCCTTCCAAAGACTGGTTACTATTCAGTTACAAAGCCTAGTGACTACTATTTACCAATATTGAGGACGAGTATATGGATTCATGATATTCCAGGGCTATTAGCGTAATGTAAAAGCAACACCTCGTTCAGGATTTGACTGGGTCGACGATCATCTACAACTGATCCCCCCCTACATTACATTCCCGTACCTCCATACTACTGACGTATCGTCTCATAACATAGCCATAGGACTCGAAGATGAGAAATTTAAGATAAATTGGTTAAGATTCGAAACAACTACAGCGATTCCCGCTAAAACTGTAACAGTCGTAGAACAAATCGCATCAAAATATACATTATTCACACGACAAAACAACTGACACTCTCTAAAAATATCAAACCTCCAAAGAATCTTGATTGTTTATCCCCCCTACCCCTTTTATCTCTAATTCTAGTTGTTTTTTATTAATGATTGTGACTGCCATTATCCTTCATCTTCCTAATTCGAGTTGCTTTTTATTAATAATTGTGACTTTTATTATCCTTCATCTTCTAATTCTAGCTGCTTTTTATTAATACTTGGACTACTAGTTATCCTTCATCTTCCTAATTCTAGTTGCTTTTTATTAATAATTGTGACTACTATTATCCTTCTCTTCTTTATTTTCTAGTTGCTTTTATTAATAATTATGACTACATTATCTTCATCTCCTAATTCTAGTTGCTTTTTATTAATAATTATCCTTCATCTTCTTAATTCTAGCTGCTTTTTATTAATAATTGGCTACTATTATCCTTCATCTTCCTAATTCTAGTTCTTTTATAATAATTATGACTACTATTATCCTTCATCTTCCTAATTCTAGCTGCTTTTATTAATAATTGTGACTACTATTATCCTTCATCTTCTTATTCTAGCTGCTTTTTATTAATAATTGGGACTACTATTATCCTTCATCTTCCTAATTCTAGTTGCTTTTTATTAATAATAACAAAATGCAAGTATTTAAGTTTTAATGTAATAAAATATCATATTAAATCAGAAAGGCTAATGAAACTAAATAAGATGCTGATAAAAAGAATCGAATCAAAGGGGGTATAATCGAAATAAAGAAAACTTTAAACTTACTCTTCCATCTCTGCCGTTTTTTCATTGCTAACTATTCCTAATTTAACTATTTAGTGTCTTTAAAAACTTGAGTTTTAAAAAAGGGAATCCCCATCAAGAATATATGAAACAACGTCTTTTCGCATAAAATAACGCAACAAGGTTGAGATGCCATAAAATCCAATCAAAAATCGGATGCTAAAAAACTGGGTGATAAAAATGGACAGTTTTTAAATAATAGCTTGTATAACTCGTTGCATAATGAATGACAACTACAACATTAATCAGACATTAACAAAGGCCGATGAACGTATGTAACAAAAAAGTTGTGATAAAACAGACGGAGTGTTAATAATAGCCTTTATAATTCATGATTTAATGAAATGGTACAAGTGTTAAAGATTGAAGCAGCCACGGAATCATCGGCTGAAATGTTTTGATGAAAACGGCAATGCGAAAGGTGAAATCCCTTGTGGAATCGTCATGATAATTCACCTTAGAATTTAACACAAATGTATTTTTTGCAGAGTTGAATTTCTTCCTTTTTTTTTTTTTTTTGGTTTTTGTTTTGTTTTGTTTTGGCTCGTGGAAATAAAAGGTCACAGACTGCCAGCATCGAACTATAAAATCAGTGGCCTCATAAAGTGGAGCCCTTTTGGATGCTTGAAATTAATTGGAGGTTTCCAGCTATTTGTCTGTGCTTAATACTGTCCAGAATGACCATTATTGATGGCCAGAAGCTGAGTAAAGGAAATCAATAGTTCTTTTGTAAATATAATATCTTTTGATGGCAGAAGCCAGATTATTCTAGAATGGTATAATTGAACAATGATTTTTATATAAAGAATTGTGTTTGCTTTCTCGTCGAAGGTGCTCAACGTTTTGGGTCAGACATGTCAGATTTGATAAAAGATGAATAAGAGAGAAAGAAAGAAAAAATGGTGGTTAGGTCAAGGAGGAAAGGAAAGATCGAAAAAGAGGCTCAATAGAAAGGCTAATTGAAATAAGTATTTTAAAAAGACAAGACAGTCAGAGAGAGAGAGAGAGAGAGAGAGAGAGAGAGAGAGAGAGAGAGAGAGAGAGAGAGAGAGAGAGAAAAGGAATAGAAAATAAGAAAACAAAGAAGAAGAAAGAATGTCTTATTCGAAGAAAACAACAAAAAAAAAAGAAGCAAAGATATGATTCTAAGAAATGCAATTCAAAAATTTGAAAGTTGAATGTGTCAAAAGAGAAGAATTTTTTTGTAGTTTGAATTAAAGGGTGGTTGAAGAAGAAGAAGAAGAAGAAGAAGAAGAAGAAGAAGAAGAAGAAGAAGAAGAAGAAGAAGAAGAAGAAGAAGAATTGAAAGATAAAGAAGATGAACATTAGAAAAGGAAAAAGAAGAAAAAATAGCATGAAAAGGAAGAAAAAAGAATGAATGAATGAATAGAAAAAAAGATGTAGCTGCTGATGAGGAGTGTGATGGTTATGATGAAGAATCATGGGAAAATAAGACATAGAAAAGGGAAAGAAGCGGAATAGGATTTAAGAGAAGAAAATATCGTGAAGAAGAAGAAGAAGAAGAAGAAGAAGAACAACAACAACAACAACAACAACAACAACAACAACAAGAGGAAAAGGAAACGGAAAGAAAAATATGACGCGGGGAGGACAACAAAACAGAAATAAAGAAGGAGACCAATGGATCGTATGAAAGGAAGACTGTGTTGCGCCAGTATTTCAAGTGAAATAAAAAGAAGGAAATAGGAGAAAATTGGGAAGAAGAAAAATGGAAAGTCATCAAATTATGAATGAGTGAATAAAAAAAATAATAAAGGCGACGACAATGAAGATGAAGATGAGGATACTGATATACAACTTTGGTCATCTGATCAGTGTGATAAAGCGGGGAGTTGACGGTAGGTGTGGTCCTCAACCTCAGCACAAATAACCCCCCTAGTCTATCGCTAGCAAAAAGGAGATATACACCCCCGCTCTTCCGCTGTTACCGATAATAGGCCACTATTCCAAATTGTATGTGATAGGAGGTTAGAGGCGGTACGGTTGTTTTTTGTTGTTCTTTTGTTTTGTTTTGTTTTGTGAAGTGCTGTGATTTTTTCAGGACATCCCGAAGCTTCTTATGTAATCTTGCTTTTTATCCAATTTTTGTATCAAGTCCATGTGGTGTAGCCATACATTAGCACTGATACAGCTAGAAGCTAGAATTCTCGCTTTATACTATCAGAGAGATCATATTTCCCTACAATCGATAATCTGTCTATAGCAGTCAATGCCTTTCGTGTGCGTATATTAACATCGTTTTCTGTGGATGAGATATTACTACCTAGGTATGTGAACTGGTCAACTACTTGTAATGTATTGTGTGATGTCTCCATAAACACTCACATAAATATATAACTGGCTTTATTTCTATACAGCATCTCAGGTTGCATTAGGGAATATTGTTTTTATCTATTTACCTAACCCCTCCGCCAAGGGCAAGATGTGCCACAAGGTCAATTTTTAAGTGGAGTACAGCTGGTTTGAATACAGAGTTTTCCTTCTTCTTGATCTATTGGTTAACAAAGGATAAAAAGCTAGTCTTCCCAATTGTTTACCCATAGCTGGGGGGTGAACAGATGCATGGTTGCCTTTATTAGCAATTAAATAAATTATAATTCCTCAGATATCTTTTGAATTTAGTTGAGTTTGCCAGAAGATCGCAAACAGAAGTCACTCAGTGCGAATTGAACTCACTACACTATCAATAATTGTTTTGTTTTTTTAAATTTATCTAACTTTGGTTGATCACGAAAAGGAGGCACCCAGTGAGCATCAATCGCGCTACACTAGTAATAATAATCTTTTAAGCTTAGCTGAGTCCCTCAACTGATCGCAAATAGAACTCTCTCGATGAGAATCGAACTCACTACACTAGGAATGGTAGTAATTTATTAAATTAGCTGAGTTGGTAGAACACAAATAAAAGACTTTGAGTTAGCTCTGTAGTTTCTCTAGATTAAAGCGAAAACGATATGATGCGACCGGACATGTCTCGGGTCATTTTTCTTTTTATGTTGATCCAAGTGACAAAAAAACAAACACTTAGTTCGTTACTAGGTGATACTAAAAATAATCTATTTGGTTACAGAAAAATATCTTTTTCAATGTAAATTCCAAAGATATTTGAGGATTTTTACCGTCTTGAGGTAATTTATTATTTTACCTTTGTGCATTAGCAGTAATTAAAACAACGTCAACGATTTGAACTCGGTCACATTGTCGATTTTCAACGACGATAACCGTTTTGTTACCGGTTATACTTTTAGCTCAGTCGGTAGAGCGTTCGGATAGAGACCACAAGGTTCCTAGTTCGATACCGCCTCGCCAACTCAGCGTATGAGTAGCACAGGATCTGTGCAGTAAAGTAAGGAGCTGATGGTAGGTGTGGCGCTCCACCTCAGATGTTAAAAACAATCTCCTTGGTCTAGCGCTATTGAAAAGGGATAGACTCCTTCGCTGACTGGCTGATACCGACTTGAGGCCGCCCCGTCGACTTTACTTTACTTTACTAAAGTCTAAATTCAGCCAGGAAGTTTATTCTTTTTCTGGCTACATGTTGTAACCCTATCACGAAAGTGCGCGTTGTGTTGTTACAATTTTACGGGCCATCCTTTGGGCTTCAAGCAAGAGCGCTTGTCCAGTGGAGATCCTTTATGTTAATGTTGTGGGTTTTGAAATCCAGACACTAGAAGAGACGCTAGAGAGATGTTAGAAGAAGACGTAAGATAGAAAGACGTCAGAAGAAGAATAGAAGAATAGAAGTAAGTAAGAAGTAAAAAGAAGGGTATACAACACACTCTGACCCAGAGTGGTAGTACTGTTAGGGTCCCATATATAGGTTAAATAGATACAAAAATGTTTTTAAAAAAAGTTTTTAAAAATCTGAATACCCAACAAGAATGAATAAAACAAAAATATCTTTGACATAAAATAACCCAACAAAGGTTGACATGCCCTAAAGTTCAACCAACAAACCAACCAGCCAGCCAACCAACCATGTTTCATTGTTTTTTGGGGGGGTTTTATGTACATACTGACATACTCTTGGTGGAGTCTCCGTGGCACAGTGGCTAAATAAGACAAACAACGGGTAACAATTGTAGACAAATGTATTGAACAAAATAGTAGAAATTTACAGCAAAGAAAGTGGAGATTGCGTCCGACCAATATAGTTACGAGCTGACTCGCATTTGCTTCCCGTCAAGCCACAATTGTTCCTATTACTTATAGTAGCCGTCGGCGCATTCCATTATTGTCCATAGGTTATATCACCTATAACAGTTAAGCAGAGCGTACTTTCGATATCCGGGTAAATAATCCTTTGGTTGTTCCTTGGTGCTCCTCAGCCTTGCTAGTCCTTCATCAATGATTGCAAATGGACGTCGTTCAGTATCAGTGATTAAGTAGTCAACCAGCCACGAATTCGGGCTGTTGATTGGCTGAGGTTTTAAAAAACGTGACCTCGCTTAGTCTATAAATTTAAGTGGTGTATTGTAGCACGGCTTATATCCACCAAATAATCTAACACATAGACATACTGTCATTTTATAAATCGACGTATCTTGACGTATTATGAAGAGTATACCCGTGGACTTGTACTTATCTTGTTTACTTATATTCTTCTATAAATCTGGGCAGCTTTTATCTGTTATCTACATAGCTGAATCTGTTTATCTCTGAGTGGCTGTTATTCTGGTCTTGGGTTTCTTGTGGGATGTCTTGTCTTGATCTTAGGAAGTATTCTGTGTCTTGGTCCGTTGTTTGTTTTTGATTAACCAACACAATACTTTCTTTTTGTAGAGACGCCTTTTATTTTGATATTACCCCAAAAAAAGACACGAGGGAAATTAATATTTGGACGTGAGACCCCATCGTATGTTTATTCGTCCAGTCACACAGGCAAATCTGATTTATTTTAAATAACTTTCTCACGTTCGCTCTTGCGTATTACGGAAGAGGTCAAATACAGGGTTCAATCTTGTTAATCAAATTCCCTGTATTTTCCATAAAACTGATTTGATTTAACTACACTAACGTACACAATTCATAGGTACCCAATCAATTATGTAACAGTAGTACGGTTAGTATAATAAACAAACATTCACAGAGACATTCAAATCAATTAATAAAGAATATTATCATAATATAATCTTATCATTATGGAGATTCGGTCTCTGTCAGCTGGTCCCCGAAACTACGTCCCTACTAACGTCACATTATCCTCAGTAATTCCGTAAGTTTATCAACGAGTATTTGAATTATTATCAAAATAGTTAATATATAGAATAGAATAAATCTTATGAAAATCTGAATTAGATTTGCCTCAAAACAGCCCAAATTATTAGAGCATTCAAAATTCTACAATGTATCTTATATATTACTAAAAGGTTAGAAAGTTTACATAATATAAGGTATAGTTAATTTGCCTATTGGTTTTTTAGATGAAGATGGAATTATTAAATTATTATTTGGTGTTATTGATCTGTAATATAATTCTTTTAGTCTCCAACTTATTAAAATCAATACTATGAATGATTTTATATAGAAACCAAATAAGATAGAATTAAGATAAGAGTAATCTTTTTATATGCCTTCTTATTAAATTTCATTAATATATTTCATTACATTAAAATTCATATACTTACACCCGGATGTTGCATATTCGTCCTTGTTATGATAAGATATACTAGCATGACTTATAGATATACCACAGTAGATAATATAATTATCACAACGTTTGATATGTTTACTTAAGAACTATTGCAAAATAGTTCAATACGTAAAAAGTATAATAATCTTGATTTAACTCTCTCTCTCTCCCACTCTCACACTTTCTTGTTGTAAATATTTAAATTGATAAAAAAATCAGTGCAGGGGGGGGGGTAAAATATCTACATTAATTTGCCTATAAAAATGTGACAAAAACACTATATATCTTGTGCCGGAAATTCACCCGGCGACTGGCTCACTAAAACATAGCGTAAATTAAGGCAGGAGGCCTGGATGACGTAAGATCAAAATTGCCAAAATATACTCCGTAATTCACAATTTCTAATATTACAAATAAGATGTAACTTCTTTTTTAAAATTCATTGTAATTTTACGTTGGGCATTTAAGAGATGCAAGACCATTTGGAATATTTCATTTTTTAAAATTGGGTGAAATAAAATAAAACAAATAAAACATTTGCGATTAAATGACACCAAATAATCATGATCTACATTTTTTAATTGCATCTTGAACAATTTGGACGGTCTCATTTTTAACCAGAGAGTGTTGCAGGATGATAACGGATGGAAGATTTAGGAACACTAGTTTTAATATATAGATATTTACTATCATATAATACGTAATGGTCTATAAGTAAAGTAAAGTCAACGAGGTGGTCTAATGTCGGTATTATCCAGACAGCGAGGGAGTCGATCTCCTTTTCACTAGCGCTAGACCAAAGAGATAGTTGTTTTTTTTAGTCTGGGGTGGAGCACCACTCCTACCACCAGCTCCTCACTTTACCGCATAGATCCCTGTGCTACTCATACACTGAGTTGGCGAGGATCGATATCGAACCAGGAACCTTGCGATTCCTTGAAAAGTGCTCTAACGACTAAGCCAATCACTCGAATAATTTGGCAAGGGGCATTTAGGAAGACAATCAGAGATCATAAATAAAAACCCTACAATATATTAAGAAACTTTAGTTGAGACCCATAAATTTTCCCGGGGAGTCATTCATAGCAAATATGTGCATCCCAGGACGCACTAAATCAAAAAGCTATCTTCATCACTATATATATATATATATATATATATATATATATACGAGAGTCTGCTTGGTTGAAAAGTTCTGCGGCTGACCAAGACACTTTCATGGGACCACGTGAGGTTTATCTTTTTAACAAAAAGTTATCAACAGTAGATATGTTGTCATATATATATATATATATAATATATATATATATATATATATATATATATATATATATATATATACGGGGTGTTCGGGAGAAATTTGACAGTTTCATAAGGGAAAATAAAAAAAGTGCTTGGTAACAACAAAATTTAATGGATTGTAAAGAAATTAAACAGGCACGTAAGTTACACTCATGTCAATAATTTTCACTCAAAATAACCACCATTAGCGTCGATCACAGCCTCAATCCTGCTCCGGAACCATATATAATAATCCATGGGATTAAGATCTGGGGAGTTCGGAGGCCTAACATTGTGACTGGTGTAGTCGTAAAAATGGAAATATAATTTCATAATTTTAAATAATTTTGTTCCCTAAGTGTAGAATAGTAAATAATTTTCCAAAATCCATCAACGTAATTCTTCATTCATAGATGATTGACTTGAATTGCTTGCTTGGAGTTTATAGGCAATTTCTCACACTGGAGTATTGTCTGCATAAAGCCGATGCATTTTTCATTACTTTAATAAGTTTGATATATTAAATGTCAACTGCGAATAAACTCTGTAAGCTTATAAATGATTATTCAATGTCTCAAGTCAATATTAAATGTTCAGCATTCACAGTCACCAGACATAGGAAACACTTTACATCTAAAATGGCCGCCACTCATCTGGTATTAAGAGGAATTGGATTTCTTTCTTTCCGCAATGTAACGTCACCACTTCTATATATATTATATCGGAATTTGTTAATGACTCATATATATATATATATATATATATATATGGTATTTGTAGAAAAGGTGACTTACCGGTGAAACAGGTCACAATGGTTAGTTGATGCAAGTTTCACAATGATAAGACAGCGATATAACAAATATAAAGTGCTCAATACGTGAGTAGAGCAAATTTATCATGGTGAAACTCGAGTAGGTTATTACTGTGTACCATTATTATAATATATATATATATATATATATATATATATATATTAATATGTCATCCACAGACACGTGTTTCGGCCTTCACGCCTCTTCGGTGTGGCTAGACACAACAACTATACTTGGCTAGGGTCGAACTCCGACCGACTATATGCCAGCCTGAATTCTTATTCCCCTCGGTCACTGGCAGCTTCTGTAGCGGGGCTGGTGTTTTAACTCTTATATACATAGGTTTTGTTTATATATTTTACGATCACTGAGAGATCTAGTTTGCGAGCATACGTTCATTGCGCATCTGCTTAGTATTGAAAGTTAATTTAAATCACCCCTTAATGGGCCGAGATAGATAGATAGATAGATAGATAGATAGAAAAAGACTGACATAGATAGATAGATGCATGTTTTGTTGAACTCAGGAGACATTTCTTGTTTGACGAGTTTCTTTTCTATCCGTTCCAATTGTCTAGCAATTTTTTTTAAATATGAATTTGAATGAATTCACCAAAGGTTCTTACACTAGTACTTTCTGCACTAATAAGAGCCATCATCAGGTGTGAAGTGGTGAGATATTTCCATGGTTCTTTTTAAACAAACAGTAGTAGTAGGGTCTCACAAGTTTATAAGAATGCTTATCAAAATGAAGCTGGTCCTCTATGGATCATATCCCTACTTCTCCACATAGTTACCGTTTCTCTCAATAACAATTTTCCACCTTCGAATGAGTGATAGATAGATAGATAGAAACGGGCTAAGATAGATAGATAGATAGATAGATAGATAGATAGATAGATAGAAAAAAGGACCAAAATAGATAGATGGATAGATAAGAACGGGCTTAGATAGATAGGA
>CM042158.1:28648876-28661376 GCA_023376005.1 Doryteuthis pealeii | reverse complement strand
TACTTTATTAATTTATTCAAAATACAAGGTGTGTCAAAAATGTACCAAGTTTAAAACTGTACCAAGATAGAAATCAAGAATGACTGGAAGTTTGTTTTTTTTCAGAATACGAGGTGTGTCAAAAAGTACAACATTTTTCGATACTTTTTTGACATACTTTGTATAATGCGAATGATATAATAATATAATAGTTAACATGTATTTGCCAGAAATTAATATGCAAGATGTAAGATGTAAGTTCTCTAAGCTAAAAGATAAATAATTTGTTACAGGTTAAATTTAGTCGAAGCAAATTAAAAGAACACACCTTGATAAGTCAAACGTTGTTAAGCCAAGGTAAAAAATATTAAATATTTGGATTAATTTGAAATGTTAGAAACTTTGTTTTATTAGAAATAAAACATATCTATTTTTTTTTATTTGACGGCAAAAATATTTTATGTCAATTATTAAAATAGATATTTCAAAAATCATTTTATTTTTACGAAAGAGCTTAGTGAAAAAATAATTTTACCTAATTTTGAACGTCAATAATAGTGAGATAAAACTTTTCTAAATTATATATTGTTTATACTAAAATTTTCCCATGTCTGTAGCATATTTTGTTTATACTTTTGTTTTTTGATTGGATATTTTAAAGTACATTATTTATTCTCCTCAGAAGTCATTCTATTCAAATTCAAAGTCCTGCTCCATTATAATTTACAAACAGTTTTTGACTTTGCTTGGGAGAACCGCTGTAAACATCTTGAAGTAGGCAAAAAGTTAGATAATGCAGAAACCAAACTGGAAACAAAATATAGGGCACCTTGTCTACCACTTGGACGCCGTTATAACTGTTGTGTTACAACCCCAACTGAAGAGTTTTGCCGTTATATTTCGGTCCTTTTCTATGTATGTATGTATGTATGTATGTATGTATGTATGTATGTGTCTATCTATCTACCTATCTATCTATCTATCGATATATCTCAGCCCATTTCTATCTATCTATCTATCTATCTATCTATCTATCTATCTAAGAACACACCTTGATAAGTCAAACGTTGTTAAGCCAAGGCAAAAAATATTAAATATTTGGATTAATTTGAATTTAAATGTTAGGAACTTTGTTTTATTAGAAATAAAACATATTTATTTAAATTTTGGCGGCAAAAATATTTTATGTCAATTATTAAAATAGATATTTTAAGAATCATTTTCTTTTAACAAAAGAGCGTAGTGAAAAAATAATTTTACCTAATTTTGGACGTCGATAATAGCGAGATAATTATTTTCCAAAAGTTTTTATTTTTACACTATAATTTCCCCATGTCTATAGCAAATTTTCTTTATATTTTTACCTGTATTATTGGATATTTTAAAGTACACTCTCGCCTCAGAAGTCATTCTATTCAAAGAAAGTCCTATTATTAGTGTAATCCTGCTCCGTTATAAAGAACCGCCAGTTTTTGACTTTGCTTGGGAGAACCGCTGTAAACATCTTCAAGTAGGCAAAAAGATAAATAATTCAGAAACCAAACTGAAAACAAAATATAGAGCACCTACCACTTGAACTCTGTTATAACTGTTGTGTTACAACCCCACTTAAGAGTTGTGCCGTTATATTTTGTAGGACCCTTTTTTAATTTTCCGTGGTAACCCCCGTGGAATTAATCAAACACCAACCACTTTATTCACTTGTCAAAATCTAGTAAATGAAATCGTCTTAAACTAGACCGTCAATGCAGAGGGGAGTGTGTCACAGGAAAACTGGAGATGGTGAGACCGAGAGGACCTGCCAAATGTTTTGCCAACCGCTCTCCATCAGTAGGACGTTCGTCTGAAGTCTTTATTCCAACCCAACAAATTTAAACGCAACAATTTTTAATTATATATTCATTTTAGTATTATTTGTATTATTCGGACTATTGTCCTTATCTTTATTGTTACGTTTCGGCCGATGTGCCCTCCGGCCTTCTTCAGGTATTTCTTGTCGGACTCGTGAACCTTCTCGGACTCGGAAACCATCTCGTAATATGGAACCTTCTTGTAATCGGGAGCCATCAAAGAACTTTGAACCTAACCCTTTATTCAGTCTACGGGGGTATCCTTTTCTCATTCTGCTAACCATAGCTGGTGTACAGGTGTTAAGCTGTGTTAACTATTATTCTATGTTACTGCTGTCCCTGACCAGGACTGAACCTGAAGTCTAGAGATACCTGTCACTTAGGACTGTCTTAACCTACCTCCTTTATCCACTATGTGTTCAATTGGACAATCCAGTGTGAATCTTGGGAACTTATAAACCTAATGTCTTGTTTTGCTTAGAAAATCTATCTATTCACTTATGTATGATTTATTTTTTATCTAGACTCATATTGGGTGTTTCTTCTTTTTATTCATTTTCTTTAACCAATTTGGCGCACATCAGCGTTTAACGAAAAATATTATTAGCAACGTGTATACAAACCATTCCATCCTTGGATGCTTGCATTCCAACATTATTTACTATGTTTTATTTGTAAACAACACGTTGACAGTCGGAATGTTCACATTCCAATAAAATATTATATCAAGGCCATGATGTTGTGTTTATACATGCCACAATAAAGATATACTACTGGTATGACACTAAACTGAAGCTCTAAAATACTTGGCTCAAGTATAAAGGTGCGGTTTAACTCAATCAGTATCTCATCCGCCTAGGAATTCTCAGTTCGGTTTTCGATACCGGCTCTCACCAACTCAGCGTATGAGTAAAACAGCTTTGATCTGTGCGGTAAAGTGGGGAACTGATGGTAGGTGTGCCGCAATACCTCAGACGCCAAGGCAATCTCCATGGTCTAGTGCTAGTGAAAAGGTGATAGTCTCCCTCTCTGTCCGGATGATACTGACAATAGGCTACTCCGCTTACTTTACTTACTTTAATAAAAGTAAAATCAACGAAATATCCATATATCCGCGAAAGAACAGGTTGATTTCTATGAACAATGGCCAAAGACTCTTAATCTTTGACATATGTGTACAGACAGAAATATAGGATGATTTATCAGTTGTCAGTATCTAGCCACTCAACTATAGTAATATCCAATAAGTGCCTCTCTCTCTCTCTATATATATATATATACATATATATATATATATATATATATATATATATATATATATATATATATATACGAAAATTTACATATTGGCGATTCCAAATGCCAACCAAAATAATAAAAGCCAAATGAGGATTATCGAAGAGACAAGAAAGACAGGTAATCAATAATCGAAGATCGAAGTCCTCTTCACAAACATCAGGTCCTTGATTGTACGTATAAAAAAAAAGATTAAAAAAACAAAAAACAAAAGCAACAAAGACCAATATGTTATGTTTAAAAGTTTGCAAACTTTTAGCAACAAATAAACGATTGTGTAGTTTAACGTCAAACGAAAGAGAAGAAAACAACATATTGCGCACTGTCCTATTGAATACGAACAGTGTTTAACCAGATGTAGTTGACCAATGAATTACGACCTCAAAAGTACTACCTCATGAGTCAGAGTGAAACTAGATGTAATGTCAATGGGCAGGTCCTTCTGTAATATATTGCGTGTGTAGAAGTTATCACCAGATAACATAGAAACAATATAATACTCACCGTTGCAGTGGGATTCTAACTACCGTCGAGTTAGCAGACAAGAACAACATACAAGCTGTAACTTAAATACAGTCCTTGCATGCTGCTGGCATATTGCTGACTGAGGGCTGAAGAGTGGGTACTTATCCATATCTCTACTCACCCTGAATACCATCAGCCAATCAAAACCCAGGAAGGGAACTTGCCAGAGTTCATAATGGAATAACCCAAAGCTGCATATAAACCACCTGCCAACACTCTAGAGATAGTTTTGTAGTCAGCTTGTAACAGAGCTGAATACTTGACAAATCCATCAGCGTGGTCAATGAGTTCTCACTGGGAATCAGGTACTGCACGCAGGAAATGCGTGGGTGTCAAACATGGGCATAAAAACCGAAACAGGAAAACCGAAACAGCCTGGAACGCATTGAACTGACCTTTGGCACCCGAAAAATTGAGGTGTACATTTACACTGCGTAGGCACAGCAAATTTGTAGGTATAGCTCATATGAAAACAGGCTGCCTGGACGAGGAGGTGTGTGTACGAGAAAACTGCGTAGGTATCACGATCAAAGAGGCGTGAATCCGTGAGTTGAACAATTATAAAAAGCCCTTTGGAATCTGGGTTGAGGAAATCAAGATTGAGATCGCTTGCAGTCAGAACTCCCGACGGCTCCGTTGTATGTGCATCCTCTGCCTAAGACTCTGAGTTTACACGCAATCAAGGAATAAAAACATTATGTTATATTTCTATATATACACGTGTTCCGTGTTCTTTGTCGGATTCAGTGATTTGACACTCTCCAGAACTGAAGCCTCAGCATCAGGTGCGTTCATATTTACAATTCTCGTGTAGTTTTTGTAAGGTTTGTAAACATATCATCATCATCATCATCATCATCATCATGTCGTGCTAATAGCTAGGTGTGTAGTCAGAGTATTCTACAATCCCAGCCCACAGGGCGGTATAACCTAGTTAGGCATATGGGCTTAATAGTGGGATATATATAAGCTTTACATGAAAATGCATTAGACTAAGCCTTAAATGAAAATGCAATAAACCAAGCTTTATATGAAAATGCATTAGACCAAGCCTTACATGAAAATGCATTAAACCAAGCCTTATATGAAAATGCATTATGGAGGCGCGTGGTCTAATGGTTAGAGTCGTGGGAAATGGACTCGCCGACCCGAGTTCAATTCCTGGACGAAGTTTGAATTTCACATTGCACTAATACCCTTGGGAAAGGTATGAATCCAATACTCCCTCCAGTTATGGGCAAATACTCCGACTACACCCCTAGAGAGGGGTAAGATCCTCCATTCACACGAATCACCTGTTCGCTGTATATCATTAATACTTGAGGACAGGATTGTGGTAACTGTTAAAAAATCTTTGGTATAAAGTAAAATAAAGTCGTCGGGATGGCCTAAAGTCGGTATCATCCAATTAGCGAAGGAGTCTATCCCCTTTTCAATAGCGCTTGACCTAAGAGATGTTTTTTTGCGACTGGGGTGGATCCCAGTGCTACTCATACGCTGAGTTGGCGAAGAACCTTGTGGTTTCTAGCCGAACGCTCTGTAACATAATCTCTGCATAGATTATTGTCAACCCCCTGTATTTCTGAAGGGATGGCCCCTTTTCATACCACGGGCGGGACTTTCCATGGAATATTACAGAAAGGCCGCGAAGTACGTGAAGTCACGTAGGACCAAGTTAACTCGTTAGTTCCAGCTTGGACGTCAGGCAGAAAAGATGTCTGCCTTAGCTGAACTCAAATCCACACGCGCGTTGTGTTAGTTAGAAGAAGAATTTTCGTTAAGTAAATAAAAGTTTAAAGAAATAATATGGTGTTCTTGTTTGATGAATGTCTTGGCAACAAGACCGACCAAGAAAAATGAATGCATCAAAGACGAACAGCCAACAAGAATCTAGAAATAGAATTCAACATGGAGAGAAAGAATAGAAACGACTAAGGATCACCAAATGGCCAAAGAAGTAAGTAATGCAAATGCATCTCTGTATCTATCAGTGTCTATTTCTGCCCCCTCTCCAGTATGTAACAGCTCTACCGACTGAGCTAATCCGGCCCTATAATTGGTATACGATAGGAATATTTGATCCCATATAACTGTAAATTGTTCGTATTATTAATAGTTACTTAAAACCATAATTGTTTAGTAAGGATTATTATTAGTTAATTGAAATCATATAACAGTGTGCTAACAAATTAATTGGAAACAAATTGCTTGAAACCATATAAATATTAGTATTAGATGGGAATACGTAAAACCACACGATTGTGTGCAAATTATCTATATTAGATAGAAATACTTGATATAACTTAACCCTTTGCCCATAAAAAGAAAGAAATTAAAGTGACCACTACATAAAAAATGTATATAAAAACATACAGTTCGGCCACTGGACCGTCGAACCCAGGGGGCTATCCTCCAGGCAATACCTGCCCCCTTGATTTAAAAGGGCAGGGCTGGGGTTATTGCCCAGCGCCTGAGGCGCCCCCCTTGAGGGAGAATGCCGAAAGGATCGATGCAATTTTTATGCGTCCACGTAAAAACGAGACCTTGTGTCCAGCGCTCATAAGTGGGATGAGAGGTAATTACCCTTACCTAACATCTAGGTATAAGATAACCCAAAATGGGTTGATATTCCATTAAAATCAAGCGATCAATAAGAATAAAACTCACTAAAAGTCGTTCTTTAGCCGAACTGGCTAAGTATTAGTAAGTATGAGGCACACAGCAGAACGCTGTGAGAAACAGTAATAAGTAGGTATGTACCCAATCTGTTCGTAACGGATCAGATGTGACATGAGGTCATAAGTATTGGGAATCTAACAAGGATCTAACTCATGATTCTTTCGTAATGAATCTATGAGACAAGCTTGATAACCATTACACCTCGGTGCGACGCCCTTTTTACCCAACCCTTTCGTTACGGTTAGGGCGTAACACAAGGTCACAAGTGTGGGGCATCCAGCAAGGATCGAAATAGCCGTTCAGTAGTATTGACTGCTGCAATATGAGCTTGCTAGCCATTACACCATGATGGGACCCGTTTAATATGTAAAATAAATAAGTAAAAAAATTGAATATACCGTGTAGTGAACCTTGAGCGATAGGGACGGGTTGCAGAGAGAGAGAGAGAGAGAGAGAGGGAGAGAGAGAGAGGGGGAGGGAGAGAGAGAGAGAGAGGGAGAGACTTGATGATGATGATGATGATGATGATGATGATGATGAATCGGCAAAGAGCATTAATTATTAGGAAAGGATAACGAAAAAGTGAGTGAGAGAGAGAGACAGAGACAGAGAGAGAGAGAGAGAGTGAGAGAGAGAGAGGGGGGGGAAGAGACAGAGAGAACGGAATATTAATATGGACTTGCGATGAGCATTAAACAATAGGGAACGATGGCGAGAGAAAGAGTGAGAGGGTGAGAGAGACAGAGAGAGACAGAGAGAAGGATAAAGATAAAGAGATAGATAGGCAAAGAGAGAGAGAGAGAGAGAGAGAGAGAGAGAATAGAATAGTGATGATGACGACGACGACGATGATGATGATGATGATGGACTTGCGAAGAGCATTAATCAATTGGAAAGGATGGCGAGAGAGAGACAGACAGAGACTGACAGACAGACAGACAGACATACAGACAGAGACAGATATATATATATATATATATATGTAGAGAGAGAGAGAGAGAGAGAGAGGAGGGGGAGAGAAGAGAAGGGATTCTGTGCTGTCAGCATGACTTGATGATGATGATGATGATGATGAATCGGCAAAGAGTATTAAATCAATAGGGAAGGATGAAGAGAAAGTGTGTGTGTGTGTGTGTGTGAGAGAGAGAGAGAGAAAGGGGGGGCGAGAGAGATAGAAAATAGGAAAAGAGAGAGAGAGAGAGAGAGAGAACGGAATCTTGATGATGATTATGATGATGATGATGATGATGATGATGGAGTTGTGAAGAGCATAAACCAATAGGGAACGATGGCGAGAGAGAGAGACAGGCAGACAGACAGACAGACAGAGAGAGAGAGAGAGATGCTGCTGCTGATGATGATTGTGATCGTAATTATTTGCTGAGTAGTAATAATCTCTTTGGTCTTTAATAAGACGGCTTATTCGTTATATCTTCTAGATTTTCCAAATTTGGAACTAGTGACCCGTTAAAATTTCTCCATTAACAACATTATGTTTGTTTTTTTTTTTTTTAAATCAATTTCTTATCTTAAAATAAAACCACAGAGAAATTCTTGTCTAGACTGAGCCTAACAAACCAACGGTGATTTCATTGATTCGTTGATGATTTAAATAATTATTTGGCTTAAAGGGAAATTATGCGAAATGAAACAGATATAAATAATTACAAGTGATGAAAATATCAACAAACACAATTTATAGAAAGTTTGTTTTTCTTTATTTAATAGCTTATCAACCTCCTTGGTTTACTTAAGGCCATCAGATGTAGCCTTCCATGTAGAAAAACAGTAGCAGTACTATTTAACCCATATCTGGGGGATGAAGTGATTCATACCTTTTCCATCAATTGGTGGGGGGGGGGGATAGTCAAAGTTTAGGTATAGAGATGTATGTCGAAAAGAGGGTTTCTCTTAATGAAAAATTGTGATATTGTGAAAAGTACCTGGTACTTATTTTTTACGCATAACATTTATAATGTAGATGCAGTTATGATATAAGTAATTCATTTATATGTCTAGATAATTAATTAAATTAATTTATGATAAACTATTTAAATTTTTTGAATTCGTGTCACGATATCATTGTTTCTATTAACTTTAACTTTTAATTTAACTAATCAAGTAATTTTATATTTTAATAAAGATAAACAGATCATTCAACTGTGGCGTATTATTTCTCCGGATTTAAAAAAATAACAAAGTAAGTATTTGTTATTTGAATCTACTAAAGGGAAATTGATTGATTGATTTTAATGGCATGTTAACCCAGACAGTATTACTTTATGTATACATTTCAGGAAATAACGTTTATTGTACGGTCATATTTGACATTTCTCATGGAGTTTGTTTGAATTTTTTGTTTAATGTCATATCAACTTTCGTGGACAATTTAATGACAAAGCTACCCTTCTAGTTGGCCTGGGTATGAGGTTAAAATGTATCAATGGAAGTGGGAAGTACCCCTTTATCGCCATTATTACAAAGTCCACCTTGACTCGTAGTGTTAGTACTTTTTAGGACCGCAATATATATTTATCAACCCCTCTGTACATGCAGGATGTTATTAGAGTTTAACAGGTTTGAATTTAGAGTTTTCCTTCTCCTAAACTGGTTACCTAACTGAGGTTAAAGAGCTCAGGCTGCCCTACTATTTATCCATAGATAGAGGGAAAGTAGTTGGATTCATACCTTTCCCAAAGGTATTAGCGCTATGTGAAATGCAAACAGCCACGTCTAGGAATTGAACTCGTGACGACGAGACCATTCTCTACGACTATAACCATTACACTAACACAACTCCAATTGTAGGGAAGCATGTACGCAATAAATATGAAAAATTTAATTTTTTTAAATATATTTTTTTTTAAATTAAGTTTAAAAAAGAAAATCATTGAAGAACCATCAAACATGAATAGAACAAAACCACTTCGGCATAAAATAACCCAACAAGAGTTGACATGCCGTAAAATCCGACAAATCAAACCAAACCAATCCTTTTAGAACAACAGTAGTAGGACTATTTAACCTATAGTTTAGCTCAGTCGGTAGAGTGTTCGGCTAGAAACCACAAGGTTCCTAGTTCGATACCCGCCCTCACCAACTCAGCGCATGAGTAGCACAGGGATTTGTGTGGTAAAGTAAGGAGCTGATGCTAGGTGTGGCGCCCCACCTCAGATGCTAAAATAATCTCCTTGGTCTAGCGCTAGTGAAAAGGGGATAGACTCCCTCGCTGATTGGCTGATACCGACATTAGGCCGCTCCGACGACTTTACTTTACTTTAGGGGATAATGTGTTTCATATATTTCCCAATAGAATTAGCCCGAAAGTGAAAGTGAGAGTTAAAGCACGAAGCTGGACTTCGCTCACTCCGTTGTCAATCCATCTGGGTAGAAACCCGTTGAAATCCTTTTAAATGACCCTCCCCACGTGTTTCGAAGACATGATACAATAATTGAATATGGGCGCCACTCATTACAACAGCCCTAGATGCTATATTCAATTAACTCGAATTGTCCCATAGAAACTTTAATGCATAGTAATTATGAATGATAATCACTGTCGACAATCCCTCATTACAGGGGGTCTTGTATAATGGCGTCTCAGTAATGATTAACTAAATTGATGAGAGTCTTTCCGCGCATGCGCATAACGGGGCCGGCTCATTGGTTAGGGATTTACATTAAGTACACGCAATCATTCCTCCTGATATTCAAGAGAACTCGTGTACATGGGTCTGTTATAAAAGCAGAACAGTTCTGTAGTAAAATGCACGTGGAGTAATGGTTATCATTGTAGAAAAGGGAAAATTCTGGTCGAGGCCTTTAGCATTTCACAGAGATAATAGCCTTGCAAAAGATATGAATACAACGATTCTCCCTCCAGCTATGGATGAATCGTAGGGCAGACTATGCTCTTTAACCATAGTTAAGCAATCAGTCTAAGAGAAGGTAAAACCTTAAATTCAAACATGTTAAAGTCTGTTTATGAAATTGACTATGCATTACGTCGTGCTCATGCGGAGCAGTTAGTCTCTCTCTCTCTCTCTCTCTCTCTCTCCTCTATATATATATATATATATATATTATATATATATAGTCTATATATATATATATATATAACAGAGCAGTTAGTCTATAAATATATATATATATATATATATATATATATATATATATATATATATATATATATGAAAGGGTATTGTAATTTGCTTGAATCATTGTGTTTATATTATTTTGTTGGTTGGTTTTGAAGGCTATCACAATGGAAGTGTAAAGAAAAAAAATGTAACCGTGGTGTTGTTTGTTAACCTGTGATTTATTATTAATTCTTAATATTTCGGGATAAAAATCCCATATACAGAAGATTACAAGAACTGAAGTTGTTGCTAATGGTTGTTTATTTTTTCTGTCTCGTGTCTTCCAAATTCTGTGTGTGTGGGGATGGGTACTTGTTTATGTGTGTGTTTGTGTGTATGCAAGTGTGTGTGTAAGTGTGTGTGTGCGCGCTTATGTCTGTGTGTCTGTTTATTTCCTTTTTTTTCTTTAAAAAAAAAATAATCATTCCAGATTTGGCTCGCCCTTTAAGCATGTTTTTTTTTTGTTTACTAACAGGACCATCTGATCCCTTTTTTATTGTCTTTTTTTATAGGCTACAATTTAATATATATATATATAATATATATATATATATATATATATATATATATATATATATATATATATATATATTGGTAGCCTTTTTATGCTAGTACTGTATCATGTTCAATGTATATTTCTGCTTAATATTCCGATGAATTAAGAAGTTTGTTATGTTTAATAATATCTTATATAGAATTATTATGTTCTTATATATATATATATATATATATATATATTATATATATATATATATATATATTATTCACTCTAATTTTGTCATGCAATTCAATTTGAATTAACGATTCATTATTAAGATTTCGCCTGTGAATATCACGGAATTTCCATTCTCGCTCACGTCAGTGTAACGAGATGTTATCTTGTGAGTTAATTCAAATTTAACATGAACACCGGAAAGTCTTGAATACAAGGATTATATGAAGAGTCAGCAACTTTGTCTGTCATTCTCACGAAGTCACGAAAAACCATAAAAATCTGGGGTGACCACTGTGATCACTGTCTTATGGGCAGTGATGCTTTTGCTATAAAGTATCTGGGTGAGACATAGTGCCGTTACACAAACATACACACACACACACACACACACACACACACACACACACACACACATATATATATATATATATATATATATATATATATATATTGAAATTTTTTTGAAAATTCCGGCTCTGATTGAGAGTGTTTTGTGCCTCGTGATTAACGATCTATTCATTTCGTCTTTCCTATTATGCATAGTTGCTTTGATAAAGACCGCTTTATATGGTCGAAACCGATTCTGTCAGCAAAACTATTAACGTCTTGTTTTTCTTTCAAACTTTCTACACATACTGTCGGATTCATATCCATTTTACTTTTCATATATATATATATATATATATATATATATATATATATATATATATATATATATATATATATATATAATATAGATAAAGGGATATTAAACACACAATGCTGTTAAAATGAAAATATTTTATATCATATTCATAGCTAATATTGAAAAATATTTCGATTTGTAAGAATTATCTTCAGAGTTGGTTTTAATCCGGAATCATCGAGAGAGAAGCACAAAATAATTTAAATTCAAAACGAAAAACATTGATGTTCCAAAAAGCGTGCAAGTCATGCGATCTTTTTGTCATGTTTCTACGTGTTTCTAAGCCAACGACACAATTGGATATCTTTAGTGTAACAGTTTTTGAAAGAAGAAGACATATTTCAAATTCAGAAATAGACACATTCTATTTTTCAAACACGATGAGTTTTAACCCGTTCATGTTCAGCCTGCAACGGATTTTTTTTAAAGAAAATAATTTTTTTTAATATACACACACACACACATATATATATATATATATATATATATGTGTGGGGGGGTCATTCAAAAGGTTCTAAACCTCCCCTAAATACTTTAGCTCCGCTCAGACTTCAGTTTTCTCCATTTCATACACCTTTATATGGGTCTTACTTGCATAAAAATTGATGATAACATTTTTTGTACGAGCCTAT
>CM042158.1:28641376-28643876 GCA_023376005.1 Doryteuthis pealeii | reverse complement strand
ACGTATGTGGCTGTGACACAAACTCTTTTTAATGTGGGAGCAGACAGGAGCCGATACTCATAATACAAATTGACATGTAGGTAATTACCTAGCATTCCACGTATGCGGATGTGTCTTTTTAATTTGGGACCACGCACGAGCCGATACTCATAGGATGGTACGTGCAAAAATGAAAAAAAAAAGGTACTGGGCAACCCATCTCTAACCCTTTAAATCAGGAGGAAGCAGGTGTTGCCCCCCCCCGGCAACACCTGCTTCCCCCTGTGATCTACGCCATTAATTACTATACTGGTCCAGAGGCTGAAGCCACTGAACCCCCGGTCTGGGCCATGTATCTTGTAAAGATAAGGACATCGACGCGTATTTTCACATAGCTGGATGCTACCAGTTCGACTATAGTCACACACAGTGTTAATTGTCAAGATTGGCTTATGTCTATTTTCAAGATTAATATTTCTACTTATTAGCTCTTTTTAATGTTGGACTACGCACGAGCCGAGACTCATGTGATGGTAGGTGAAGCAAATACATAGATCCCATCGGCATCACCCCTTAAAAGTGTTATATTTTGATTCTTCAGATATAACACATATTATTGAATGGGAAATACTTAAATATAACACCTATTATTAAAAGGGATGTATTAAAAAGTTCCAATACCTTCCGAAGTTTGACTGATCTATATTTCTTGCATTTACGAACAATAACTTAATAAAAAAGTTAATAAAAATAAAAAAGGCCGTCATAGAGTGCTCCATCCCTTATATATAGGAGAGCGTCGTGTATATAGTATTTAGTATATGCTTGGGTGATTATTGTAGCATATTTCCTTGGAAATGTTAAAAAGGAATATTCAAATCTTATTATAATGGAGATTGTGGGTTTGTCTGTCTGTAACCGAAACTATATTACTATTCAAGTCACAATTCCTTTATTTACATCATATTCTCCATGATTTTATTTTTATTTAAACCTCAATTATTAATAAAATTGCTTTACATTACTTACACTGTTGACCATATCTACATGCTAATAACATGCAATTGTATTTATATATACAACAAAATAGAGGTTTACAGTATGAATGGGAAGGCTAATTTGCATATTGATCTTAAAAAATTGATTTTAATAAATATATGCTTAGTATTGTTGATTTCTAATTGTTTGGTATCATCTTAATGAATATGAGCAAAAATCTCTTCAATAAATCTTAAAAGAAATCCCTTAACAAGAAGAAATAACTGTAATGTTATTCTTTACTCCCTATTTTAACTTCCTATTTTAACTAAATTCTTAAATTAGGAAAATTTACCAATGAAAGACGGGAGGAACGGAAAACGATGGAAGGTTAGTTTCAAAGTTGTTCTATTTTTCAATCATACCCCTTCTGTTCCAAATCTTTTTATCTACATTCTTATTCAGTTTCATTAGCCTTTCTAATTTAATATCATATTTTATTATAAACTAAAATACTTGCACCCGGAGGGTGCATATATTTGCTAGTATGTATAAAATAATTAAAGAACTTAATATTAAGACATTTAATAAAAAAAACAACACACAAAATGCAGTGATTACATTGGTGAAAATGTTATTAAAATTATTAATAGGAAATCTTTCATAAACTTTTAAAATAGAATGTTTTTCATTTGCAGATGATCCAATTTTGTGTACAGGTAAATTATTTTTTTCAAATATTTTTTTCTTATCTTTCTGCAGAAATCAAGAATTGCTCATTTCATTCATCCTTTCCATTCAGGGACGCTGGGAAATCAACCCCTACCCCATTTAGCTTCCCATTAAGTTAATAACAAAAAATGAAATTATTAGAATATTGAAAATTTTATTAAATTTCAACTCTCAGTTATGGGTTAAATAGTCCCACTACTACTCGCCAAGGAATTGTAAGGTTTCTGGTTCAATATCGGTCCTCGCCAACCCTGTGCATGAGTAGCACGGATTGGGTAATCTGATTTGTGCTGTAAAGTGGTATGTGTGGGGTTCCAGGTGAGAAAAAATACTATCTCTCTGGTCTAGTGCTAGCGAAAAGGGGATAGACTCCTTCATTGTTCGATTGAATTCAAAAAGATTAATATATTTTTCAATTAAACCTTTTAATTGAAAATTATTACAACTAGCAAAACTATTCACCCTTCATTGGACACAAGTATTTACTTTTTAATTCAACAACTCGAATTTGCTACAGCAATTCAGTATTTATCGTTTATTTTATGGAATATAACATTTTCGAAAGACAAAAAATGTTCCACTAAAATCTTTTCTCCTGGAGATGAAACTAAGGTCGAAGAGAATCCAAAAATAAAAAACGCAGTTCAAAAATTCATCTTGAAAAACAATCGCAGCCAAATTAACTAGAAGATGGTTTTCATTAAAGATGGCCTTTACCTGTATATTTTCCCGCCTATATTTTCTGGCTTGACAAACACTTTAAATAATCTTTTTAAAAACTTTCCAATAACAATTTCTTTAACGGATAATT
>CM042158.1:28603876-28638876 GCA_023376005.1 Doryteuthis pealeii | reverse complement strand
GACTCAATCAACATTCTCACCTCTCACTCCTCCTCTCTCCTACTTCGCCACATCTCACCATTCGTCAAATCAAACATGTCATGTAGCTTGATGATTCATCATTAAACATTTCCATTCTCATCTAACACGCAATCCTTGCTTAACACTTTTCAATACTAATTTTTCATACATATCAGGTTGCACACATTGCACGACGTCACACTTGCAATTTTAAGAGTGATTTAAAAGAAAACACTCTATTTAAGAAAATGAGTAAAAACAACAAGAAATGATAGTTTGAAATAAACTAATCAAAGGTAAAAAAAAAAAAATTAAATCTGCAGTTGTAAAATGACTTTAAAGGGAAAAAAATGTAATATAAATAAATAACAAAAACAAAAAAAGCAAAAACAAAAAAATAAGATGATATTTTATTTCACTTGAAAAAAAAACCTGTTGTGGAAACATCATCCCACAAGAAAGCAGCTGTACGGCCATTATGCAACATTTACCATTAAACATAATTAACTCCGTTGCATTATTGTAATATTAGACAATATAGAATCTAATGTATTCTTTATGACAAAGGTGAAGATGTTTGGTTCCCATTCAAGAATCAATTTAATCAATTTCAAAATGATTCATATTCGATTGGATCGCGTGAAAAAAAAAAACCCTCAAGAAACAATTACAGAAAAAATGGAAATAGAAAGGTACGAGGAATATGATATCCTAATATCTAGAGGGTCCTAGCTAGAGGAGGTGTTGAATAGAAAAAGAGGACCAGCCCTAAAATAGTTAGCCCATCCATACAAGATAGCAGCCAGGCAAGTTAGACGAAGAATCAGAAGCAGAAGTATAAAAAGAAAGAACCATCATCACTATCATTACTATCATCTAATATATCTCTCTTTCTCTGTCTATGTCTCCCAATTATACACAAGATGACCCTCTCTATTATATACCCGCGATGACTCTCTCTATTATATACCCGAGCTGACTCTCTCTATTATATACCCGAGACGTCTCTCTCCATTATATACCCGAGATAACTCTCTCTCTCTCACTCTCTCTCTATCTCTCTCTCTCTCTCTCTCTCTCTCTCTCTCTCTCTCTCTCTATTATATACCTGAGCTGACTCTCTCTATTATATACCCTATATGTCTCTCTCTATTATATACCCGAGATGTCTCTCTCTCTCTATTATATACCCGAGATGTCTCTCTCTATTATATACCCTCTCTCTATTATATACCCGATGTCTCTCTCTATTATATAGATGACTCTCGAGCTGACTCTCTCTATTATATACCCGAGATGTCTCTCTCTATTATATACCCGATGTGTCTCTCTCTATTATATACCCGAGATGGCTCTCTCTATTATATACCTGAGATGTATCTCTCTATTATATACCCGGGATGTCTTGTAACGTAGCGGCACCAATTCGTAATATGTTGCGTAGTGGGTTTGTTGTTTCTTTCCCAGTATCAAATCGTGTTTTCGTACGGTCGTTTGTTTACAACTGACACGATCTAGCAGTCAGCCTTTTAGCCCCAAAATCCTTCCACACACTTGGTCAAGGGGTATCACCTTTCTCACTCCGCGTGCTTCTCTGTATCAGGTTTCACAACCTTGCGTCTTCTAGTCACGGTCAATTGGACTTCCTCCGCGGGCGTCCAGTAGTCGCCCCCTTTACGATAGTAACTTTACTATTTTGTTTGTGTAGCGAGTCCATTCATAAAACGGTTTCTTTCGTCGTAAATAGAGAAAATTAATAACACCGTGTTTACTTCTCAGAAGTTTATTATATTCAAAAGTTCACTATAACTTTTGAGAGAGAGAGAGAGAGAGTCCCTAATAATATCTGCGCTTAATAATTGATTAATTGTATTCTAACTGGATTCAACTTCGAGTTTTTAGTCCTTCGTAAACTTCTTGGTAACAAGTTTTTCTTAAGGTCTTTAGCGACAACAGCTTACTAAACTCCGTACGATCCCGACTAACCCTCGATCCTGACTGGCCCCGATCTCTGACTGACTCCGACTCTCTCCGGCCACAGACTGCCTGTCACTCCAACTCTAACTGCTCTGATCCCTCACTGACTCCTTAATATAGTGTGTCTAAATAATCTTCCAGAAGATTCTTCTTCTGGTATTTTCTCGTTCTTACTCGAAACAATCGAATATTCCATTATTTCGAATCTCTCTGGTCAACTAAGGTTCATGAGCCTAAGATCAAAAGGCTCTCTGTAGCACAAAAGACTGGATTTTTCTTAATCATAGACTTTTTGTCTCCAATCTCTCGTTAAAAAGATTTTTATCTTTCTAACTCATTTTTCGGTGATTCTACAAAGACCACCCAGAAATATAAGAGAATTTTTTAAGGTTTTTTTCTAAGTCTGGCACAAGGCCACAAATATAGGTGCTGGGCGGCGATTACGTAACAGTCTCTCTCTATTATATACCCGAGATGACTCTCTCTATTATATACCCGAGCTGACTCTGTCTATTATATACCCGAGATGTCTCTCTTATTATATACCCGATGTGTCTCTCTCTATTATATACCCGAGCTGACTCTCTCTATTATATACCCAAGATGACTCTCTCTATTATATACCCGAGATATCTCTCTCTATTATATAGCCGAGATGTCTCTCTCTATTATATACTCGAGATGGCTCTCTCTCTCTCTCTCTCTCTCTCTCTCTCTCTCTCTCTCTCTCTCTCTCTCTCTCTCTCTATTATATACCCGAGCTGACTCTCTATTATATGCCCGAGCTGACTCTCTCTATTATCTACCCGAGATGTCTCTCTCTATTATATACCCGAGATGTATCTCTCTATTATATACCCGAGATGACTCTCTCTATTATATACCCGAGATGACTCTCTCTATTATATACCCAAGATGACTCTCTCTATTATATACACAAGATGACCCTCTCTATTATATACCCGAGATGACTCTCCCGTTTAAGTACTCGATGAGGAACGAGTATATAACAGATAGATTCCCTCGCTGTCCGGTTGATACCGATAATAGACCGCCCCGTTTACTTTACTTTATTTTTATTAACAGGTTTTTAAGTCTCGTTAAATTTCTTGTCATAAAATCTTTCCTGTCCTGATAAAAAATATTGCACGAGTTTTATGAGCTGAATATAAAATGAAGCGTAAAGAAATGCAATTTTTGAATTATTCATTGAAAGGAAATAGAACTTTATTTCAATATAAAAACAGAAAACTTGCAATTTTTAAATCGTATAAAAATTTAAAAAATGCAATATGAAAGAGAACACATTAAGAAATATTATAGCCGCCCCATCAAATAATTTATTTCAATTCAAATGCAGAAAACTTGCAATTTTACAATTGATTTAAAAGAAAACATTATATTTAAAAATAGAAAAATGAGAAAAATAAACATATAATCAAAAAACAACAAAAGAACAATTGTTTGAAATAAACTATCCAAAGGCAGAAATCTGCAGTTGTAAAATAAATTTGAAGTGGGGAAAAAATCAAAATAAATAAAAAGCATAAACAAAAAAAAAATACTTTATTTCACTTGAAAACAGAAAACTTCCTAACTTAAAAAGTAAAAATAAAATATCTAAAAAAGGTGACCCACACTTTAAAAAAAATGATATTTCAATTTTTAAAAAAGACAACTAGCAATTGTAAATTCAGTTTAAAAGCAAAAAATACAATATCACGTCGTACTAGTAGCATGGATATTCATTAGAATCTCTCGCCAACCGTCCCTATTATTTATTAATCTCAGGAGGTCCTCATCAGTAATGAAAATATATTTTAAGACAAAGTAAAAAATGTGAAAATCTCACGTTGTTTGGTTCAACATTACAGCAATTACTAAGTTAGTTTAGCAGCCAATGCCCCAAATCCAGTGGGCACAAGGCTAGGAATTGAACTCATGACTTCCTGATCAATTTCAAAATCAGATAAAGATTTTTAAAAATATGCAATATTTAAAAATAAATTAGAATATATTGCAGCCCCTCCTAAATAGTTTATTTCAATTCAAATGCGGAAAACTTGCAATCTTAAAATTGATTTCAAAGAAAACACTATATTTAAGAAAACGAGAAAAAAACAAAACCAAAAACCAACATGAAACAATAGTTTGAAATAAACTATTCAAAAGGTAAATAAAAAAAAATAAAAAATAAAAAAAACGCAGTTGTAAAATGACTTTAAAATGAAAAAAAATAATGTAAAGAAATAACAAAGAAAAAGAAAAAACAAAAAATAAAACAATATTTTATTTCACTTGAAAAGAACCCTGTTGTGGAAACATCATCACACAAGAAAGCAGCTGTACGGCCTCTCGCCCTGCCCCCATCACACAAACAATCAGAGTAAAACAAACAAGACACGTAAAACACTTATGGAGCAACAAGGAAGAACGCATAAGCGTCGTTTTCCTGTGGAACACACCAAATGGAAACTCCAGTGCGGACCACCCAGCAAGGAATTACATTAAACAACAGAGTATATGCCAGGGGCAATATATGATTGGGACAGTTAGTGAGAGATTGTCATGGGTATCCGTGCTGCTAGCACCGCATGATGATGATGATTAAAATTAAAAATTAAAAAAATGCTCCACACACAAAAGTTTATTTCAGTTTCAAGAAATCTTGCACTCATAAATTCAGTTTAAAAGAAAAAATGCAACATTTAAAAAAGAGATGGCAAAAATAACAATAAAAAGTAAAAATTCAAATTTTCGAATTCATTTCAAATATTTCTGATAGTTTTCCTTCAATGAATAAAAAAATTATCAAAAAAAAAAAGAAGAAAAATGAAAATCTTACGTTGAGTGTTTCCAGCATTACAGCAATTAGTAAGTTAGTTTCTCACCGTGTGCCCCAAAGTTAATCATGTGGCAAGGGATTGAACTCGTGACTTCCCGCTACATTTCAACAAGAAGGTCTTACCCAAGGGTACCCACATCCTGCCCTCGATTGGTTTTCGCCCGGCCCGCCAAATTAACAGCTAGACTCTATCAAATTAGTATCGAATAGAATTGCAGTAGTTCCATTCAGATTAACCCATTAAAGGCCACAGGAAAATATTCTTTATTTAAACCATAAAAAAGACAGCCTTTTGGACACAGTGGTTTGAATCTGAGAAAACTTATTTGCATTATATTTAATACCATAGCCCTTCACTATGACACTGCATAGCCAATTGGTCCCCTCTCACCAAAAGAGTGCCGACCCCTGGTCTTAACCATTGCTTATATATTCTTGCCTATTGTCCCTGACAACATTTTTTAAGAGTTGTGAATCTTACAATAGTAAAATTAGGAAGAAAGGGAACTAACTGATGGCCGGATGACACATAGGGCGAATCGTTGTATATATAAAACAAAGATGATGACCACACACCAAAAGAAATCTAAATAATACAAATTATCAACCCTCACAAATTCAGACAAACATGTCCGTAAATATGTTGTTCCATAAATTTAATATCAAACATTCTCTTTTACTTTTACTAAATAAACCGAAAGAACATTTTTGAACATCTAATACCATCGGGAAAAATTAGCCCAAAACATATAAATTACTCACAACTAATGGGCCACTTATGTAATCGAGAAAAAGGGATTGTTAGGCTTATTCTTTTCTGTGTAACAAGCCTAAAAGTATGATGTTCTCACCCCCCACTGAGGAATAAGCTCATTAGACGTATAATGTTCCCCAAAGTAAACTTGACGAACATTTTTCATGGTGAAATACAAACAAAGATATCAATAATTCCTCGCTCTAAAATATCAAAAAGAGAGAAAAAAAGGTTAAAAAAAGAAAGAAAATGCGAAACCAATAAAAAAAGAAATTATATATAAAGATATACCGATCAATATCTGTGAGAATATTATTAGAAATCAATAACACCAAGTAATTATTTATTAAACATGGTTTTGTTAAAAGCGGTAAACAAATTATTCACACTATATGCTGTGTTAACATTTATTTTTTTAATGATATATAACACACGTTGCAGGATTATAATCACATTAATAATATGGGCTGCTTTGAGGCAAATCTCTCTCAGACCTTAATAGACATTATTAATAAATAAGATGCTAATAAAGATTAAATACTGATTAAATGATTAAATGATAACTGAGCGAATTGTGACGTTGGTGGTGACGTAGTTTCGGTTACATACAGACATACAATATCCATTATAATAAGAGATAATTTTTAATGGAAAAACTAAATTGAAAATGGTATATGAAATTAGGAATAGATTTTCGGGTTAAATCGAACTTATGATCACTCTTTATAAAGTTTCTTTATTATTAAAGAAAATATTGATATTTATCAGTTGAGCTTAATCTGACACAAGGATATTTCTTAAGATCCAGGCATAAAAACAGCACAAGACAGGTTGACATGCCTTTAAATTCAATACCATTGTAAATTGTATTTTAAAAAATCCATTGTATAAAAATCCATTGTAATAAACTAGTGTATGTGGAGAAAATTTAGAAAACACACATAGGATGTTATGATGGATGGAAAATTTATTGTCGATACTCGAGTATTTCGGTTTTACAGTGGTAACCTTCTTCGGGACTGTAAAATTGAGAAGAAAAACAAGGATGTATGTGGATAGACAATGAAGGATGTTTTGTATGCGTTGAATTAGAAAAATGTGTGGAAAAAGGTTATTTACCGTTAGTTGAGTGGCGTACATACGCCAGTTGAAAGTTGATGACGTGATTATTGCATGTGAAAGCGAAAATTAATGATAAGAACACGTGAAATCGAAAGTCGAACGTGATTGGCCCACGAGTAGATGTTAAAAAGGTGTGACGTATTCCATATGAATATCAATATATAGCATATATAGTAGAGTATATTTGGGTAATTCTATATAAAATCAACAAGGCCATGTCACTCACCCCTTTCAATTTTTCTAAAATTGTGTACAGGTATAGACTAGGTTAAAGTTAGACAATCCCCCAAATTTGAGCTTCCAATTCAAAAACTTTGCCGAACAATTTGAGGGAGGGTGAGAAAAATTGCGACATTTTGTAATCTATTTTTATCTATAAAATATGTTCTCGGGCTCCCCTACTCCTAAAAATTGGTTTATAGAAGCTTTTAGGCCTGAGGAAATTGTTGTGTAATTCTTAACTTGTTCCTCGTAAATTCCTACTATAAAATAAACTGAACCCTCATTTTATGTTTTTGCAATAAATGTTTTAAATATGTTTGCAATAAACGTTTTTAAAAAAGAAAATATATTCAGTATTGTAAAATAATAGGTGCAAGAAAAATAAAACATTTATTGCAAAAACACGGACATAAAATGAGGGTTCAGTTTATTTTATGGTAGGAATTTACGAGGAACAAGTTAAGGATTACCCATTGTTGTTCCTAGGCAGATATAGAAACTATATCTGGTATTTTTAAAAATGTTATTAAACTTTGAATTTTTATGTTGTTTTCTCTGTTTTACTCATTTGCCTTCTTTCAGAGAAACCGCCCAAGTATGACGAACAAGACATTCTGGACACTGCTCGAGAAACAAGTACAAACTAAGAAGTGATGTTCTTCAGTGGATACCTACATATGGACACATCAGTGTAAGTGAACCAACAGAAACTTACATACATCATCTATGTGCGAACATCGTATGGATAGCGCCCCCAAGAACCGGATGGTACCAGCGAGAGAGTAAAAGAAACGGTTTATTTTGCAGTTTTGCTTAAAACAACGTTTTTTTTACATTATTGAACACGTCTTGTTGTTTTATGTTCCTCGGTAAATTGCTTTCAGTCGGTCAATTCCCCGGCCGATTTAAGGTGTGAAATATTTAAGGAAAGCGAGAGAAATATTTATTTGCCCCGAAAATGGAGCAACTAGAAAAAAGGAACGTTAGCAAATCAATTGAAACTGTTCCCCAAAGAGTCTGCTGCAATTCGGCTCCATAATCCGCAACCAGTGTAAAACAAGTAATTCCGTCTATCATATATGGCAATGGCCTTCCATTCATTCCACGTTAAACAAGGGAATTCACATTGCCTTGATATTCACACCAGTTTGGCTGAACCAGTTCTTTATGAAGATAATAAATGGACACTATTTCACTTTTCTGCATTTCCAGTATTTCTACATACTAGCAGGAATATGCGGCCTCCGCAGGGCGTACGTATTTAAGTTTTAATGTAATGAAATATATTAAATTAGAAAAACTAAGGAAATTAAATAGGAACGCATATAAATAGATTACATTTATTTTAATTATATTTTCATTGTTTTATTTATAAAACCATTCATGGGATTGATTTTAATACATTGGAGAATAAAGCAATAAGTGCCCGAGTTTGGCTTGTTTTTTCTTCTATTTTACCTGAGTGTTATAAGGTTTATTGCCGAATTGGAGACCTACTAGCTTGAGGGTTCATAGTAGAAACTGATGATTCTTTTTCCTGATATGGAGGGGTCGAAATTCCTTTAACAAGGGTTCGGAGAATAATGTTGAAAATAGAGATGATTTTTTGCCTTTTCGATTATTCATCTCCTGCTTCTTCGGCGACCGCGTCTTAATTGTACTTTTTTCGAAGACACTCTTCCAGTAGCACTGTTAACAGGAAATGACATCGCCCTTCCATTTCGAAATCTATTTCCCTACCGTGTTGCTGTCTATCCCGCTTCAAGGTAGCCGTTCTGCTTCTCTCCCATATTCAGAGGAAGAAAGACTAAAGGAGAATTGGGGACGTGGGAAAATTGGCATACAACGTGTGTTAAAAAAGTACCGAGATTTTCTGTACCTTTTGACACACCTTGTATTCTGAGCAAAAATAGCGTTCCATTCATTCTTCATTTCTATCTTGATAAATACTACTTTAAACTTGGTACTTTTTGACACACCCTGTATTCTGAAATAATTAATGAATGGAACATTTTTAATCTGAATACAAGGTGTGTCAAATAGTACCAAATAGCTTGATACTTTTTGACACACCTCGTATATCTAAAGTAGTGTCTGTTCATTTAGATAGATGTCTTCTCGGTAATGTGAACATTAGTTACATAAATGAGAGTAACCTCCCGTTATAATACCAAAATGATCCCTCATTTTGTATCCTGAAAAATAAATGGCTGAAAAAGAAGCTTAATTTAGGTTGTTTTATTTTACGGCATACCAACCCTTTTGGATTATTTAATGATGAATCAAGTCATTTTTTAGAAACCAATTATTTAATTTCGTTTGTCTTTCTAATTCAATATATTTCATTACATTGAAACTTAAATACTTACGCCGGGGTGGGGGAGTGTATATTCTTGCTGGTTATCTTAATAAACATTTGGGACCATATGACCTTTAGAGAGAGAGAGAGAGAGAGAGAGAGAGAGAGAGGAAGAGAGGGGGCGACAGAGAATGGAATGAGGTAGAAAAAGAAGAGAGAGAGAGAGAGGGGGGGAGAAGATGGAGAGGGAAAGAGTGCGAGATTAATTAGAATGAGGTGTAGTCATACCGATTACAGAAAAAAAGAAAAATATTTTTTAACTTACTTTAAATCGCTTACAGCGGCTCTCATACCACTGCGATCAAAGTACAAAAAAGTATGGTTAGTACATTACAATTCTGTAGGACTCAGAATACAATGATATTATGAGTTTATTTAAATAGGATAATTTCTGAGGTGAATAGATGGTGAACTTTGAAATATGCCATCTGTATGATGGGATATTTCAAAGTTCACTGTACCTGTATGATAGAAAACTCCAAGACATTTTAGTACAACCGCAATTTGGTAGGGTTAGGGTTAAGAGGTGAAGTGGGAGTAAGAATTGAAGCGAAGGGAAATAAATAAAAATATTTATAGAGTAAAAGGATTTTGATCTTATTTTGCAGATAGGTCTTATTTTCGTGGAAACACGGTATAAAATAAATAAACATTTAATGTAGTCTAATGGTTTAAATATTCCCTTTAACTGTTTGCTTCTCACATAGACGAGAGTGTATTCCGAATTCGCTTACTATGATAACTTAATCCAGTATGATTGCCACTACGCCACGAGTACTCTTAATTGGAAATTTGTACATCAATGTTACCAGGGGAAATTAGACCACACTTAACGCATTTCATGTCTTATTAAGTCTAAGTCTAAGTCTAAATTAGGACCATATGACATTTAGCCACCCCTTTTTCATCTCGATTAAATAAGGACATGTTTTTCATTTACACCGTCAATATCCGGTTGTTTTAACATACGATTTTTAGATTTTTTAAAATCATAAAACTAACCCCTAGCTCTAACCCTATCCCCTAACAAACGACCGGATATTGACAGTGTAAAGGAAAACATGTCCTTTCTTAATCAAGATTAAAAAGGGGTGCCTTAAGGTCATATGGTCCAATAAATCAAACCGGTAGAAAAGCAAAAGGAAAGGTTATCCTTCCCTAGCAAAAGCATCCCAATAGATAATAATACTTTGGGATTAATTCCTATCTATATTTTTTTACACTTTGCAGAAGTAAAATAAAGAAATGCCAGGAAGATATACAAATATTATAAAAAGTTTCGATACAATTTTTTTCAAGACATTCTGCTATTTGAAAAATGTCAGAATAGATTTTTACTGGTATTTATTCGAAGCATCGGAGTTATTATATTCTACCAACTAATTATAACAAACAATATTGCGAAATAAAAATAAGGACTGAATGGATGTCTGCTATAATAAAATGTTATTCATAAAGGAGTGTTGTTAATGTAGAAAGGAGAAAAAAAAAAGAAAGAGACAAAAAATTTATTAAAAAGCAAAAACAAACAACAAACAACAAAAAAAACAGAAAAAGGAATGTACAAGATATTTAAAAAAAAATTCTTTTTCATATTCTTAGATTGTAAAAAGAAATTGTTGTTTTGTAAATGCTTTTATGATATTCACCATAACAAGCATCTGTCACGCAACCATAGCTTTGAAAATATCTCTTTGTTTTCCTTGTTTTTCGATGAAACTTTTTAAGCAGCTTTAATATTTCTATGATATTCAGCAGTCAATTTAACCCTTTACTAATTAGATATCGTTAGCGTTGTTGACACAACGAAACGAGTTCAAATCCTGGACAAGGCTATTTGCATTTCACATACCACTAATATCCTTGGGAAATGTATTAACTATTCTCCCTCCTGCTTTGTTCGGATCTATCTATCTATCAATCTGTGTAAATCTCTCTTTCTCTTTCTTTCTCTTTCTCTTTCTCTTTCTCTGTCTGTCTGTCTGTCTCTCTTTTCTCTCTCTCTCTCTCTCTCTCTCTCTCTCTCTCTCTATATATATATATATATATATATATATATATATATATATATTGGGAAATGTATTAACTATTCTCCCTCCAGCTTTGTTCGGATCTATCTATCTATCTATCTATCTATTTAAATCTCTCTTTCTATTCTTTCTCTCTCTCTCCCCTCTCTCTCTCTCTCTCTCTCTCTCTCTCTCTCTCTATTAATATATATATATATATATATATATATATATATATATATATATATATATATATATATAACACGATTTGGCGTTAAAATAGACAGCAGTCTGCCATTAAAGACCAACCTGTATCAAGTCGATTAATTCAACAACTCTCTATCTCTAGATGTTTAATACACTATACAAATAAAATAAATTTATCTAAAACCCATTTATCTAGAGAAAACAGAATGAAAAAACAACATGGTGGCATAATATGGCAACTAATGGTCAGAAAATGTATTAAATTATGTAGGATACAAAATAATATGTTCAATTGTCCGAGCAATTTCTGTGCTGTTAATGTCACTTCCAAAGTCATAGATAATCCCTTTTCAAAGTTTTGTCAAGGATACGGAGTAATAATGTATACTTATTAATATATATACTTATTTTCTCCAGTTTATGCTTGTAAGGTCAATGGGTTAAGGGACCATTTGTCTTAGGTGGAAACTATTGAGAGTTCGAAGTAAATATGAATTTACCGTTTTCAATTAAGTGTTTTACTTAAACTGAATTCTAAAGTCGTTGTCTCTAAGCACTTAGTCAGCCAGCCACTTTAAATTGAGTGAGGACCTAGTTTTTACATTAATGGCCAATTAGGTTAACGTTCAGCGTGTGTCTCTTGGGGAAACGTACCAAACACGAAAGGTAAAATTAAACTGTTGTCTATTTAACACGCGTATCCAATCAGTCGGCTACCCTATTGGCTGGAGCTGTAGAATACACCGACTGAAGTGAATTCATTCCATAGGGCCACCGGTTGGCCGTGGGCGTCGACCTTTGATGCTTAAAGACAGAATCCTGGTAGTTGAGTTGTTCTTGATATGCAACACTCCACTTTATTTAGGCTAGACCGGCGGGCGGATAGACCCTCTCAAATCAATCAGCCGGTCACGTCAAGCTCTAGCACCTATATGATTGTCCAAACTATATTGCTCTTATAGCAACCCACAATTCTTTTTAACATATATGAGCTGTTGGTGGATAATGGTCTTAGTGTCCTGGGTATAAAGTTTACCTGCATTCAGTTAGAAGATCCTGTAAGATTCAAGGTTATAACAATGTTATAACTTGTTGAAAAAAAAACTCTGACACGCTTGTGGGACAAAACATTTTATATATCACAGCACAGAAATAAGAGAAGATACAATAACAATGAAATACATGTACATAAACATACAACAGTAAAGATAAAAGGACTGGAAAGTCCATACATACAAAATCACTTACTAGTGATGGGGGCCGAAGACCCCTGGAGAGTTACATAGCGTTGGGAGCAGAAGCCCCCACCGAGAAGGGTGTAACAATGATCTAATCCATGTGGTCGTTCCAGAAGCTGTAGCTAAAAGAGGCAGAAGAGTTTGGACCTCGCGCTTAAATACCAGACCTCCCTGGTGGCCGGCACGGAAACCCATCGGGAAGATAATTCTTCCAGGCAAAGAGAAGATAATCCCAGCAATCCAATTCTAGAACTCTAGGGAAGGTGGATTACCCCTTTATCACCATTATTGCCAGGTTTCAGACTGGTCGGGAGTTGTAGTACCTGTTAGGGTCCAATATATGGGTTAAATAGATAGAAAATTGTTGTGATGTTAGTTCAACAGTAAAAAAGAAGTCAAGTCGAGGTAGGGTAAAAAGAGACAAGTGTATTTACAATAAGGTACAAGAACGGCTAGCTTGCCGCTAAACAGTAACAGTACGGTAACAGTACAACCTTTTCACTCGGTGTCTCACTATTAAATATAAGAATGAAATAAATTGGTTTGAAAAAATTGAGTTTGAAAAAAATGAATACCCAATAAAAATTAATGAAACAAAATTTCTTCAGTATAAAATAAGCTAACAAGTGTTGGCGTGCCGTAAAATCCAACCAAACAGCCAATCAGTTGGAGTTGCGTAGTAAATGGGTACGACGATACGAGTTCAAATCCTTGACGCAGCTGTTTGCATTTTTACATAGCGCTAATACGTTTGGGAAATATATGCATTAAACTAAGTACCCCAGCAGCTTTGTTGGTATACCCGGGAAAGGAAAACGCTAAAGGAGAATCCCCTGATTGAAAACAGGGCTTTAACTCTATTAGGCAGTTCAGTATTTAAAGCAGTGTCTATCAACTCCTACAGTCGAACTGTCGCCAAACATATTAGTTCACCATTCCTTCAGATCACATCTCTGAAGCAGAGAGGGGTGGCCTATCGTTTCGGCAACACGAGGTCTCCATACATATAGCCTATGTTTTCTGTGCCTTGGATGGGAAAACTCTAAAAAAAAAGACCTAGTTGCGATGTCGGTATTTACCAATGACCAGAGAAAAATATTCATCGCGCCCATACGGACGCACATACTTGTGCTGACCCCACACTCATTTAGACACACAACTTATAGGATATCTCCAAGGCATAACACCTATTGTGCCAGTAATTTCACCGTTCGTCGGTTATCATTCAAAACACCAAGTGTCGACAAAAGTATATTATTTCAAATATCAATAAAAACATCCGTACACTATTATCTTTCACTTTTATTAGACTTCTACATATTTTCGGATTCATTTCCATTTTTCACTCCTACATTAATATATATATATATATATATATGTGTGTGTGTGTGTGTGTGTGTGTGTATGTGTGTATACATATAGATAAAATGAGAGTTGGAGATTCTTCAAATATATGAGCGTGGATAAATGTTAGAGAAGAAGAACGGTCTTTTAATTTTTGATATTTTCCTTAACAAAAATGATGCTGCAAAAGTTTTTACGTATATATATATATATATATATATATATATATATATATATGTATGTATATATATATATGTATATATATATATATATATATATATTGTGTGGGGGGGTGTTTGGGTATGTATTTGTATGTGTTCAATAATATATATATATTGTACATACACATATAAGTATATGTATATGTCATATATATTTATACACACACACACACACACACACATATATATATATATATATATGGCCACCCTATATTATATATATTTGTGGGTGCGCGCGTGTGTGTGTGTATGCGTATGTGTGTATGTGTGTATGCGTGTGTGTGTATTACTTCTTCATGTTTGTGTGATCAAGAAACAGTACGGTCCAAAAGGAGTAAAGAATATACATGCACACACACACACACACACACACACACACATATATATATATATATATATATATATATATATATATATATATATATATTATCCCACTCTCAAAGGTCAAGCATTAATTAAATAAAATTAGACATATTATATCATCCGGTCAACAATTACCGATTGCTATATTCACGCAAATTTGTTCTAAAATATATTCTGTTGAATATGCACACACACACACACACACATATATATATATATATATATATATATATATTTTCCATATATATATATATATATATATATATATGTGTGTGTATATGTTTGTGTGTACATATGTGTAAGTAAAAGTATATGAAGTAAAAAAAATGGACAGCAACCGCACGTAGACATTTTAGCTTTGAACACTTGGACGTCAGTTAAGAAGTCGCGGGAATTTAGAAAGTTAAAACAGTCGGTAGCCGCTGGATGGAAAGAGTTAGTCCCAACTGAATTAGTCAGTACTAGACAACAGATTTATTGAGTGGAAGAAATGGACATAGAATGACATCCTGTGGGTGGTGGTGCACGGTACCGAAAGTCAGTCATTTGTGTTTGCTAGGTCGAATGAATATTTCACTAAATAAAGTATGGCTTTTGTTGGATTTCTCTTGTGAGTATGATTATTTACCAAGACTAGCAAAATAAAAAGACACCCTCCGGGCGATGTAAAAATATTTTTTTGAAAGATATTGCCTGAGGGAATGGGAGCTAAAATTCAATGTCATAGAGTGTGTACCATAAGTATGTAAAATCGTCAAATTTATTAAAGGAGTAAAAAAAGAAAGAAAGAAAGAAAGACAATTTGAAATGGAAACAGTTCCGATAACTTTAAATATCATATTAGAATAAAACAATCTATGTATAAATATATAACGCCGGACATCTATTTATTGAAACAATGAGGATTGTCTAACGTTGCATGCTCACATTTTGAGTATATTTATTCTATGTTATGACGTTGCATTATGTGTTGGGTAATTTTACGTGAGCAGTGACGCAGTTTTTGTTACAAACAAAAACCGGAAGCGAATCTCCATTATTAATAGATAATAGATGTGGCACAAGGCCAGTGAGAATTGCACTCACAATGGTCTGCGAATCTAATTTTCTAACCATTACTCCATATGAGGTGCCCTCTTATTTAACCTACAGGGAGGATTTGACACAAGGTCTCAAGTATGGAGCATCCAATGAGGATCGAAATCGCTTTTCAGTAGTTATGGATTTGAGAGACTAGCTTGCTAACAATTACGTGGGTGTAAGCTGTATAAAAATCACTACTTATATTTATAGACTCTACCAAGTAGCAGTGTATGCATTTACTCAACCGATCCGCCATGGGCAGAATATATCACAAGGTCAATTTTTAAGCGGAGATAAATTGGGTTGAATTCAGATTATTCCTTCTCATAGATTGGTTGCCTTATAATTTCTAGAGAAACTAGTCTCCCTATTTTGTTCATTTATTTCCATGTTTCCATATTCATAATGCTTACTTAACGCCTTTTGATAATTTTACTTATCTTCATATTTTTCTTTTTATTTGCGAGATAACCGTTTACTGTTCCCAGTTAATATTTTCTATAGATCTTTAGAAAATATTATAATGTTATAATGTTAAAATTATAATATTCAAGAATATTTTCCATTATTGATTTTAATTCTTCCCACATTCATGAAGATTTAAAGTATTAGAATCGTAAATCCAATTTATTTTCACCATTTTCCGATACTAAGTTTAGATTAAGTTTTATTTTTTTTCTCTATATATTCAAAATCCGGTTTCCATTTAACTTCTACAGGGTGTCCACAAAGGTTTGAAACAGTTTTACAACTGAACATTTAATGACTTACAATGTACAAATGATAAAATCTTTTCGTAAAAAATCACATAAAATTTCAACTCTTAAAGATTTAATATTGATGTATTTTTTTATTATTGCACTTCAACATGACTGCAATCTTTGTTGATACATTTTCAACCCGTAGCGGGATTTTATGGACACCCTGTATTTCAATACATACTGTTTGAGAAGGATACATGCATTTGCCAAGAGAATTAGAGCGAAGTGAAACGCAAACAATCTGGTCCAGGATTTGAACAAGAGTCACTAATTCCTATTCTTAAGGCGATAACCTTTGAGTTAAGAGCTTCTCTTTCTATTCCAGAATAGACTCAAGTATGTTATATAATTTAGGGACTATATTACCTTTAGGCACCCCTTTTTGATCTCGATTAAGAAAGGACATGTTTTTCATTTACACCGTCAATATCCGGTTGTTTGTTAGGGGCTAGGGTTAGGGGTTAGGGTTAGGGTTAGTTTTATAATTTTTTTTAAATCTAAAAATCGTCTGTTAAAACAACCGGATATTGACGGAATAATTGAAAAACATGTCCTTTCTTAATTGAGAACAAAAAGGGGTGCCTAAAGGTCATATGGTCCTAATTTAAACTTAGACTTAGACTTAATAAGACATGAAATGCGTTAAGTGTGGTCTAATTTCCTCTGTTAACATTGATGTAAAAATGTCCAATTAAGAGTATTCGTGGCGTAGTAACAATCATACTGGCATAAGTCATCGTAATAAGCGAATTCGAAATACACTCTCGTCGATGTCAATGTGTGGGGAGAAAACAGTTAAATTAAATATTTAAACCATTAGACTATATTAAGGTTTATTTATTTTATACTGTGTTTTGTACCTAAGTAAGTAAAAATCATCAAATTCGTTAAAGGATTAAAAATAAAAAAATTCGCATGTAAACTTTAAATATGTATTAACTCTTAACATCCTGTTGAGAATTTTCTAAGTCCAGAACCCCACTCCTATAAGGATCTATCAAAAATGCTAAAAACGTCATTTCATTTAAAGTAACCTGTTTTTCCTTTATATCACACACACACAACACACACACACACACCACACACACACAACACACATATATATATATATATATATATATATATATATATATATATTATATATATAATATATATATATAATATAACACATCTCGCTCTTGATGAAGACCACTTCAATAAAGGGTCGAAACAGATTTCTGTCAGTGAATTATAACATCATGCGTTTGTTTTTTCTAAAATATTTATTTCATACTGTCGGATTCACTTCCATTCACTTTTTCATATATATATATAATATATATATATATATATATATATATATATATATATATATAATCTGAGTTGGAATTTGCCCTAATTGATTTTATCTAATTAAAAGTTACGAACACTTGGATATCATTATTGATTGCAATTTTGTGTTGGTGGTAAAACGTCGCCAATTACCTATTATCTCCAGAGAACATTAATTTTCCAGCTATTTTCCAGACCAGCGGGGAACTTATGAATAGCTCTGTAGAAATATAATCGACATCCACGCATCCAACCGTGTGAAATGAAATCCCAACGCAACAGGGAAATTATCAGCATTTGTTTGGTTTCTCTTGGCCAAATGAAAGAAGCCGTAACAGATTATTTTGAGTTAAGGTCTTTCAACAGGCCCTATTATGAATTGGTAGAAACTCAGCAGTCACATTGAAATATGAAGCGTCACCTTTACCGTTGAGAAACTGGGTAAAATATGTGACGCATGCAATTTCTCTTAAATACAGGCAAGTTAGATGTTCTAGTTTTATTCAATGCTTTCTTGTGAGGCGCTATATTTGTAACGGTTATCGTTGTGGGATATGGAATCAGCGACTCGAGTTCAAATCCTGGACAAGGCTGATTGCATTTCACTTCCCGTTTGCTTACTTATGTTGTATAGCCTGCTACTGGACTTCAATGAAACCACAGATATAAAAATATGATCTGTCTTTATTTTCTTCGGTTTGTGGGTGATGAGGGGTGCAGAGCGTTCACAGTGAAAATGCCTGAGGGGGTTGGCGTAGGGAGGCGACGAGGTTATGCTCACGATTGGCTCGCTGCGGACTGACTGCCCTTCAAGATCCACTAACCTTTATATAGTATAAATATACCCACGCATATTTTTTTAATCTTTTGATCTGATAATGGACAGGCTTCCTTTTTTATATATATATTTCTTTATCTTTTTCTCCGCCTCCTCACCGGAAGACTCCTCTTCCGTTTTCCCTTCTTTTTTAAAAATATATTTCTTCATCTTCTCCCTGCTTCTTCACCGGAAGACCTTTCTTCCGTTCTTCCTTTTTTATTTTTTTTATATTTCTTTATCTTTCTCTTTGTCTCTTCGCCGGAAGTTTTCTCTTCCGTTGCACGATATGCAATACTTACTGATTACTTACACAACCGAAGATGACCTCATTCGACACAGAGTGAAACTTGTCCGTGAGTTAATTCAAGTGGAAAGAGGGTACACAGACTTCAGTCCACTTCTCTTGGCCCTTCAGCACTTTGTCCAGTGGGAGAGGACAGTCCGAGACTTGTTGCTGCAAGATGACATCTCAGGTAGATATCTCATTGTGTCACTTCACAATAGGCAAGCTTTGCATTTAGCACAAGGTTGAATTGGTGATTTATGTGATTAGTAAATACTACTACTCCACTTCGAGAAAGCTATCAATCCATCTGTTCTCTTCCATATCTATGAGTAAATAGTAGAACAAGGCAACCACCATAGGAAAAGGAAAGCTCTGATTTCAATCCAGTTTTATTCGGATTTAAAATTGTTCTTTGCTTGCATTCTGTCCGTGGCAGTGTAGTTGAGTGAATATTTGGAGATCTGATTTCAAATCTTGTGTAAAGCTTATTGTATTTCATTTCGTGCTATTGTCTTTGAGGAAAGACATGAATCAATTTATTATCTTCGCTAGCTGTGTAATCAATAATTTGCACAGACTGTGATATTCAGATTCAAAAAATAACCAGTCGCCGACCAAGACACGCTGGTCACTAGCAGAAAAGTAAAAACGAACTCATTGTTTGAATATTTTAGTGATATAAGGTGTGCTAAAATACACCACTTAAATTTATAGACTAAGCAAGGTCACATGGTTTATACCCCAGCCAATCAACAGCCCTAATACATGGCTGGTTATCTACCTAATCGCTTATACTGAGAGACGTTATGGAACTGCGTGACGTAATGGTTTAAGTCATGGGAAATGGACTCGTCGCCCCGAGTTCAAATCAGCCACAGTCACATGTGGTAATTGCATTTCACTTAGCGCTAATACCCTTGGGAAAGGTATGAATCCTAATCTCCCTCCAGCTATGGATAAATAGTAGGGCGGACTGGGCTCTTTAACCTTGGTTAGGCAACCGGTCTAGGAGAAGGAAAACTCTGAATTCAAACCTGTTGAACTCCGCTTAAGAAATTGACTTTGTGTCACATCCTGCTCGAGCGGAGGAGTTTGTAAATATATATACTGAGAGACGTCTATTTGCAATCATTGAAGAAGGACTTGCAGGACTGGGGAGCACCAAGAAACAACAACGGAATTCTTCCCCAAGGATCACGCTCTTCTTAACACAAAGGATTTCCACTGGACAAGCGCTCTTGCTTGAAGCCTAAAAGATGGCCACTAAAATCGTAACACTCATAAGTGTTGTTCTCATGTGGAAACTTGCAGAATTTTAACTCTGTGGATTTTTTCTGCTGCCCGAACAGAAATAAGATGGGATGGAACGTACAGTAGCCCCGGAATGAATAAAACAAAGTAAAAGGAAAGATACGGAGACACGGCCACGCAAAGAATTCCTCACAGAAACAGCACAAGCAAGGGACGAACGTAACTGGGACACAGAAAGCAGAGGCGTGAACGAATAAAACAAAGAAATCCCGATGTTCCCGTATGCTAGCGCTGACTAATGCTTGCAACAGAAATCCGTCAGTTCATAGGCTATCAAGCAATTATCGAACTCTTTAATCAGTAGTAATAGCTTTCTAAACCTTAAACTACTCTGGAATCTACATATCTACAAAGTGACTCCTCATGTAATGGTTATTCTCGTAGGGAATGGACACGGTGACCCAAGTTCGAATATAAGACGACACACTTTGTATTCCTCATAGCGCTGATATCGTTTGGAAAGGTATACAATCAACTATTCTACCTCCATTTAGGACAAACTATTTGGGCAGATTGGTCTCTCGAAGCTTGTTATGGTAACGGGTCTAGGAAAATGAAAACTCTGAATTTAAACCAGTTAATTAAACTCCGCTTAAAAACTGGCTATGTGGAATCCTACTAGAGTATGGAGGAACTATTTGGTCGGATAGTCAACCCGTGTTGGGTTATTTTATGCCTAACACGTTTTGTTTTATTCATTCCTGATGGTATTCAATTTTTAAACTCCATCTTTTTAAACACATCTTTCTATTTCATTCGTAAATGGGACTTAAAGGTGATACATCCGGGTCTAAATGGACCGGCAAGTAATGGGATGAAGGTGTTTTCCACACTCCCCAGGGCTATCACAATTGGAACTTTACCGCAGCATCTTTGTATATGAGGAATTTGGATTTATACAGATACACAATATACCGTTAGTGTTACTGAACAGAGTTTTCCAAATTATTATAGTGTGTTCCTTTATTGGTTTTACTTCCGTGGAACAAATAGGGTGAAGTCGTAGCACTTGCCGTCTGTCAGCCTTTTCACCTGTCAGCACGAACACGGTCAATTTTCCTGTTAAATCCCATGTGCATACCTGTGGTTCCACTTTGTTGAAATTCATTTTTGCTTACGAACGCTGAAATCTTGAAGCCGTAGAATTTCCAGGGCTTTCCGGATTCAGGCTGTATTGCAAAAGTGACAGGTGTGATAGCCAAGCCATTTACACAGGACGGAACACAATCGATCATTAAGATTCGATCAACTGCCTCCTCCCCCCCCACACCACACACACCACGAAGCAGCAGCATAAAATGCCACTAAGAAGATGCATCTAAATTAAAGATGTCACGAACTTCACCTACCGCCTCCTATGATGTAATGAGGAAGAGAGAGGCCGCAGCTTTGAAGTCTTTGAGACCAGGCTCATCTCAATTTCGGTTGTATGGTGCCCGCAGATAACGTGTTATATATTGTACAAACGGAAATATGAATTTCCGGTTTTATTAAACAAAGAAATATAACATCTTCCCGTTATCAGATCAAGAGATAAAAATGTGTAGGAGTAGCTATGAATATAAAAGAACCGAGGGCTCGAGACAAGTCAGTCGTCAGTCAGCCCCGGAGGCAGTCAGCCGGAGAGAGAGTGAGGTGATCGGGGTCAGGTCGGGAGAGTCGATGCTCGGGAGAGTCGATGCTCGGGAGAGTCGATGCGAGTTAGTTGGCCGAGCGGGACCTCGTGTAGTTGGTGTTAGAAAAGCTAGCCTTAATATTTACCAACTGAAAAAGCTTGTCACCCAGAAATTTAATCGAAGGACCGAAAGTCTAAAGACTGAATATATTAATTAAACTGACCCTCTCTCTCGAAGTTAAGAAGCTTGAATTTATTTCAATAAACTTCTGGGGGATAACTTTGGTGTTATTGTCATCCCTTACAACGAAGATAAAACTATTGCAATTTAGTACAGTGACGACGCCGCTATGCAACAACGCAGCTGAGGGGAAAACATATATTGCAGAAGAATGCTAGATGCACTCTTACGTAACGGTTATATAGTTTAAGTATTCCATTTAATAGTAGTTTTTGAAACATATAATTTGATTCATACGGGAGTTATTAACAGGTACTACTACTCAAGGTCACTGTACTAGTCCTTCCTTCCTTTTAGAAGTTAGTCGCAGACGACGGTAACGACAGTGTGAACCGTATGGTAAGAGTTAGTCCAATTTTGGATTTGCAGAAGCAGTCACACACATTGCAAGGGAAATTCCCATCTATATTTGGTGGTTCATGACAACGAAGAAGTCACCGCTTTGCAGCCCAGTTAATTCGATATTGAACCGCTCCTTTCCTCTGCCTGTCGGATGGGGCGTTAGAATGCACCGACCACTTCTGTAGAGGGGTAAGACTCCCCCAATGGGGCTACCTGTTGGCCGTGGGTGGCGACCCGTGATGCTTAAGGATGAGCAGTTCATGACTTGCAATATTCCACTTTGGCCCTATCTTGGGCTAGACGGACGGTCGGAGAGGTCCCCTCCAATCAATCGGCTGGTCATGTCAAGCCCTAGCACATATATGATTTCCCAACTCTATTGCCTTTATGGCAAGCCCCAACCCTTTTTATCATATGGGTACTAGAACGGGGTGACCGAGGGTCTACATGTCCTGGGAATGACGTTAAACTCAATCTGATGTTGAGGTTCCAGTTTTGGAGGTTTGGGGAATGTGGAGCACCCCTTCATCACCATTGCTCCCTGGTCCACTCTGACCCGGAATGGTAGTACCTGTTAGGATCCCATCTATGGGTTAAATAGAAAAACATGAGTTGATAAACAAAATTTTATTATGCATTAAGAATGAATTTATTTCACAACTTTGTTGGCATTAAATGACCCACCGAGGTTGATATGCCGTAAAACAAACCAAACGAAACCAAACGGAGCGTTTGGTTTCGTTTGGTTCCTGTGCGACACACGTCTCGCTAATCCTGTCTGTTAGGGGCCATATTTTTTAGGCTTGAAGGTGTGATGGTGCATTTCTTAAGCGTTTAATTATAATGGTCTTGTGGTGCGCTTTTGGGACTCTCCTGTCCTTCGCGTGCCATCTGCGAGTTAACCATACATTTTTTACGGGGGGTGTCTGTCTGCAAGCATGCGGATGGTGTGACCTAAGCATCGTAGTTGGCGTTGCAATAGGATGGTCTTAATTGGGTCAATGCGTGCTCTACTTTGACTTTCTGGTCAATGACTGCTCTGCTTCGAATTTTTAGAAGAATCCTAGGATGCACTCTTAACGTAACGGTTAGATAGTTTCAAATATTCCGATCTAATAGTAGTCATTTTCAAACATATATATTTGATTCATACAAGGGGTTATTAACAGGCACTACCCGCAAGATAATTGTACTAGTAATCCTACTACTAAGCATGGTCATAGTGATAGTAATGGCAATGAAGGGGTACTTTCCAATCTATGATTTGAGCCTCGGAAGGAAGCCTAACAGGTACTGTGACAGAGAACACGAGGTGAGTGGCGAACGTCAAGGCCTGCTGTATTCTCAAAGGAAGCGGGCTAGAGTTTGTCTGACATGTAGGACTGTAGAATCGAACCCACTTCCTTCAGAATGCGAACGGGCGACACATTGGCACCGAAGTCGAGATGCTACAGTCCCGGATGTAAGCGCCAGGTGCCCGGATGATAGCTATGAGGTTTCCTCCGGCCGGGATTGGCTTGACAATATCGTGTGTGGGGCGCAGACGCCCAGCTGTTGTGGAGAAACTAGTATAAGTAGAAGTGGGGTGATGGCAGCAGTTGAGTTGCGATTTGGAGTTGCCGAGAATTTTACGATGACGGATTTCTTAGCTGCTAAAGATTTTTTGACAGCGACGACGACATTGTTGCCCCCCCCCGCGCCTTTCAACAAGTCGAATATTTATTTTTCCCCTCTATTTTTTTTTCATTCTAGAGGTACTACTAATAACCACGTTAGCTAAATAACTCAATTTTCTTAAAATTCTTGTAGCCAATGTAGGTGTTCAGTTGTTTTGTTGTTCACAGAATCCAGTTGGTAATCATAGACTGTAGGTTTTCGCTGTATTAATAATATATAAGTCCAAATCTGTAGTGAGATGGTAATCCTAGCCTTTAGGTTTCCTCTGGTCTTGATCCAAAAGATAGGTCTTCCTAACATAAAGTTCAAATACGAATTGATTTGAGGACAGTCGAAAAACGATCTTATATGTTTTCTGAACTCGTCTCACATTGGCCAGTTTTAACCGGGACTGTCTGTTATTGTTGGAAATGTTTATAAATTGAAGTAGCGATTTTGCGTACATCTTATACCATGATAATCCAATTTTTTTATATCAACAATATCGTTAAAAACCTTAAAAGGAAATTGAAGACGAAATTTTTACACTCAAGTGATGATATGCATACACACAATGTGTTAAGATGAGAAGTGGTAAAATGTCAACAATATCTAGTATAGCCCAGATGCAACAATTCAACGTATTGAAGTACGAGGTTGAGTCAAAAAGTAATGCCATTTTTTAGGTCACGTATGATTACCAACACAGGAACATGTATCATACATCAAAATGAAGCTGGTCCTCTGTGAATCAATCTCTACTTCTCTACATACTCACGTTTTTTCAATAGCAATGTTACCTTAGAATGAGACATGTATCCCTGCCCAGTAACAGTATGTTGACTGTTCTTTGAGCCACTTCTTTATTACAGATTCACTTCCTCGTCACTGGAATAATGTTTGCCTCTCAAACCTTTTTTAATGTTGCGAAGAAATGATAGTCTGAAGGCGCTAAATCTGGTGAGTATGGAGGATGCGGTAAAGTGTCCACCGCGAATGAGGGATTTTTCCTGGTCCTGAGGCTTGTGTGTGTTCGAGCATTCTCATACAGAAGGAGGATATTGTCGATTGGCAAGTTGGGTATAACTCGTCGGATTCTTGCTCGAAGTCTCGTTAGGATCTCAATATAGGCCTTAATTTTATAAAAAATAATTCACATGAAATAAAGAAAATTACATTACATTTTTACTCACCCTAATCAACTTTTGTCTCCTAAATGCTTTTTTACTGTTTAGTTTAATGACACGAAAATTATACTAAATCATTCCTTACTTTCAGGATTGAATTATGTTTGTAAAAAAATCCGTTTTAATTGGTTCTAATTAGTCATAATTTTCAATTAAATCAAAAACCGACCAATCTCTTACTTTACTTTCTGCCAATCACTTTCTTCCCCTCTATGTATCTCTTGATTACCTCATCGTTATATAATATTGGTGCCTCTGAAAGAGAAAGAGAGAGAGAGAGAGGGGGAGGGAGAGAGAGAGAGGAGAATTTGAAATGTATTTCTATGTTAAAGTTCACCGTAAAAGGAAGACTAATTACAGCAGCCAGTAGCAGCAATATAAACATAAATATCTTTCATTTTGTTTGTTTATATTTAGGGCATGTCAACCCTTTTTGTGTTATTTTAATCATGGATTCTAATGCCCTGAATTTACTGATGGTGAAAAAACTGGTGAATTAGGAGTTTTAGGTGATTTTCGAGGCTCGATAACCCCCCTGAGAGAGGGCAAAAATAGCAAATTGGGTGTGCAAATAAAGTGCCAAACTAATATGATTTTCTGATAGAGTTCGATGAGGAGTATCACATAGTAAAAGATGGATGATGGCGCTTGAGTATCAAGGGAGATATGGGGCTTCAAAGGTTTGCCCAAAATGCCATTTTTCAGCCATTATGAGACTACGTATTTTGATGAAAATGTACGTTATCGATTTTTTTGTTTTTCTCGTGGATTCTAATGCCCTGAATTTACTGATGGTGACAAAACTGGTGAATTAGGAGTTTTAGGTGATTTTCGAGGCTCGATAATGCCCCTGAGAGAGGGCAAAAATGGCAAATTGGGTGTGAAAATAAAGTGGAATTGGAAGGTCAAGATGTTTTGTTCTATCCATGCGTGATGGTTATTCAAAATGTTTCTTTAAAAATCAATTTTTATACTCATTTTTACCTATTTAGCCTTGATGTGATCTTAACAAGTACTACTACTCCAGGTCGAAGTGGACCCGACAGTAATGGCAATTATGAGGTACTCCACACGCCCAAGAGCTACAGATCTAACCCGTACTCAGGACATTAAACCCCTCAGCCACGTATATGATTTAGGGTTTGCCATATGGAAATAGAATCGGACAATCATATAGGTGCTAGGGTGGGGCACTTTCTGACCAACCGTCTAACCTACGTAAGGACCACAGCGTAGTGTTGCATGTCATGGACGGCTCAGCCACTATGATTACATCGTTAAGCATGTGAAATTTAAACAGCCTTGTCGGGGATTTGAATTCGGGTTTACGGGTCCATTTCCTACGACTGTAACCATTATACCACGCGCTTTCATATAATTTCTTAAGGTATAAGAATTTACTGAACACCGTTCCCGCGGCCGAGAAAGTTCAAGAGCGCCTTTCATTCTCATTCTGATTTCCCTTTTCCTGAATATAATTCCTAGCATTTGGAAATCGTTCCAAAACCACCAATGATAATTGATGTCACTGTCTCCTTCATGCTCCACACTTTTTTCAACTTGAAATTATTTTGGTATTATCCTTAGGGATGCAAATTTAAGGGTGAGAGGTGCAGAGTATTTGTTTTTTTAGGTCAATTGTTTGTGCCATAGGAACTGTTTTAAAGCCGATATAAAGTACTTAGAACTTATTTTTAATTTATCTAAATATAACATCTACTATCCTTATATATATTGAAATAGCTTTAAATGAATTTGAGTGTAGAAAGATTTTATGTACAAAAACTGTGTATAGTCTGTCTGTTTTTTTTTTTTAACTATCTCTCAAGATCCAGGTATTTTTTAATTATTTTTGTTATTCTTATTTTCTCTTTTCTCTTCATTTCCTTTAATTCTTCTAACCTTTCTTTCTTTCTTTCTCTGCTTCTTTTCCATTTCATTGAAATAGACAATGATAATTATTTATTTATTTATTTTTACTTTCTCTCTCTCTCTCTCTCTCTCTCTTCTCTCTCTCTTCTCTCTCCTCTCTCATTCTTTTCTTCCTTTACTTTCCGCAAAATTACGACTATACGGTTCTTTATTTATCTGAGGTGATGACAGGGCATAACATTTGAAAAATGTATTCATTCTCATGTTAAATAGTCCAATTATTTATCTGAGGTGATGACAGGGCATGTACCGCGGTGGGTACTGGATGATTTATATATAGAGATTTTTTCAATCTTCCTTAACCCATAAACCCATTTCTAAGTAACGCGCAGCTAGTTTGCTTTCCTATCAGAAATTGCAAATTGCTACGAAAATATTCAAATTGTGTCTCTTACCATCAGATACAGTTTAGTGTCATAGCCAGGACACCCTTTTTCAGTGTGGGGTCTTATCCCTCAGCGCATTTTAAATCCCATTGACAGTATATTGTTTTATTCTGAGTTATATAGATAGAAGAGTGAGTTCGAATCTTTTGATCATCATATCGCGCTTGTAGCGAGAATATTCAGGATATTCTCTCGACAGCCGTCCCTATCATTCATTGCTCCTGAGAGGTTTTCGGTGTAGCATCCAGTATCCGCACAGTAGGTCTATGTACATCATTGCTGGACGGCCTACTTGGGCGTACCCATGTAATGGTTTCCACTGAAGAACGTCACTTACGAGTTCATCCTTGCTTCTCCAGCAGTGTAAATCGTGTCTTGTTCACTCACAAGGTTGGTTTGCGTGATATGGGGCTGGTGGTCGTACAGCTGTTTTCTCGAGGGGAATGTTTCTACGTCTTGTTTAAGATTGCGGGCAGCATTCTTTGTGCAGTTTCCATTAGCGTTTTCTCCAGGGGCTTCGTTAGGTCCAAGTAGTGCAGCGTACAGCAGCACTGATACACAACAGCTTGCAATATTTTTTGTGTCAGCGATATGGAAATTCGATCTCGAATCTTTTAGGAATCCTATTTACCTCCTTGATAGTTAAATAATAATTTTAAAAAATACATTGTACCAAACATACATCAATTCCAAGAAATTTATTCAATGTCGTTGCGTTTGAAGATTGTCCTTCAACTTTTCTGGTATAGATTCTTTAAGATCAGGAATCATTCTTCATCAATTATAAAATCCACTTGATCTCCAGTCTTTCAATCATATCAATTGATACAAGGTAATTCCATGTTAAATTCCAGAAAAAAGTAAATTGTCACCCACCCGCTTCAATTTTTCTGAATTTTTTTCCATGTGTGGACTATTTTAAAGTTAGACGATCTCCAAAATTGACCTAATTAAAACAAAATGTTGGAGATATATCAATTTTAGCTGTCTATATTTGGTGGGTTGGCGAAAATGGCAACTTTTGTAATCTATTTTTGTCTGTAATAATTTTTAGAACTTTCCTACTTCTAAATAAAATTGGTTTATAAAAGCATCTTAGCCAAGAAATACAAGAAGTGTAATCAAAACAGTCTGAAAGTCAACAATTTTAAGTTATTGATGATTTCTGATTTTTTCATAGGAAGATCAAAACTCCGAAAAATAGGTTACAAAAATTCACCATTTTTAACGACTCCTCAATTAGGCAAGCTAAAAATCGACATAACTCATCATTTTTGGAATTGGAATTGGGAATTGGAAGGTAAATTTTGGGGATTGTTTAACTTTATAATAATCCATACTTGAACAATATTTCAGAAAAATTAAAAATGGGGGTGGCATGGCCTGGATTGTTTGACATGAAATTACACAAGATTGTTTCGTTTGATTGGTTTGTTTACGGCATATCAACTCAGTGGGTCATTTAATGCGACACAGTTTTGAAAATAAATTCATTCTTAATGGATACTCATTTTTATAAGCACATTTTTCTATTTAACCCAGATTGGACCGTAACAGGTACTACCACTCCGGGTCAGAGTGGACAAGAGAGCAATGGTGATGAAAGAGTTGCCCACATTACTCCAGACCTCCATAAACTGAACCTCGTCATCAAATAGAGTTTAACGTCATTCCCAGGATATGACGATTCTCAGCCACCGCCTTCTTGCACATATATGATAAAAATGGTTGGGACTTGCCATAAGTACAATAGGGTTGGGGCCATCATATAGGTGCTAAGGCTTAACCAACCGTCTATCTTTACTAAAGACCAAAATGGGGTGTTGTATGTCATGGACTGCTCATCCACCTGGGTTCCAACCTTAAACATCACGGTTCGGCACCAACGGCCAACAGTTGGTCCCATTGGGGGAGTCTTACCTCTCTGCAGAAGCGCAATCGGAGTATTCAAACGGCCCAACCAACAGGGCGGAATACAAAATAGTAAAAATCGATGTTTTAACATATGACATTAAATAAATGGTACGAATCGATAGTTTATTCAAAATTGGAGAATTAAGGGACAAGAATCAATCTGAAAAAATATGTTGGCGTAATGGTTATCTCGTAAAATGGAGACGGTGGCACGAGTTCAATCCTGGAGAAGACTGGTTGAATTTCACATATCGCTAATAATGTTGTGAAAGGTATGAATACAACTATTCCCCTTCATCTATCGGCAAATAGTAGGAAATACTGGATTCTTTATTCTCTCTCTCTTCTCTCTCTCTCTCTCTCTCTCACACACACACACACACACACACACTCTCTCTCTCGCTCTCTGGTGATTCCCTCTCTCTCTCTCTCTCTCTTCTCTCTCTCTCTCTCTCTCTCTTTCTCTTTCTCTTTCTCACAGGATACTTTCACTCACTCGCTCTTAGGATACTCTTACTCTCTCTCTCTCTCAGGATACTCTCTCTCTTCTCTCCTCTCTCTCTCTTCTCTCTCTCTCTCTCTCTTCTCGTGATTTTTTTACTTCCTCTCTCTCTAGTGATTCTCTCTCTCCCTGTCATTCTCTCAGTTGTGGAGAAAAAAACTATGAATTGAAAAGCAAGATCCCACAAGAAAAAAAGCTTTACTTGTTCCTCGTTACAAAAAAAACAACCCAGACAAGATGATCAAGACTTACTGGACACTGCAGGAGAAGCAAAGACGAACTCATAAGTGATGTTCTTCTGGTTGAGATTGGGTGATTTATTCCGATACAATGCAAAATTCTCTACTTCTAAAAGTCAAATACATGTGATTATTCTCTTATTGTGATTCTCTTATTGTAACCATTATTTTCATCCTGGACCAAACGTATCACTGTAACACTAAATTTACCAGAGGCATTTAATTATATATATTTATTTTCATTATAATTTATTTTAATTATATATATTTATTTTCTGAAAAAATCTCTGATGATAAAGCTTTGCTTTGAAATCGATTAGACATATAAAACATCTTTTTGTCTTTATTTTTTACGCATTGTATTGCCTTCGAATTTCATTATTTTATATTTATATAAATTTATTTATTGCGGTACCTATGTATGTATATAAATATACATATATATATAGATACAACAATACAGCCAATGTATGGTTGTGTACGTATATACATGTACACACACATACACACACACGCATATAAATATATATATATATATTATATATAATATATATATATATATATATATATTTTTGCAAAATACATTTTTGCAGCTTTGAGATGCGGTTGGATGCATCCTAATTGATGTTCTATAGTTCATTAGTGATTTCAGGTCTTTCAACATCCTAACTCCTCGCTAAAATGACCAGGCCGAGATCGATCGGGTCTTAGGCTGCATCCAACGTAGTTGTTTGTCAGACATTCAAGTGTGGCTCGCAATTTATAAATGGCTTGAGGTTTTATCCTTTATACATGAATGAGGTAAGGTTGTGATTTGAGCACTGAGCAATTATATATATATATATATATATATATATATATATATATATATGATTTGCATGAAATTTGCCGAATGGTTTTATTGGAGAGCAGGTATAAGGCCTAAATATTTTAACTATAAATTATTGAATTCCAGATGTGATTTTATTTTGAGCACACACATATCAGACAGACACGCACGACGTATACATACATACATATATACATACATACATACATACACACACACATACACACACATACACATACACACACACACACACACACATATATATATATATATATATATATATATATATAGGGTTTTGTAATTTGCTTGAAGCATTGTGTAATATATTGGTTTGTTGGTTTGGTTTTGAAGGCTGTCACAATGCGAGTGTAAAGAAAAAAGAAGGTAACTATGATGTTTTTTGTAACCTGTCATTTTATTTCTCAATATTTCGGGACATGATCAGACACACAGACATAAGCACCACGCACACACACATACGCTTACATTTACACAAACAAGCACGCACACACACACACACAAACACACACATAAGCAAGCACCCCAACCATACACATACACACACAGAATTTGGAAGACCCAAGACAGAACTAATCTAGCAGCGCTAAGACAACTTCAGTTCCAGTATTCTTCTGATGATGGGAATTTTTGTCCCGAAATATTGAGAAATAAAATGACAGGTTAACAAAAAACATCATAGTTATCTTCTTTTTTTCTTTACACTCGCATTGTGACAGCCTTCAAAACCAACCAACAAACCAATATATATATATACATATTCATTTATTTTTGTTGAATTATTACAGAAAATAAACAGTGCACTGTAGACTGGTTAAATTTGAAAATTATCATGACCAGTTTCAATCAAACTCTTTTTGTTGAATTCGGAAAGAAAATAAAGTATGCACTTTTCTTTAAGAATTAAAAAATATTTTGAGTGAAACTGGTCTTGACAATTTTCAATTTTAACCAGTCTACAGTGCACATATTCATATATATACACATACATACATACATACATACACACACACACATATATATATATATATATATCAGTCGGTAGAGCGTTCGGCTAGAAACCACAAGGTTCCTAGGTCGATACCGGTCCCCGCCAACTCAGCGTATGAGTAGCACAGGGATATGTGCGGTAAAGTAAGGAGCTGATGGTAGGTGTGGCGCTCCACTCAGATTCTAAAACGATCTCCTTGGTCTAGCGCTATTGAAAGGGATAGACTCCTCGCTGACTGGCTGATACCGACATTAGGCCGCCCCGTCGACTTTACTTTTCTTTATATATATATATATATATATATATATATATATAATATATATATATATGTGTGTGTGGTGTGTGTGTGTGTGGTGCGTGTGTGTGTGTTGTGTGTGTTGAACAGACTGAGATATATGGATCTATACATGTATATGTAAGTGTGTAACGGATGCAAATAAATATATATATTATATAATATATTATTATATAATATATATTATATATATATATATTGGTCACTTATCTACATCGAATCAGGCTTTTAAAACATATAATAATGATATAGGAGGCGCGTGAGATAATGGTTAAATTCATGGGAAATGGACTCGTCGACCCGAGTTCAATTCCTTGACGAAGCTGTTTGCATAGCGCTATCCTTCAGAAAGGTATGAATCCAATTTCTCCCTCCAGCTATGGATAAATAGCAGCGCGACTGGACTCTTTACCATGGCTAGTTAACCAGTCTAGAGAAAGGGAAAACTCGATTCAAACCTTGATAAACTCCGCGTAAGAAATTGACCTTGTGTCGCATCCTACTCGTGTGGAGGGGTTGGTATATCTATTAATAATGGAGATTCGCTTCCGGTTTTTGTCTGTAACAAAAATTACGTCACTGCTTACGTCACATTACCAAAATCGTCATAACTAGAATACACTCAAAATTTGAACATGCAACATTAGACAGTCCTCATTGTTTTTCAATAATAACATGACTGTATTATATATCTATATATAGTTGTTTTATTTAATACATATTTAAAGTTTACATTTAAATTGTTTTATTTTTTATCCTTTATTGAATTTGATGATTTACTTACTTTGGTACAAACTCGCTGACATTGAAATTCTTTTACTCCTACCCCTCAGGCAATATGTTTAAAATGTATTTTTACATCACCCGGAGGTGTTTTTTATTTTGTACTATATGTTATAATAATGAATATAATGAAACAATTATATTTTAAAAATCTACTTAATCATGTATGGATTAGTTAGTTATTCTCTTTCCTTTCCAGTCGACTTCATTTTTCCCTTTAATTTACATACTACTACTTTTGGAAATTGCGTTACTCTCGATATATTCTTTCGATTACCAATCATGTCACCTTTTTTAAAAAAAAAATGCGGATAATGTTCTCTAAAACTTTCCGTCTCTCGCTTATTTGAAAAATTTCCATCACTGTCTAGACAACAATTTCTTCATCCTAATGATGAAGTTAAAAAAAACGAAACGCTTTAAAGTTGATTTCACCATCTAAAATCAATCAGTCTTTTACAATACTTTGACTCTTCTCTTATTTTTCACACACAGACACTACATACACAAATATATATATAGATAAATATTATTATAGTATGTGTGTGTGTGTGTGTGGTGTGTGGTGTGTGTGTGTGTTTGTGTGTGTGTTTGTGTGTGTGTGGAGTATTTATGAAGAAAGATAACTTTGTCGACAAACGGAAGTAACATATATATATATATATATACATATATATTATATATATATATATATATATATATATATATTATATAATATAATATAATAAAATAATAAAATCGAAGGCAATACAATTCGTAAAAATAAAGACAAAAAGATGTTTTATATGTCTAATCGATTTCAAAGCTTTGAAATCGATTAGACATATAAACATCTTTTGTCTTTATTTTTACGCATTGTATTGCCTTCGAATTTTTATTTTATAACATACTTACATATTTAGAAATTACATTAACTTATAATTATATATATATATATAATATATATATATATATATATGAAATATCTATATATGTATATAATATATATATATATATATATATATATATATATATATATATAATTTGCACTTGATTTTCTCGGTTTATCTTGGATGTTCAATATATTCACTTAGTTCTGTCCTTGTTGACTGTCCTATTACGACAGCCTTTCAATAAGCAAAGATACATCTCTCTGGCGCCTGAACAAAATACTATTGATAACATTCTGCTTGTAGTCATTTTCCATAATTCAGCCAGTTTCATTTTCATTCAGTCTAATTAATGCGGTCTATGCAATATTAATCCAGCTTTAAATACCAAAAAGTCCTTTTTTATTGCCCCTCATAAAAGATAAACTCATGAATTAATTTGTTGCTTTTTTGTTTGTGTTCTTGGTTATTTTATTAAAAAAAAGTTTTTGTTTTTCTGTAATTATTGAAGTTCTGTTAAAAAAAAACTTTGGTCCTAGACGTCGTTAATTCCACTAAACATGTACTTCAGGAATTAAAATACACAAACAAACACACAAACAACAATATTTATATATATTTATATTTTATATATAATATACACACATATATATGATATACACAACACACACATATTATTCATATACACATACATATATATTATTATATAACACATACACAACACACATATTAATATACACACACCACACCATATTATATACACACATATACAAGCAACACACACACATATAAATCTACTTATCACACCACACACACATATATATATATATATATCTATATATATATTAATATATATTATATAAATATAAGCATTCACATTAGTATCAGAATAAAATAGAAACAAGTGAATAAGGAAAGAGGAGAGAGATGGAACGATAAGATAGGAGAACGTATAGCGCTAAGTAATA
>CM042158.1:28588663-28603776 GCA_023376005.1 Doryteuthis pealeii | reverse complement strand
CGAGAGAGATATAATCTTTTGACTGGATGACTCTAGGTTTATGAAACAATGCAAACGTTCTCATTGACGGCAAGGCCGACTGATTGGGTGCCGACCCGTTCCGACCTTGGGAAGCCTTTGTCACGGAATAGCGGTAGCGTGGGTGAATTGTGGGCAAAAGTGAGACACCTCTATATCTTTGCACTGGATGACTCTAGGTTTAGGAAACCAATGCCAAACGTCATACTGAACCACAGTCTTAAACTGATTGGGTGCCAACCCTCCCAGACTTGAAAGCCAGTGTCACGGAATAGCAGTAGCGTAGATTGTGGGTGGGGCAAAGTCGGACACCTCTATATCTTTGCACTGGATGATTCTAGGATTAGAAAACCAATGCCAAACGTCATCAAGGACCGAAGGTCGACTGATTGCGGGCCGACTCTCTCCGACTGGGAAGCTAGTGTCACGGAATAGCGGTAGCGTAGGGTAGGGGTGGGGCAAAGATAGACATCTCTATATCTTTGCAATGGGTGACTCTACGTTTATGAAACCAGTGCCAAACGTCTTCATGGACCAAAGGCCGACTGATTGGGTGCCGAGCCTCTGCGACTGGGAAGCCTGTGTCACGGAATAGCGGTAGCGTAGGGTGAAGGTGGGGCAAAGTGAGACACCTCTATATATTTGCACTGGATGACTCTAGCTTTAGGAAACCAATGCCAAACGTCTTCACAGACCACAGGCCAACTGATTGGGTGCCGACCCTCTCCGAATGGGAAGCCAGTGTCACGGAATAGCGGTAGCGTAGTGTGAAGGTGGGGCAAAATGAGACACCTCTATATCTTTGCACTGGATGACTCTATGTTTATGAAACCAATGCCAAACGTCATCATGGACCAAAGGCCGACTGGATTGGGTGCCAACCCTCTCCGACTGGGAAGCCAGTGTCACGCAATAGCGGTAGCATAGGGTGGGGGTTAGGGCAAAGTGAGACACCTCATATCTTTGCACTGGATGACACTAGGTTTATGTAACCAATGCCAAACGTCATCATGGACCAAAGGCCGACTGATTGGGTGCCGACCCTCTCCGACTGGGAAGCTAGTGTCACAGAATAGCGGTAGAGTAGGTAGGGGTGAGGCAAAGATAGACACCTCTATATCTTTGCACTGGATGACTCTAGGTTTATGAAACAAATGCCAAACCTTATCATGGACCAAAGGCCGACTGATTGGGAGCCGACCCTCTCCAACTCGGAAGCCAGTGTCACGGAATAGCGGTAGCGTAGGGTAAAGGTGGGGCAAACTGAGACACCTCTATATCTTTGCACTGGATGTCTCTAGGTTTATTAAACCAATGCCAAACGTCGTCATGGACCAAAGCCGACAGATTGGGTGCCGACCCTCTGCAACTGGGAAGCCAGTGTCACAGAATAGCGATAGCAAAGGGTAAAGGTGGGGCAAACTGAGACACCTCTATATCTTTGCACTGGATGACACTAGTTTTATGAAACCAAGGCCAAACGTCATCATGGACCAAAGGCCGACTGATTGGGTGCCAACCCTCTGCGACTGGGAATCCAGTGTCACGGAATAGCGGTAGCGTAGGGTGGGGTGGGGCAAAGTGAGACACCTCTATATCTTTGCACTGGATGACACTATGTTTATGAAAATAATGCCAAACGTTATCATGGACCAAAGGCCGACTGATTGCGTGCCGACCCTCTCCGACTGGGAAGCCAATGTCACGGAATAGCGGTAGCGTCGGGTGAAGGTGGGGCAAAGTGAGACACCTCTATATCTTTGCACTGGATGACTCTAGATTTATGAAACCAATGCCAAACGTCATCATGGACCAAGGCCGACTTATTGGGTGCCGACCCTCTGCAACTGGGAAGACAATGTCACCGAATAGAGGTAGCGTAGTGTGAGGGTGGTGCAACGTGAGACACCTCTATATCTTTTGCACTGGATGACTCATTGGTTTATGGAAAACCAATGCCAACGTCATCATGGACCAAAAAACCGACTGATTGGGAGCCGACCCTCTCCAACTCGGAAGCTAGTGTCACGGAATAGCGGTAGCGTAGGTTGGGGGAGGGGCAAAGTGAGACACCTCTATATCTTTGCACTGGATGATTCTAGGTTTAGGAAACCAATGCCAAACGTCATCATGGACCGAAGGCCGACTGATTGGGTGCCGACCCTCTCCGACTGGGAAGCCAGTGTCACCAATAGCGGTAGCGTAGGCTGCGGGTGGGGCAAAGTGAGAAACCTCTATATCTTTGCACTGGATGACACTAGGTTTTATGAAATGCCAAACCTCATCATGGACCAAAGGCCGACTGATTGGGTTCCGACCCTCTTCGACTGGGAAGCCAGTGTCACGGAATAGCGGTAGCGTAGGGTGAAGGTGGGGCAAAGTGAGACAGCTCTATATCTTTGCACTGGATGACTCTAGTTTATGAAACCAAAGCTAAACGTTATCATGGACCAAAGGCCGACTGATTGCGGGCCGACTCTCTCCGACTGGGAAGCCATGTCACAGAATAGCGGTAGCGTACGGTGGGTGTGGGGCAAAGAGAGACACCTATATCTTTTCACTGGATGACTCTAGGTTTATGAAACCAATGCCAAACGTCATCATGGACCAAAGGCCGACCGATTGGGTGCCGACCCTCTGTGACTGGAAAGCTAGTGTAACGGAATAGCGGGAGCAAGGTAACGGCGAGACACCTCTATATCTTCGCACTGGATGACTCTAGGTTTATGAAACCAATGCCAAATGTTATCATGGACCATAGGCCGATTGATTGGGTTCCGACAATTTCCGACTGGGAAGCCTGTGTCAGGGATTCGCGATAGCGTAGGGTGAAGTTGGGCAAAGTGAGACACCTCTATATCTTTGCACTGGATGACTCTAGGTTTAGGAAACCAATGCCAAACGTCATCATGGACCACAGGCAAATTGGGTGCCGACCCTCTCCCACTAGGAAGCCAGTGTCACGGAATAGCGGTAGCGTAGGGTAAGGTGGGGCAAAGTGAGACACCTCTATATCTTAGCAGTGGATGACTCTAGGTTTATGAAACCAATGCCAAACGACATCATGGACCAAAGGATGACTGATTGGGTGCCGACCCTCTCCAACTCGGAAGCCAGTGTCACGGAATAGCGGTAGCGTAGGGTAGGTGTGGGGCAAAGTGAGACACCTCTATATCTTTGCACTGGATGACTTTAGGTTTATGAAACCAATGCCAAACGTCTTCATGGACCAAAGGCCGACTGATTGGGGGCCGAGCTTCTGCGAGTGGGAAGCCAGTGTCACGGAATAGTGGTAGCGTAGGGTGGGGGTGGGGCAAAGTGAGACACCTCTATATCTTTGCACTGGATGTCTCTAGGTTTATTAAACCAATGCCAAACATCATCATTGACCAAAGGCCGACTGATTGGGGTGCAGACCCTCTCCGACTGGGAAGCCAGTGTCACAGAATAGCTGTAGCGTAGGGTGGGGGTGGGGAAAAAGTGAGACATATCTATATCTTTGCACTGGATGACACTAGGTTAATGAAACCAATGCCAAACGTCGTCATGGACCAAAGGCCGACAGATTGGGTGCCGACCCTCTGCAACTGGGAAGCCAGTGTCACGGAATAGCGATAGCAAAGGGTAAAGGTGGGGCAAACTGAGACACCTCTATATCTTTGCACTGGATGACACTAGTTTTATGAAACCAAGGCCAAACGTCATCATGGACCAAAGGCCGACTGATTGGGTTCTGACCCTCTGCGACTGGGAAGCCAGTGTCACGGAATAGCGGTAGCGTAGGGTGAAGAAGGGGCAAGAGAGACACCTTTATCTTTGCCCTGGATGACCCACTGCGACTGGGAAGCCAGTGTCACGGAATAGCAGTAGCATAGGGAGGGGTGCGGCAAAGTGAGGCACCTCCATATCTTTGCACTGGATGACATTAGGTTCATGAAACCAATGCCACACGTCATCATGGACCGAAGGCCGAGTGATTGGGTGCCGACCCTCTAAGACTGGAAAGCCAGAGTCACGGAATAGCGGTAGCGTAGTGTGGGGTGGGGCACAGTGAGACACCACTATATCTTTGCACTGGATGAATCTAGGTTCATGAAACCAATGCCAAACGTCATCATGGACCAAATGCCGAGTGATTGGGTGCCGACCCTCTGCGACTTGGAATCCACTGTCATGGATTAGCGGTAGCGTAGGGTGGGGTTGGGCTAAGTGAGACACCTCTATATCTTGTCACTGGATGACCCTCTGCAACTGGGAAGCCAGTGTCAGGGAATAGCGGTAGCGTAGGGTGAAGGTGGGACAAAGTGAGACACCTCTATGTCTTTGCACTGGATGACTATGTTTATGAAACCAATGCCAAACGTCATCATGGACCAAAGGCCGACTGATTGGGTGCCGACCATCTCCGACTGGGAAGACAGTGTCAGGGAAAAGCGGTAGCGTAGGGTGGGGGTGGTGCAAAGTGAAACACCTCTATATCATTGAACTGGATGAGTCTAGGTTTATGAAACCAATGCCAAACGTCATTATGGACCAAAGGCCGACTGATTGCGGGCCAACGCTTTGCAACTGGGAAGCCAGTCTCATGGAATAGCGTTAGTGAAGGGTAAAGGTGGGGCAAAGTGAGACACATCTATATCTTTGCACTGGATGACGCTAGGTTTATGAAACCAATGCCAAACGTTATCATGGACCAAAGGCCGACTGATTGGGTGCCGACCCTCTCCGACTGAGAAGCCAGTGTCAGGGAATAGCGGTAACGTAGGGTGTAGGTGGGGCAAAGTGAGACACCTCTATATCTTTGCACTGGATGACTCTAGATTTAGGAAACCAATGCCAAACATCATCATGGACCAAAGGCCGACTGATTGGGTGCCGACCCTCTTCCACTGGGAAGCCAGTGTCACGGAATAGCGGTAGCGAATGGTGGGGGTGGGGCAAAGATAGACACCTCTATATCTTATCAATGGATGACTCTAGGATTAGAAAATCAATGCCAAACGTCATCATGGACCAAACGCCAACCGATTATGTGCCGACCCTCTGTGACTGGGAAGCCTTTGTCATGGAATAGCGGTAGCGTAAGATGAAGGTGGGGCAAAGTGAGACACCTCTATGTCTTTGCACTGGATGACTCTAGGTTTAGGAAACCAATGCCAAACGTCATCATGGACTTAAGGCCGAGTTATTGGTGCCGACCCTCTCCGACTGGGAAGCCAGTGTCACGGAATAGCGGTAGCGTAGGCTGGGTGGGGCAAAGTCAGACACCTCTATATCTTTGCACTGGATGACACTATGTTTATGAAAATAATGCCAAACATTATCATGGACCAAAGGCCGACTGATTGCGTGCCGACCCTCTCCGACTGGGAAGCCAGTGTCACGGAATCACAGTAGCGTAGGGGGGGGTAAAATGAGAAACCTCAATATCTTCATACTGAATGACTCTAGGGTTAGGAAATCAATATCAAACGTCATAATGGACCAAAGGCCAACTGATTTGGTGCCAACCCTTTCCGACTGGGAAGCCAGTGCCACGTAATAGCGGTAGCGTAGGGTTTGGGGAGGGGGAATGAGACACCTCTATACCTTATCACTGGACAACTTTAGGGTTATGAAACCAATAATTGTTGTAACCATGGACTAAGGGCCGACTGATTGGGTGCCGACCCTCTCCGACTAGGAAGCCATGTCCACTGAATAGCTGTAGAATAGGCTCGGGGGCGGGGGGGGGGGTTGCAAAATGGGACACCTCTATATCTTCGCACTGGATAACTCTAGGGTTATGTAACCAATGTCAGACGACACTATGGACTAAAAGCCGACCCTCTCCGACCAGAAAACCAGTGCCACGGATTACCGATAACGTAGGGTAGGGAATGTCAAAACTAGACACTTTTCAGAAAGAAAGAAAGTAAAAAAGAAAAGAAAGAAAGAAAGTAAAAAAGAACAGAAAAGAAAGAAAGAAAGTAAGAAAGAAAAGAAAGAAAAAAAAAAAAGAAAGAAAGAAAAGTAAAAAAGAACAGAAAGAAAGAAAGAAAGTAAAAAAAGAAAGAAAGAAAGAAAGAAAATAGATACAACATGATTGTCGATATACATTCAATAAACAAAAACATGAACATGAACACAACTTAGCGTTTTATGTAATATTAATGATATCTAGATCTCTACACAATCCTACTAGCTGGATATAATGTGCTGACCTGCGACATTATAGGAACCGAGTTCGAACCCTAGTTTAGCTATTACGTTCACTTTCAAACTGTAAAAATTACTGTATCATTCATAGTGTACAATATCGTTAAATCCGAATTATATCGATTGTTTACGCTTATAATTTACCGAAATATACCGATTACGTAGGCTAACATAAAAAAAAACTTGGCTAGGACAGGCCTAGATCGGATAATTATATTTGAATAATAGCTATTTTCACTAATCGATTTTCGACAGGAAACAATTAGCGACTTAGTGCGAGATATTACTAAATATATATTTCCCATGGTTCGATAAAAGCTCACTATTGATTTTTTGATATATTATTGGCCAGCTAATCAAGAAGCATACCCGAAACACTCATATCTATATATATATATATATATATATATATATATATATATATATATATATAGTAATCCACAGACACGTGTTTCGATTTATCAAGTCTCTTCAGTGTAGCTAGACATTTGTAAGCTATCTGCAGCCGGAATTGAAATCCGATCGATCGGTTGTATGCAAGTTCGATACCTTAACCATTAGGCTGTCTTCACTTACAGAATGCGAATTGGATTTTTAAGTGTTTTCATACACAGCTTTGTATGTAAAGGCCGTCACAGAATGCTCCATTCCTTATAGGGGAGAGCGTTGCGTATACGCTTGACTTGGCGGCCCTCAGCGAACTCCGACAGTATAAAAAATTATTTAAAATCTGTAAATGCACAATGCAAACTTTCGCCTGGAGAAAAAAGACTTTTAGAATATACACATTGAAATGAATATTAAAATAAATAAATAAAATATAGTTTGTATTGTAACATAACAGGTGCAAGAAAAATAAAACATTTATTGCAAAAACACGGACATAAAATGGGGGTTCAGTTTATTTTATGGTAGGAATTTACGAGCAAATAGTTCTTTATTATCGGTAACTGCTAAGCTAAGTGTACCGCATTGGGCTATCTAGTAGCCTATACAATCTGTTTTTTATCTTTTTATTTTTTATTTGGCAGAGTTAAGTCACATGTTTTCTTTCTTTAGTCCTGTTTCTTTTGTTGTATTCAAACAATTTATAATTAATTGTATAAACATTTGTTTAGGTAATTCTATTAACAGAAAAGACAGTATAAAAAATTATTTAAAATCTTTAAAATCTGTAAATGCACAATGCAAACTTTCGCCTGGAGAAAAAAAAAAGACATAAAACAGAAAAGACCAAATCATATGCAACTCTTGGAAATAATCAGTTGATACTATCAAAATGGCCAAAAGAAAAAATACTGTTGTGATGTTAATCCAACAGTAAAAAAGAAGTCAAGTCGAGGTAAGGTAAAATAAGACAAGTGTATTTACAATAATGGTACAGGAACAGCTAGCTTGCCGTTAAACGGTAACAGTACAACCTTTTCACTCGGTGTCTCACTATTTATAGCGAGAACTGGTGTATATTATCCACTGTAGGAACGGCCGGTACAACAAATACTGCAAGACTGCCTAAGTTAAATATACTAAAGTGCTCAATACACCAAGAAGAGCCAATAAATAATAAAGTAAACCAGATAATATCTACCTAGGTGTCGCCTAACAGATCATCAGGATCAATATGACTTTCTCTCTCCCCCCTCTCAATATATATATATATATATATATATATATATATATATATGTGTGTGTGTGTGTGTGTGTATATATCACTTAGCGCTAATACCCTTGGGAAAGGTATGAATCCTACTCTCCCTTCAGCTATGGTTAAATAGTAGGGCAGACTGGGCTCTTTAACCTTGGTTAGGCAACCGGTCTAGGAGAAGGAAAACTTTGAATTCAAATCTGTTAAATTCCGCTTAAGAAATTGACCTTGTGTCACATCCTGCTCGTGCGGAGGGGTTGGTAAATTATATATATATATATATGTTGTACTAAAGTAAAAAGTAAGTAAAGTCGTCGGAGTGGCCTAAAGTCGGTATCAGCCAATCAGTGAGGGAGTCTATCCCCTTTCCACTAGCGCTAAACCAAGGAGATTGTTATTACGTTTGAGGTGGTGCGCCACACCTATCATCAGCTCCTTACTTTACCGCACAGATCCTTGTGCTACTCATGCGTTGAGTTAGCGAGGGCCGGTATCGAACTAGGAACCTTGTGGTTTCTCGCCAAACGCTCAATCGACTGAGCTAACCCGGTCCTACAGAAAGAAAAAAACAAAAATCAACAAAAAATTGTCTATTTCCCCGGTATTTCTTATTCAGGAAGCCCGTTATGTGAGCGCAATTAATGTCTGTCCCAAACCAGAAAAAATCTCCCGCCATTGGTTTCTCCAAACGGATCATCAGGATAATTCTGACTCTCTCTCTCATATATACATATATACATATATATTGTACTAAAGACTGAAAGAAAAACAAGAATCGACAAAATAATGTCTATTTTCCAGATAATCATTATTCTAGAAGCCCGTTATGTGAACGCAATTAATGTCTGTCCCAATCTAAAAAAATCTCCCGCCATCATCATTACCCACTTTTCAATGACCGACCGGAATTTCATTGGGAAAATAAATGTTAAGAAACAATTCTGCCTTTAATAGCTGTTTTTAGTAATTTGTCCGAAAGTGATGTAATTGGGTGACTGAAGTTTAAACTACCTTACTACGAAGTCCAGCACGTTAATAACTACGTCACAGAGACTCACTTTTTATTATATTGACGAACAGTTTAGAATCTCTGAATGAAAAAATATATATATATCTTATTATAATGGAGATTGTGTGTGTTTCTGTCTGTAACCGAAACTATATTTCTATTCAAGTAACAATTCCTTCTACAGGATTTTATTTTTTTATTTAAATCTCAATTATTAATAAAATTGTTTTACATTAGTAATGCTGTTGGTAATATCTACATACTAATAACATGCAATTGTATTTATATATACAACAAAATAGCAGTTTACAGTGTGAATGGGAAGGCTAATTTGCATATTGATATTAAAAATCTGATTTTAATAAATATGTGCTTAGTATTACTGATTTCTAATTGTTTGGTTTGATCTTAATGAATATTATCTAAAATCTCGGGGATAAATCTTAGAAGAAATCCATTAACAAGATGGAATAACTAATTTTATTCTTTACTTCCTATTTTACCTAAGTAGTTAAATTAGGAAAATGATGGAAGAGTTAGTTTCAAAGTTGTTCTACTTTTCGATTATACCCCCCTCTGTTTTAAATCATTTTATCTGCTTTTTTTTTGTTTCATTAGTCTTTCTAATTTAATATATTTCATTACATTAACACTTAAATACGTGCGCTCGGAGGGTGCATATATTTGCTAGTATATATAAAGAAACAATTTGAACCTTGATAGCTGTTTACAGTAATTTGTCCGAAAGTGAATGTAATAGGACGACTGGAGTTTAAACTAGCTTATTAAGATGTGGAAGTCCTGCACGTTAACAACTACACCACAGAGACACAGTTTAGAATTTCTAAGAATATATATATATATATAATCCAAAAGTTCAGAAGAAATCTTCGTTACGACACAAGAGTTTTATTTAAAAAAAACCTGTCGCAGTTTGAGAGCTGAATGTGTGCTCTTAATGTTAGAGTCACAGAGCAAATATATAAGCAAAGAAATAACAAAAGACTTAGAGATTTAGAATTATAGTCTATTTCAGGGAGCTTAGACAAAGTGTCTAAGTCTCCCGACTCATCAGATGCGAATTTTACTTATATATATATATATATATATATATATATATATATATATATATATATATATATTAAGAAACAATTGTGACTGGAGTAGCTTATAAAGTAAATTTATTTAAAGTCCTGCTCGTTAACCACTACGCCAAGGGGACACGTTTTCGTTAAGATCTCTGAGAATATATATATATACTAGCAGAAATACCCGGTCCATGACCGGCATGAAATGATTTTAAGAACGCCAGTGATCGAGAGAAAAAAGAAGAAGAGAGTAGTAAGAGAGGAAAACAATTTAGAAAATTCTCATTAAATTAAGAAAAATGTCGCTAAGAAATCATACATTACAATGTTTGTTTATTTTACTAAAATTTTATAGGCATCCGTTTGTGGCCAAAGTATAAGGAAGCTAGTTTCACAGATCCATTACTACTGAATATCGAGTTCTATTCTCGTTGGATACCCTACACTTGCAAACTTTAGTTACATCCAACCTGTGATGAACGATTAGTGTAAATAAGGAATTATTCCCATTGAGGTATAACATCCTACCCACGGCGAACGTGCTGGGTAATTAAAATATAAATTCTTTCGTCATTCATTTTTTTTGGGGGGTGGGGGGTACATTTAGAATAGTACTTCAAATAAAGGTACCCATTGTCATGAAAGTTTGTTTTTTTAGTTACCAAAAATTAAGCTTTATTCTTACAATTATTAATGAAAATACTCCTGTTTGAATGAGAGGTTGGAATATTTAAATATCGTGCGTCTAAAGGACCTTTTTTTTTGCTTATGAAGAACTATGGCAAGTCCTGCAAATCGATTCATTTTAATTATCAAATTATATCATTTCACCAGTAAAAATCAAAAACTAAATTTGTACTTTTCGTCATTATAAACATTTTAGATTATATTTGAGATTTTATTTCAAAATGACAATTTCAGAAGAGTAAGTCGACTCTTAAGCTAAGATCCATTACTGCTGAGTTGCGAATTTGTTCCTTGCTGGATGCCTCACCCTTGCGAACTTTTGTCAAATACTACCTATGGTGAACGATACGGGTAAGTAAGGAAGCATCCCATTTCAACGTAACAGTCTGCAAGCTAGTCTCGCAGACTCATTACTACTAAATGACGAGTTCAATCCACGCTGTATGCCCCATACCTGCAACCTTGTGTCACATCCTACCCATAGCGAACGTGTTGGGTAAATAATGATTGTCACATTGTGGTGCAATGGTTATTTTTTATTTTCGCTGTATGCCACCTCATGTGTGACCTCGTGTCACATCCTAGACATGAACAATTTGGAAAAGAGCATCCTATTGGAGTGTAATGGTGAGCAAGATTCCCGCCGATCTATTTCTGCTGAATAATGAAATTGACCCTTCCTTGATTCTCCATGTTTGTGATCGTGTGTCACATCCTACACGTGCCGAACAGTTTGTGTAAGGAATAAGGACGTCCAAACAATGCAATTGTTAGCAAATTACTACTGAATAGTGGACGCATTATACTTGCCACTTTATTTCACATTCTCTCCGTGGCGAACTGGTTAGGTAAATACCAACATTCAAAATATCAAAATTTTTACTCTAAACTCTTAATTGGTTTGAAACAATGTTATCTTTCTTGTTTGAGTTATAATGTAAGAAAATGTACTGAATCAATTTATTTTCTTTTTTACCCCATAATAATGTACCAATAAAAGAAAAAATTAAAAATAGAAATGTTTTTGGTCATTGATTTTTTTGTGTGTGTGGGAGGGTTACATTTACAATACTACTTGAAATAAAAAGGTACCCACTGGTCTGAAAGATTATGATTTTTTTTTTAGTTACCAAAAAAGATATGGTGTTTTTTCCCACAATTAGTACTGAATTAAGAGACTGTTGAAATGTGGGATTAGAATATTCAAAACCTTGGGTCTGAATATTCTTTCACTTGCTAAGAAAGGTGGGAAATCCCGAAAATCGATTAATTTTGATTATATCATATCAGTAAAAATTCAAAATTAAGCATGTACTTTTCGTCATTTAAACATGTCAAATCATATTTGAGATTCGATATCTCAATGACATTTTCTGAAGTATAATTCTACTCAAAAGAAAAGTAGCGAGTTTGATCCTCCCCGGATGCCCCAAACTTGCAACCTCGAGTTATGTCCTATCAATGGTGAACTGGCTGGTTAAATACTTGTTTGGTTAATATATTTTCTCAGCTGAAAGTCTATCTTCGGTCAATCTTTTCAAATTTGTTAGTGCTAAACATAAATATATTTGGTTCTTAGTCATAATATTCTGGTACATAAACACTAAAAAAAATGTCTATTAAAAGACAAGAATTTTAGGAAATCAAAAACTTTCAATTTACAATTTTAAAAATTTACTTTTAAAATAATTTTTTTTGGAGTTTCTTTGTTCTTCTGAAAATTGTTTTACAATTAGTAAAGAATTCCAACAATAACTTTCAAATAAACACATTACATTTAAATTTCACCTATGGAATCTTTGTGTCATTTAAACATGCTGGCTATCGTAATATACTTGATAGAATAAACTTAAAACTAAGATTTATCGAAATGTAAAAGCAGGGTAAGTATTTTCCCATCCCATTTACATCGGATAAAACCGATTGGGTTGAATAGCTGTTCAGCGGGATTAATTCAAATTTGTGGCTTCAATAAAGGGGAGAGTCAGAGATTATACCAAGAATTACTTTTTGTACCTTAGGTACACCAATTTGACCCTGTGCAATTTACCCCCCCCCCCCATACATTTAACACAATGAAACTTGCAGAAAAAATAATATTTTGTTGAAAAAGATTTTTTCCATTTGAAAGAAAAAACATTAAACAAACTCCTGATGATTTTTTAGATTTTTTATCAGCTTACGAAAATAATGAAAATTATGATTGAAAAACAATGTTTTCATTTTTGCAATGTTAAATCAACTGAAATTTAACGTAGCTAAAAACAAGTTACGATAAGAGGACTTTTTAAAAATTCTATGAAAAATCAATTAATAATCTGATTTTCCCGAAAATTTCAATAAATGTTTACCATTGGATGTAAATACATCTGAAATAGTTTTTTTCTAAAATATATTAGGGGAAATATTTTTACGAGGTCTATCCCCCCCCTATTTTATCTTATGAGATAAAAAAAATGACGCGTCAGAAAAATTTTTTTTCTTTTTTTCTATAAAGATAAGAGTCTGAATAACTATATCAATGAAATTGTATGAATGTACAAGGTCTAGTTTTTTTAGGAAAAATTAATGAAATCGGAAATAAAAAGTGCAAAAAAATGTCCTAATATTAATATTTGAAAACTTTTTTTTGCTTTTATAATTGGTATGTACTATATTCTATTAAATTGTCAACAAAAAAAAATTTTTTTTAAGAAATTAATTTTTACGAGATTTTCAATCTTTTGTGATTAAATATTTTTATTTTCTGCGTGAAATAAATTAAATTTTTTTTTCCTGCGTCAAAAAATCGAATTTTCACGGATATTTAAAAATATGAATTTTATAATTCAGGTGCACTAAACATTGGTCCGATACGAGTTCGATTAATATTTTTAAAAGAATTTGTAATTTTTGTTGTTGAATAGTAATGTGTGATCCTTAGAATGTACGGAAGAGCATTGCTGACATTTGTTTTACAAAGAGACGAGACGCTTCTAAGTAACCAAAGTTGTTCCTGTTAGGCTGACAGTGTTAGCGTGAAAAAAAATATTTTATTTAACTTTTTTCAATAATTAAAATAAAAAGTAAGTATAATAGATTATTTTATCAGTTTTTCTCTTAGAAAAAATATTCAAATTTTTATTCCATACTTTTACGGGTTAATCGTAAAAGGGAAATAATTAGTAACTTTTCTGTCTATATTACGGTCTGAAAATTACCCTTTCGCATGTAATACGGGCAGGTTTGTTTATTTTTTAAGATAACGATGTAATTTTTCCCAATCGGATAATTTGATCTTTGAATTAACTATTTTTCTTTGTAACAACCCTGTACGATCTTTTTTTTACGAGATTTTTGATAAACAAAGTTCGGAAATATCTATTTCCGTTTTATTCAAGATGGCATAAACGGTCTGGTGGTACCTATTGTACCTGATTTCATTTCCAATGTTTTTTTCTAGTAAATATCATTTCCAATGCATTTTCATAGTAAAAATAATTTCCAATGCTCTTTCTTTTTTATAGTAAAAATCATTTGCAACGAATATTTATGGTAAATCATTTGCCAAACATTTTTATTGTAAAAGTCGATTTTCAATGCAATGTGCAATTAATTTTTATAGTTAAAAAAACATTTGCAATGGATTTCTATAGTGAAATTCATTTGCAATGGATTTTTACAGTAAAAACAATTCATAATGTAATTTTATAATAAAATAATATAAAATGCATTGTAAAGGACTTTTACATTAAAAATGCATTGTATATGATTTTTACTATAAAAAGCATTGACAGTTTTTACTATAAAAATGCATTGAAAATAATTGTTTTCTATAAAAAAGCACTGCAAATTATTTCTATTATAAAAATACATTGCATATGGTTTTTACTATAGAAAAAGCATTGGAAATGATTTTTTACTATAAAATAGCATGGCAAATAATGATTAATCAGTAAGAGTCAAACACTAAATGTTATACTGTTTAATGTGTACGCAAAATTTTAATGTTGAAGAACTGAGTCATTAGTTATAATTTTCGCGATATAACGGGTAGCAAGGGACGTATTTCAGACCCATTACAACTGAATAGTGGGTTTGATCCTAGCTGAATGCTCCATGCACTCAACCGTATGTCATGTACTCGTGGCAAAAATGTTGGGTAAATACTTAAATTGCTTCAATATATTTGTCAGCTAATAGTTTATATATATGTCAATATATTCCTTTTTACGAGTAAGTCATCAAGATTTCATAGATATCGGCTTTGTATATAAAAATCCTTCCCACCCACAGGCGTTTCATGACAGACTGATGGCCGGATATAAGTTATTAAGTTTAAGACTCAACGACAAATTCTCTAGTATATACCATTAGACTGTGCTATAGTTACCAGTTTCGAAGTAATGTGGATTCATTAATGCATTTTCACAAATAATGTTTGAGAAAATACGATTAGAAGAAGACGATGCCTTTTATAGTTATAATT